>OZ005648.1:31538538-31976556 GCA_963930645.1 Salticus scenicus
GTTATGAAAATAGATCTTCCCATAAGATAGGCCATAGCTGTTGCCAAGATTAGGTATTGTCCTCTCTTAAGAATAACTTCTTCACATTCTACATCATTATCACTTAAATTAGCATCAGACAATTTGTTTTTAATTAGTTAATAGATTGTGAATAACTCCAAAGTCATGATATAATATCAAAGTTCACATACTCATCAAAATTTATATTTAGAATGGTAAAATAATGACCAGTCAAATTTTGTGAATTTTAGAAAAGTGGAAAAGACATAACTAATATTGTGTGACTTATAAACAAAGAAATTTTTCATTCAAATGAATAGGAATGAATCAGGACTTCACTAAAAGGTCGTATAAATGTAAAAGATGTATAAATTGGGTTTTTTTGTAATGGAAATTTTGTGATTACGATAACTTGACATAATACTCAAAATTGAATTGAACCAAAGTTATACAGCAAAATTATCGTACAAATATCTTAGATGAGTTCGTTAACTAAGTTGCTCTGCAGTTTGTTTTCAAGTGGCAGCTACATGAAAATTTCAAATCCACATTTTGAATTTTGATGTTTACATTGACCACATAAAGGTCTCAACCAAGTATTTATTAATGAATTTTATGTGCCATTTTTAACAAAATGACCGATATCTTTAGTACGGCCATTTCAAATCAGGATACCACTTGTAAATTTATCATCAGAATACCTTTTGAAATACTGAATCAGTTCAAGTTGGACATTGAACTTATCACACCAATATCTTAGATGAATTTTGTACCAATATTTAGTTTCCAAGTTGCAGCCGCTTGAAATCAGGCTGCTACTTGAAAAAGCGCCACCATAGTAACTTTTAGAATACTAAACTGGTTCAAATCAAAGTTGGGAAGTGAACTTACAATTCAAATATCTTGAATAAGTTTGCTAGGCAATATGCTCCACCATTTTGTTTCCAAGTGGCGGCCACTTAAATTTTTTTTATTACAATAACTTTTGTAATACTGAATCAGTTCGAATCACGTTTGCACAGTTGACATATCATTCAAGTACCTTTGATAAGTTCACTGGGCATCTCAGTCACTCTGTCCTTTTGTTTCAAAATGGTGGCCACTTGAAAATTATCACAATAACCCTTGAACCGATTTGCTTAAAACTCCATATATACATAGCCCTCATTAATAAATCCATCAAATTCATTAATAAAATGTAGCTGCCATTTTGAAAAAATGGTGGCAACTTCTTAAGAAAAGATAAATCAGCCTAACCTTCCTATGAGCCGGAAGGACTTGTTTTAATTTTTTGATCAATAACCTCTAAAAAGTAATGATATCAGTACAAAAACCCTTAACGGGTTAAAAGTTTGTGACGCAGCTACTTTATCGCTATAAAATTTTGAAATATGGGTCTTAAAAATAATTATATAAATTTTAAGTGACGCTTTACTATTAGTTAAAATATACGTAGATTTTCTTATTTGATCATTTGCTTTTTTCTTTTATTTATATTTACAATGCAAACATAATATTTTTAACTTTAAGATAAGACAAATATATTAAATATACTCACTGATACTTTTTCATTTGCACTTCAATTTCAAAATAACAGTTTTAAAAGGAATGATATAAAAATTCCAGTGACTCCTCGGTGTCATTTTAAAAAATTTGTTTTTAGATTCCATTAAAATTACCTTTGTTTTGTCTATTAAAGTATATTTACACATTGAAACAGTGCTTTTAATTTTCAAATATACTGTCAAATAATCACACTTTCACTGAGTTTGCATTATAAATTGAAATTATTTATTTCAATAAATTGATTTGTCTTTTGCGTCACGCTATCCAAAACTGTGAAGAAAATTTATGTAAATGTTACTTTGTATCATAGTATCCAACTAAGTGAAAATTTGTGCAAAGAGATAGTGTGATGCAAAGAATACATTTGCACAAATTTTGTTTGCAGTTTTGGATAGCGTGACGCAAAAGACAAATCAATTTATTGAAATAAATAATTTCAATTTATAATGCAAACTCAGTGAAAGTGTGATTATTTGACAGTATATTTGAAAATTAAAAGCACTGTTTCAATGTGTAAATATACTTTAATAGACAAAACAAAGGTAATTTTAATGGAATCTAAAAACAAATCTTTTAAAATGACACCGAGGAGTCACTGGAATTTTTATATCATTCCTTTTAAAACTGTTATTTTGAAATTGAAGTGCAAATGAAAAAGTATCAGTGAGTATATTTAATATATTTGTCTTATCTTGAAGTTAAAAATATTATGTTTGCATTGTAAATATAAATAAAAGAAAAAAGCAAATGATCAAATAAGAAAATCTACGTATATTTTAACTAATAGTAAAGCGTCACTTAAAATTTATATCATTATTTTTAAGACCCATATTTCAAAATTTTATAGCGATAAAGTAGCTGCGTCACAAACTTTTAACCCGTTAAGGGTTTTTGTACTGATATTTTTACATATAATTTGAAGATTTGTCGTTCTTTTCATTAAATTATTTTCAAATATTTAACGATCCAGATAAAAAGAAAAAAACCCTGGAATGTCTCAATTCAACTTTCCGAACATTAAGTAATTCTTATTTGTATAAATAAATTAAAGTAGGAGAAATCCTTAAATAAACAAAATAGAAAATTATAATGGGGTGTTTGATTATTTTTCTCCATATACAGTATGCCGTTTATTGTAACGCTATTGCACTTCAAATAACTTAAGCCAATAGATCACAATAATAAACAATATTTTATTCTATATTTGTAAAAAACTATAAGTCCTAGATTCTTCAAAAATTCCCATAATTCGTGTGATAATGATCCATAATATCTATATAAACTTTCAATTTATTCGAATAAGGCGTTTTAGACGCTATCGGAATTTACATAATTTCAGCCCATGATCCATAATGATAAGAAAGTTTTTGTTGTGTCCCTGTAGAAACACTATAAGTACTAGAATAACCAAAATCTTTAAATTCGTGCGACAGTGATCTATAACATGCATATAAATTTTTAACGCAATCTAATAAAACATTTAGACGTTTTCGTATTTTAAATAATTTGAGCCCATAAGCCACAATGGTAAAGAATTATTCATTGTGTCCCTGTAAGAAAATTATAAAAGCTAGATTCTCCAAAATTCCTACAATTCGTGTGACGGTGGTGTATAATACGTATATAAATTTTCAGTTCATTAGAGTAAGGCGTTCAGATGCTATCGTAATTTAATAATTTAAGACAATAGACAAAATGATAACGAATTATTTATCGTGACCCTGTAAAAAGAACTATAAATGCTATATTCTCTAAAATTCATACATTTCGTGTTACGGTAATCTGTAATATGCATACAAATTTTCAGTTCATTCGAGCGAGCCGTTAAGACGCTATCGAAATTTAAATAATTTCAGCCCATAGGCCCTAATGAAAAAGAATTTTTTGTGTCCCTTTAAAAACACTATAAATGTTAGATTCTCGAAAGTTCATACAATTAGTGTGACAGTGATCTATAACATGCATATAAATTTTCATCCTAATCGAATACGGCATTTAGACACTACCGCACTTTAAGTATTTTGAACCCATAAACCATAATGGTAAAGAATTTTTCTTTGTGTGCTTGAAAATAATAATAATAATAATAATAACAACTCTAAGTGCTAGATTTACAAAAATTAATAGGGTTCGTGCTACGGTGACCTATAACATAGGTACCAACTTTCAGCTCATTTGAACAACGCGTTTGGACGCTATCGTGATCATCACACACACATACACACGTACGTCACCGTAAAAATAGGAAAAATGAAGACAGGAGACCTCAAAACGTATTGATATACTAAAATCTCAAAGTTGAATTTTTGTCATAATTACGATGCTTCCCTTACATATGTATGTTCTTAAAGTAAAAAATGATGTAAAGATACCAAAAATCGATCAACTACATAGATATGGAAACAAACTGAAACGGATGCGCTTTTAAAAAAAAACTACGAGTCATTATTTTT
Source organism: Salticus scenicus (assembly GCA_963930645.1). Taxonomy (NCBI): domain Eukaryota; kingdom Metazoa; phylum Arthropoda; class Arachnida; order Araneae; family Salticidae; genus Salticus; species Salticus scenicus. The sequence goes on from OZ005648.1 coordinate 31,542,558, forward strand.
AAGAAAAACTCATTAAAATAAAAGAAGAATTAAATATTCAATGCAGTAAAAAAGCATTTTCTTTTATTGAAACACAATAAAAATTTCGTTTATTTTAGTTTTCTTGTAACTTTTACCCTAATAAATTTACTAATTATACTTGCTAATATTAGAAAAATAAAAAATCATTTACAAAAAAATAAATGCATATTATAATTAATTAACTTTGACACTCGGAAAGTAACTACAACATAAAAAAAAAGGGTAAAGCAGCAGTAATTATTTCTTTCTTTCTTTAACAAAATTAATCGTTTTATTCTTTTCTGTCGACATTCATAACAGCAGGATTTAATTACCTACACTAATTACAGTTTTTAACGTTGAATGCTGACATCAAAAAAGAGCGTAAAATACAATTGTTATTCTTTCTTTCTAAAGTTATCACATTTCTTACGAATAAGAATGTAAATTATTTTCATTCAAATTGAAATATTTAGAAAAAAAATAAATTCTCTCTTTTTCTATGACTTATACTGCAGTAATTATAACGCAAGTAGAAGTAATCATAATGGAATTTGAGTTTTTTAATTAAATAATAAAATATTTTTGGTTTAGAAATTTTTCATTATGATTATTTAAAATTTTTTCAAACCACTTTTATGTATCTACATTTCATAAACAAATAAGAAATAATACAATGATTTTCTTTTTAATTTTATAATGGAATTCAACTTAGTTTAATGAAACACTTAGGAAAAAAATTCTTTTACTTATGATTCATATAATAAAATAATTTATTATTTTATATTTACATTAGTATGTTTTATGTATACATGCACAAAATGCTAAAGAAAATTAATTAAATAACATGTTAGCTGATTGAAAAAACGACTTCATGTAAACACCAGTGATAAAAATAGTTAAAAAACTTTAGTTAACCAGACGAAAAATTGATGAAATATGTAGGAATAAACAAACTGGAGCATTGGAATAAACAAGTTTTCTATTCTGATGATTTTGATATGATAGATTTACACCGTGACCAATAAGTTCTCATACAACTTTTAAAGCACGTTAAAAAGTTGTACATATGTGTTACTGAAGTCCCAATTATTTTGCAGGCAATCTAGTGTTAGGTATAAATCTATTTCAAGTGTAAATGTTGTACTAATTATAATTTTCCTTTACCTAGGTAGAGTGAAAAAAATTTGATAAATAAATTCATCAAAGGAGTGTAGCCGATTGAAATTTTCAGAGACTTGAAAGCCCTGGGGCTGAAGAGAGATTTCATTTGCAGAAGTATCAGAAGGTGTAATGGGACGTCATCTGTCGATGACAGAAAAAGATCTGGCAGACCGAGGTCCGTTAGGACAAAAGAGGCTGCGAAAAAGGTCAGGGAAAGGATACGACGAAACGGACAAAAGTCTGCTAGAAAACTAGCACGAGAGCTCAAAATATCGAAGGGATCAATGTTAAACATTCTGAAAAAGGACCTTGGGTGCAAGGTTTATAGAAAACGTAAAATTCACGAAGTTTCGTATTCTGTTAAGATGAAAAGGAAACAAAGGGCGGAAGAAATTCTTGGTTGGCACGCTGGGGATGAATTTGTCTTTTCAGACAAGAAACTATTGATTTTACAGCAAAGTCTGAACCCCCAAAATGACATAGTATAGTCAGTTTCTATTGATAACATCCCTGAAGGACAGCATTACATTCTGCGTCATCAAAATGCTTCGTCTCTGATGATTTAGGCCGCTATTTCCAAAAGCGGAAAACTCCAGTTAGTCTTCATTGATAAAGGGGTAAAAATCAATGCCCAATATTATAAAACTGAGGTTTCGGAAAAAGTTTTACTACCAAATGTCCAGAGTATGTATGGGGTGGAATATTTCTGCTTCCTACAAGATGATGCCCCTTCTCATACCGCACGTTTGGTTCAGGAGTGGTGCAGTCAAAACTTAGCTGACTTTTTGCCAAAGAATGAATGGCCTCCCAACTCCCCCAATCTGAACCCACTTGATTATTTTGTGTGGTCATATATGCTCTCCCAACTGAATAACTATAAAATTACCGATTTGGGCAAATTTAAAAATGTAATTCAAACGATATGACAGGAAATGTCAATGGAAGCCGTGCGTGCGCATGTGATGAATTTGAAAAGAGACTTAAGCTCGTTGAGAAACTAAAAGGCGGAATTATTCCAAAATATTTATTGTAAAGATACTCAATGATTACTTCTTTAATTTTATGCAAAAAGTTTTTGTATGAATTACTTTGTGTTACTGTAATAAAAATTTGAAAGTGTATGAGAACTTATTGGTCACGGTGTAGATGTATTTAATTGAACAGGACTTAGTGTAACGTTATCTTGGAACAACACTAAAAATAATTTTAATGATTTATTAATGAAAATATTTTTTTTTATTCACATTCATAAATATATATAGATAAGATATTAAATAATGTGAATTCAAGACTAGATTTCAATAATGTTAAATAATCATATAATCCCATATTGATAATTCGCCATTTCTTCTTTTATTGACGAAAAAATAGCTCAACGATCTAATTATTAATATTTATCATAACTTATATTTCTGATTATATTACCTATAATTTGGATTTAGTTAATCGAGTATTATACATACAAGTAAACTGCGAGCTGAAACTCTATTAATATGAATTTCCTCAACATTTCATCTACTTGTATTCTCTCTTATTTCAATCATCTCGCTTCATTTCAGATTTGTTTGCGTTGTTCATAAATCTTATGCGTGTAAGAAGATCTTAAGTGCATAGTAAGTTGGGTGTGCATAGACGAAACTTTAATAATATGTATGGTCGGATAAGAATACAGAATATTTTAGCAATTTAATACTTATTACTATATCGCACAAATATAATCACAGCAAAATACGTCATATATGAAATATCTGCTTTCAGTAATATAAAGCGTGTTTTGTATTAATTTGAAATAACTATCCTTTTACTATCGAACCGAAATTATTTTGTGGTTGGATTGTGATTTAACAAAAAAGAAAAGCTGAAAAAGAAATATTCGTAACCATGGTTATTAACGCATCAATGAGATTTTTAGATTTTTAGTTGTAAAATGCATAAATTGCACTGCTCTGCATAAAAATTGCCCCAACACCATTTTTGCAAATTCTTATGTAAAATGACCTCCTGAATCTGAATAGGACCCCCATTTTCCCCTCTAACCCACTGTTTTTTAGGGACGGTCCCCTATTTTTACCACTTTTCGGTAATTGTATGGCTATAAATTTGATTTTTATGGGGGGGGGGGATTATTTTAACTGTTAAATATCTTGTGAGGGGGTACAGAGATGCAAAATTCTAAAACATGAACATTTGCAGCAAGGGGAAAATTTAGGAGGGGGGGGGATTTACCCATGAAAATATGTATTACATTTCTTTATATATATTTTAATCTATCATTAATATTATTTATTAAACATTATATATATATATATATATATATATATAAATTGTTTTAATTCCCCAAATCAAATTCATGGCCATAACATTACCGATCAGCGATAAAAATTGGGAGAGGGTGTGGTGTACCGAGAAAACGGTGGGTGACTGGGAAAATGGTTGTCATATTCGTATTCAGTATGTCATTTTACAGAAGAATCAGCAAAAATGGTATCAGGGCTCGATTTGTTTTAGGCAGGTTTAGTTTAAATCATGATTGCTTGTCTTAAATGTTTAAATTTTTATATAAAACCTTCCCGTGTAATTTCACATTTGTAAAAGTTTAAATATCATTTCTTTTGCGACTCAAAAATTTAGGCTTTCTGTAAAATGACCCACTTGTTAATCTTTGAGCCTATATTAACTTGAAAAAATATACTATTTACGCCATATCAGTCATTTTAAGCAATAGAATGGTACTTTTACAGGTTTAAACCAACAATTATAAGTGAAAAGATCGAATTGTATTCTATTACTTATAAAATTATTTTATTAAATAACTGAATAAATACCTTATAAAAGTCTCAAACTGACTTACTCAGAACTTTCCTCCCAATCAAATATATATTTATGTTGGGTCTTATTTTTTCTTACCTGTAAAATTTGTTGGGTCCTTAGAATAAATTAGCATTTTTTTTTTTAATTATTTAAAAATATAAACGATAATTTAAATATACAATTTTTTTTTATTTGGCTTTATTTTTTTTTTTTTTTTTTTTTTTTTTTTTTTGTCATTAAATATTTTAAATTTTGTAAAGATTGTTCTTAATGTGCTACGTGCTTTATTCAGAAAAAAAAAATTTTAACTTGTACTTAAAATGCTTTTTTAGTATTTAATTGAAATATATGACATACTCATTTACACAAAATTTGTAAGATAAACATGGTGCCCATTGAAAAAAAAATTGAAATCATGACTATCCTTTTTTTTTTTTTTTGACTGTGTTGGATAATTCTAATTTTTATTTGCCCTCATTAACCAGAGTTTAACCTTACAGAATGCAATAATTATACTTGCTAATTACGTAGATTCCTATAACAACAGAGACATAAACAAACATAAACAAACAATATTGCCTTAAAAGCTAAAATTAATTTATTCTAACCCCGAAAAGAAAAACTACAATCTGGAAATAAAAAATACTAAAATTGTTCTTCCTTTTTATTCTAAAGACTTTTGTTTTACATTATTTTCCTTTGCTATCAGAAAAGACGTTTTCATTTCCATATTATTAGTCATAGTTTTTAAACATGAATTCTAATGTGAGAAAAAAAAGTAAAAAGTTTTATTTATTTCTGTTTTTTACACTATTGTATTGCTAACAAAAAAAGAAGGAGATTTAATCTATAATTAAATATTTAAAAAAAAAATCGTATAGAATTTCTTTTTTCAAAAATTTTGTTATTTCAATGAACAAATGTTAAGTTAAAGAATAAAAGTTTAAGAAAGATTGATGACTCTTATTACTAAAAAAGTATATATGCAAATGTTTGTTTATTATGGGATTTTCATTGTTTTTTAATTTATTAAGAGATTTTTTTTTTCAAAGTTAAATTTTTACTTTAATGTCACTAATTGGTTTAATCAATATAATGAATTAATATATAAAATAACTATTTGGATATATGTTTTATAATTCTTTAATAGAAAGACTTGATTTTCATAAAAAATATATTTTAAGGAGACGAAAAAAAAAGACTTTATTAAAAATGAAGAGTATTGCGATTTTAATGATATTTTTCTATGCAAATTGAGAACTTCAATAAATTAAGATGATATCACAATTAGCAAAACTCATTCAGAAAATTAAAAACTCTATTACGCATCGCTACCAAAATTCATTCAAAAGACTAGTATGTTGTGGCCACCACAAGACTTTCTTCTATATTTTCCTATACATATTCAATCAGTAACAATATAAAAAAAAAAAAAGTACGATTTTTTTTCTAAGTTTTTTTTTTGTTGTTGTTGTTGTTAAAAGCAATACATATTCAATCAGTAACAATATAAAAAAAAAAAAAAAAAAAATTACATTTTTTTTTTTTTTTTGTTAAAAGTAAAAAAAAATCGATAACTTTGTTTCAAAATATCACAGATTTATAGTTCAACCATTCATTTTAAAGGTATTGACGAGATCTTTCGAAAGATACCCATCTTCAAAATTTACCCCCAACCGGGGGGGTACTTCCCCCCCAGGCAGGGTAGCAATGACCCCACATGCACAGAAATATTTTCCTAGTTAACTATTACTATTATCAATAACTCATATTAATTTTACAATCACAAGTTTAAAATAACTCTTATTATGCACATTTATACGAAATTTTGTCCTATGCTGCCATGTTAAAAATTTGCATAAAATGCGATCACAGCGCCACCTGTTGAGCTTTTGATCCCCAAATGTAATCAGCACCAGTTTATGTCGGGGACCAACTAAATACCAAGTTTGGTTAAATTTCGTTAATATATATATATATATATACTAGCTGACCCGACAAACGTTGTTTTGTCATATAAATTATTTCTAGAGAATATTTTGCGAGAAAAAAATAACTAACTTATTGTAAGTGTGTAAGGATGTGGTATATAAGTGGAAGATGTATGGAGCGCTGTGAACGGTGAAAGAATATAAAAATAACAACCCACCAATCATTTATTTTTTTAATTTATTAAAATTGATTCTTTAAAATTATATACATATCGCTACTTATAACAATATTACTAAAAAACAATAGCAATCCCTTAATGCAACAGAGTGTACAATATTTTTTGTTATCCCATCTTTCACCAATACAAACAAACTGGATGGTTTGCCCACTCGAGAGCCACGTATAATTGTCCGTGTGAAAAACATGATGTGCTCAAATCTAAGCCACAGACAGACATCGTTTGGCCCTGAGACTTATTGATAGTCATTGCAAATGCCAATCTAATTGGAAATTGAGGGCGTTTAAATTGAATTGGCACATCTGTGGGTATAATAGGGATTCGCAGTAGTAATATATTTTCACCTCGCAATTTGTCATTTAAAATGATGGCTTCGATAACATTTTTCATTAATTTTTTTATGACTAATCGCGTGCCGTTGCACAACCATGGTGGGTTCAAATTACGAAGCTAAATAACCGGAGATACAACCTTCAGTTGTAAAATATGCGGTGGCATGCCTGGTAAATCCAATGATTTTAAAAACTTTGTTGGATAATTTACAGCTTCGGTGGCATCGCAAACTGTATCATTAGATTTGTATGACACCAAGTCTCCTGGTAACAAATGTTGTATCTTGAGATTCAATTCGTTGACGTCCACATTTTTTGCTGCTAAAATTGCTCTTTCTGCCAGCCACTCATGATTTGTGTATCGTCTGTGTACATCGGGAAATATCTGGTCAATAAGAGCATCTTGAGAATCAATGATTGTGCAGAAATCGGTCGGTAATTTTATGCATCCAGTTTCATCTGTAGTAACTTTTCCATCGCCGATATCTAACAATTGTTTTGAGAATGTTTCAGCGGATGGATCTTGAAGCTTTTGAACGCACAAATTTACTTTCAGTTGTACTTTTTCAACATTAAGCCACAATGACAATGATTTTAAGCACGCGTTGATCTCATCAGCGTATGTTGAACGCGGAATAACGGGAAGTGCTTGTCTGAAATCACCAGAAAAGAGTAACAGAGTGCCGCCAAATAGTTTGTCGTTGTTTGCCTTGTGCCATAGTGCATTCATCTCAGATAAGAATTTTACACTATTTCTATACACTTTTTACACTATTACATTTTTACACTATTACACTATTTTTACACACTGTGGCCATGGGCGATTGTTTTTTTTATGTTGCACACTGCGTCTGGGCTATTTTGAATAATAAAGGGCAGTTTAAATAATGAATGAGCTGTTCTGCCTTCATCCAATAAAGTTGCCGCAATGCCAGATGATGCAACAGCCAATTCAATGCCATTATTTGATCGTATTTCGGCGAGAATTAGCGAAATAAGGAATGTTTTGCCAGTTCCACCTGGTGCACCCCCCCCCCCCCCCAAAAAAAAAAGAATCCACCTTGTCCTGCCAAAACTGCGAGCATGATGCGGTCGTAAATGGTTCTTTGTTCTTCATTCATTAGTGGGACATTGCGAGCAACAATCGCTGCCATTTCTACAGTATTGTAGTGTAGTTCACGATTCAATTCAGTGCTTATTAAATCAGATGCATTTCGATTTCTTGAATGCATACCGAAATGACTGAGTGGTAAGTTGGGTATGATAATGCAAAGATCTTCAAAAGCAATCAATGCTTCATTGTACATAGCGTCACTGAATACTATCGTTAGATCGTTGCACCGTGAACGATGTTGATGCAATATATCATCAGTCATTGAATCTTTGTGATTATCCCATAATGTCTCTGCTCGGGCCGGGAAACATGTAGTCAACACTATAGCGAATAGTAGACGAATTTTTTTTGCTGTACAGTTCAGTCCTACTTCAGTAAGCATACACTCCCACTGGTTGTCGTCTTCCAGCAAGCCGAGTGCAAGGCATGCATCTTTATACGTTGGATACTGTTGTCCATTCACTTTACGTAAATCTTGAAATGACAAAGGGCCGATGACATTAACCAATAACAGTCGAAGATAAAAGCACTCAGTCTGCCTTGGATTGACTGTAAATACTCATCCCAAGGTGTTTGATTTGAATAAACCGGGACATGCATAAATCGGCGTGCCTTGCTTGCGGGGCATCCATTTTTTTGTTGGAGCCCATGTGAAATTGCGTGGTACTTCTGAATAGAGTAATGTCCGTGCAAAAGCACCAAAAGCATCCGCACGATTACACAATTCAAAAAATTCGGTGAGTGTAGTTTTTGGTGGATTTATAGCACGATCAATCGCTGTCTCGCTCGTGAAATATACGCGCTGGCCATTTTCAAGATGGACGGCAAAATGAAGAACTGCTGGATCCCGTTCATGAATTGGGAAACCAAAGATACGCCAAACAGCTTCATTGGAGCTGACGTACCGGCCAATTTGGTAAAGTGTTATTTCATCGTTATTATTCACCGGAGGAGCATTCACGTTGGTATTTTCAACTCGAAATACAGCCATATCTCTGCCTTTATTCACATACTAGCAAATGTATTTAATGCTCTTCACTGAACTGCAGAACTGAACATTAATATGAGCATTGAATGTTTTGCTCAGCAGAGGCGAATATGGGACCACCCAACGGTTATCAATGTCAATATCTATGTTGTTGACATAGATGACCGCCATAGATGATAAGATTGTCCGCCATTATCGGGATTTCTTCGACGATATATTGGATATCCGTCAACATTTGTGATCGTGAAATTTTTCGGAAAACTTTTAGTGCATTTTCCATCTGCACAAACAACAATGGCCTAAAAATTCATTTTTCATTTTAACATAAAATAACTCCGTCGGATATTGACGAATTTTTTAAAAGAATATACCATTTTAACCAATTTTAACATTTTAACAATATTAACGTTGAAAAAATATTTTAAACACTTACGGTTAAAAATTCATTTTTCATTTCAACATTAAATAAATTCTGACATCGTGTTTACGATTCTAAAATATTTACTTTGAAAAAATATTTTAAACACTTCGTAAGATACGGTTACGATTCTAAAAATATTAATTTTGAAAAAATATTTTAAACACTTCGTAAGATACGGTTAAAAATTCATTTTTCATTTCAACATTAAATAAATTCTGACATCACGCCATCTAGGTGGAAAAGTTGTTGAAAGAGTTGGTTAAAAATTCATTTTTCATTTCAACATTAAATAAATTCTGACATCGTGTTTACGATTCTAAAATATTAACTTTGAAAAAATATTTTAAACACTTCGTAAGATACGGTTACGATTCTAAAAATATTAATTTTGAAAAAATATTTTAAACACTTCGTAAGATACGGTTAAAAATTCATTTTTCATTTCAACATTAAATAAATTCTGACATCACGCCATCTAGGTGGAAAAGTTGTTGAAAGAGTTGGTTAAAAATTCATTTTTCATTTCAACATTAAATAAATTCTGACATCGTGTTTACGATTCTAAAATATTTACTTTGAAAAAATATTTTAAACACTTCGTAAGATACGGTTACGATTCTAAAAATATTAATTTTGAAAAAATAAATTAAACACTTCGTAAGATACGGTTAAAAATTCATTTTTCATTTCAACATTAAATAAATTCTGACATCACGCCATCTAGGTGGAAAAGTTGTTGAAAGAGTTGGTTAAAAATTCATTTTTCATTTCAACATTAAATAAATTCTGACATCGTGTTTACGATTCTAAAATATTAACTTTGAAAAAATATTTTAAACACTTCGTAAGATACGGTTACGATTCTAAAAATATTAATTTTGAAAAAATATTTTAAACACTTCGTAAGATACGGTTAAAAATTCATTTTTCATTTCAACATTAAATAAAGTCTGACATCGTGTTTACGACAACTCACGCCATCTAGGTGGAAAAGTTGTTGAAAGAGTTGGTTAAAAATTAATTAAGAAAGAACTAATTAAGTTACAACTTTGATTTGTAAATCTAAACCATTCTCGAATCCACCTGAAGACACACAAAAAATTTCATTAAACTCAGTCCAGCCGTTTAGGAGGAGTTCAGTGACATACACACGCACAGAAGAAATATATATATAAAAATATATGGTTAAGAGAGTAAGTATTCTCCTCACCAGATGGCGCCACACCTCAGCTGTGAGTATTTTTGTTCTCTCTTCTTGTCAGTTGTTGATTGTGATGTGATATATACGCACGAGTTAGCAGCAAGAGCTGCTCGCAACAAAAATAAATATGTGAGTGAATTACTTTAGTGAGTGAAATTCTTTATATACAGTCCATTATTCTTTAGTAAGTGTAAGAACCAGCGCAATAAGTGTAACAAATTCATCGCCGTAAAACTATTTGGTCAGAATCGCCGGAGAAAGTTCGTTTCGGTTTGGGATTAGATTGCGCCGCGCCGCTCTCGATGTTCTGAGTGACTCAACGCCGGAATAAGCCGGTAAGTGATTTTTAAACATTCTATTTAAATGTATCACTGTGAAAATAGCAGTATTGTGAAAATATTTATATAATAAACTAGTGCAAGGAAAATAAAAATAAATTCCTACCAAAAAAAAAAAAAAAAAGTTAAAGTGATTAAATAAATTCTCAAAAAAAAAGTAAAAGTGATTATGTCTTCACAAAAGGCAATTACAACGCGAAAAAGAGTCCTTAAGGGACAAATCACCAAATTTAAAGAGAAATGTAATCTTGAAACGTCAGATTACGACATTTATCAATTACAATTGTTAAAAAATAAATGCAATAAATACTGTTGTGAACTACGTGAAATTTTTAATCAGTTGTATGAAGTTTCTGATGAAAAGGAACTAGACACACTAATTAATGAACAAGGTAACATCCATAATAGTCTGGACGAACTATTATTATCACTAAACAGAAAGATTTCTACAATAAAAATAAACAATGAGGAAGTTTCAGTTTTAAAAACAGAACAAAAAGTCGAGAGTGTGCGCTTACCAAAACTATTACTGCCAATTTTTAGTGGAAACATTACAGAGTGGTTAACTTTTTATGACTTGTTTACCGCTAGTGTTCATAACAATACTAATTTGTCAAATGCTCAAAGACTACAATACTTGAAATCATCGTTAAAAGGTGACGCTTTTAAAGTAATTCAGTCGATTTCTATCTCAGACGCAAATTTCGAAATTGCTCTAAATTTATTGAAAGATAGGTATTCCAACAAAAGAGAGCAATTATTTGCTCAAATGAGAAAATTAATATCGCTTCCAAGTATTCAGAATGAATCGTCAATCGCCATTTTACAATTAGTAGATAGTGTAAATGAAATTATTCGCTCATTTGAGATTTTGGAGCAAAAGGTTGATGACCTCAGTGATACTTTAATATTATACTTAACAATGCAAAAATTAGATAATGCTACTAAAATGTGGTTCGAACGTGAATTGAAAAAAGAAAATATCCCCAAGTTAAGGGAGCTCCTTGAGTTTTTGCAGCATCATGCGCGAACTGTAGCAAATAACAAACTTCAGTTTAAGAAAAACATTCCATCAAAGGCAACGGTTTTAATTTCTAACAACAATAATGCAAAGAGCTGCTGCATTTTTTGTCATGAAGAGCATAATTTGCAGAAGTGTTCAAAATTTTTGAATTTAAGTTGTGAGGTTGGCATAATGCTGCAATTAAAACTCGCATTTTATGCGTAACCCATGAATACGAAGGTTTTAGGATTCGATTTGAGCAATTGAGTTAGTGCCGATCCTAAACTAAAATTGTAAATTGAAATACGCTAATATTTTGGAAAGTAAGATAGTATAAAAGTAGAACGAAGATGGTTTCGAGGTTAGTGAGTCGGAGTTAGTTGAGTTGGTCAGTGAGTGAGTTGGAGAGAGGATGATGGGAGTTAGTTGGAGTTAGTCGGAGTGAGTTGGAGTAAAAGCTAGTTGGATATAAGTCAAGTAGATAGCAGAGCCCGGGAATCCGCCTGCTAATCGAAAGATCGCTTGTCCTGAATAGTTGAAGGGAGTTAATGGAGTACATATAGTAGTTAAAATTAATGGTGATTAATGATGTAAGGGTAAAAATGTTTACGAGGGCTGCCCATTTTAAGTAGTAAATTACTAGATGCCAAAGTCCAGCGTCCCCTTCTTATTTATGCTCAATTAAAGTTCAATTGATTTTACAAATCTGACTCTGTCGTTTCTTCATAGATTAAGTATTTCAATTACAGCTGGAAGTCAATTTAAAGTTAATTACGTAAGTTTACAGCTGCAAGTTAAAGTTAAATTAGCATGGAGAAGTTTAATTCTCTACAAAGTGTTCAAAAACGCGTAGATTTTGTTAAAAGTAACAATTTATGTTTTAATTGCTTATCACATTTACATAAACTTAAATTGTGTAAAAGTATTAATAAATGTAGACATTGCGCCAAATCACACCATTCGCTTTTACATTTTGAGAATTACAAACGAAACCCAAAACAATTTGTGAATAGTAGTATGCCATTGAACGTTCAAGCACAAACTTTCAATCCCTCAGAATCACATATTGATAGGAATGAATCCCCTTTGATTTGTGCTTCTCTTTTTGGTAGTTACACTTCTTCAGGTAATTTAGAACCAGTTAAACGCAAGCAAATACTTCTTTGCACTGCATTGATTAAGGTGAAGGATTCAACTAACAATTATGTCTATGGGAAGTGTATTCTGGATACAGGATCCCAGGCTAATTTTATTACACGAGAATTTGCAAACAAATTACAAATTAATGCGAAGGATAGTTCAATTTCAATTTCATGTTTGGGTTCCTACAACACACTAACAAGTGGGCAAGTCGATTTATTATTTTCACCCCATTTTCGGAGTGATTTACGTGTTTCTACTTCTGCGTTTGTGATCAACGAGATAACAGGAAAAACTCCAAATGTTTCATTACCCAGTGACATTAAAAATCATTTTAGAGATTTAAATTTGGCCGACCCGCAATTTGACAAGTCAAATTCAATTGACATTTTACTTGGAGTTAATGTTTTCCTCACACTATTAAATGGCAATATTGTTAAAAGAAATCCTAATTTACCATTTGCTGTAAGTTCAAAATTAGGGTGGGTAATTGCAGGAACAACTTTTTTAGAAGTTAGTGAATCAAATCCTATCGCAGTAAATTGTATAAACACTACTGACTTAATTCAGAGGTTTTGGGTGTTAGAGCAAGTTCCTAACAAAAATATAATGTCAAATGAAGAAAAAATGTGCGAGTTACAGTTCGAAAGGGAACATAAAAGAAATCATGATGGTCGCTATTCAGTTAGTTTACCTTTCAAATTTAATCGAGAAATTTTAGGAAATTCAAAAGAAATGGCTACGCGGAGATTTTTTAATTTGGAAAAAAGACTTTTAAAAATGCCTCACATTTACGAACAATACATTGATTTCATGAAAGAGTATTTGTCCCTTGGACACATGGAGCCCATTAAAGACATTGTTGGGGTTGAAAACAACCATTATTACATGCCGCATCATTTTGTTCTTAGAGAATCTAGTATATCCACACGCCTTCGTGTTGTTTTCGGTGCAAGTGCTAAGTCATCATCAGGAATTTCGCTTAATGATACGCTTATGGTAGGTCCAAAAATTCAAGATGGTTTATTCGCAATTATTTTGAGATTTCGTTGCCATAACATCGCAATTACCGCAGATTTAAAGAAAATGTATCGACAAGTGAGGGTGCACGAAAATGATAGAGAATTTCAACGTATTGTTTGGAGAGATAGCGTAAACAAACCACTAGAGACATTCCGTTTGTGTACAGTCACTTACGGAACCGCATCAGCCCCTTACTTGGACACCAGAGCGCTAAAACAAATAGCAATAGACGAAGGTGAAAATTATCCAAATGTGACTAACATGCTATTAGAGGACTTTTACGTTGATGACGTTTTGACAGGCGCATCAAATATTGAAGAAGGTAAATTACTGATAACACACCTATCTGAATTACTGTCCAAAGGAGGATTTGAATTGCACAAATGGTTTTCCAATAATGAACAAATGCTAAGGGATACAGGGGTAATAATTGAAGAAAAAGAGCCAGAATTGATACCCAATAAGGCAATTAAGGTATTGGGAATAGAATGGCATCCTAATGAAGACTCATTTAGTTGTAGTGTAGTTGTGCCGCAAATAATTACTCCTGTTACTAAAAGAAAAATATTGTCAGTAATTTCGAGCATTTTTGATCCATTAGGTTGGATTGCTCCTTTCGTAATATCTGCTAAGATTTTTTTACAAGAACTTTGGAAATTACAACTATCATGGGATGAGCATACTCCTGATAGCGTCAATGAAAAGTGGTTACAAATTTGTGAGAATTTACCCTCTTTGAAACACATTCGCATCCCTAGGAAAATATTAGTAACAGATCCAAGCAAGATTGAATTGCATGCATTTTGTGACGCTTCTGAAAAAGCTTACGCAGCTGTTATTTTTGTCAGGTCCATATCTGAAAACAATGAAATAAAAGTACAAAATGTAACAGCAAAAACACGTGTGGCTCCTCTGAAATCGATTTCACTTTCGCGTTTAGAGTTATGTGCAGCTTTACTTTTAGCTCGTTTAGTTAAGGCTGTTTTACCCGCATTACACATAAACATTGATGCAATTTATGCTTGGACTGACTCAACTATAGTTCTTTCTTGGCTAAATACTGAACCTTATAAATGGCAAACATTCGTTGCGAACAGGGTAGCAGACATTCAAACATTACCTGGCGTACATTGGAATCATGTAAAGAGTTCAGAAAATCCCGCTGACTGTGCTTCGCGTGGACTAAAACCTACAGAATTAATTTCACATAATCTATGGTGGTCTGGGCCTCATTGGTTATCCACATTTGACATTCCCAATTCTGCTTCAATTACAATCGACAGAGAAGCATTGAAGGAAAAAAGGGAAGGCATATCATGTACAATTTCGCAAATTCAAGAACCTTTACCTGTCATATCAAATATATCTTCGTTTACAAAATTGCAACGTGTAATTCCATGGTGTTTACGATTTATTTCAAATGCAAGAGTAAAATCACCAGAAAGAATATTAACGCATCTAAGTAGTAGCGAAATTACAAATGCAACAAATTGCATAATTAAAATTGTTCAAGTTTCTACCTTTCATAATGAAATTCACTGTTTGAAATCAGGAAAGACTGTGCCTCCTACTACCAAAATTGCTAGTCTATGTCCATTTTTAGACAACACAAATTTGTTGAGAGTGGGTACACGATTGAAGCACGCAAACTTACCTGTAAATGAAAAACACCCAATTTTGCTTCCGAAAAAACATCATTTGACTGAAATTATAATTAAACATTTTCACATTAAGTATTTACATGCTGCTCCTGAGCTCTTACTTTCTTTAATACGACAAAATTATTGGATAATAGCAGGTAGATCAGTAATCAGATCTCTAGTGAAAAAATGTGTAACATGTTGCAGATATCGAGCTCAAGCTGCTACACAAATTATGGCTGACTTGCCAGAAAAACGAGTTACTCAATCTAGACCTTTTAATTGCATTGGTTTGGATTTCGCAGGTCCCTTCATGATCAAACATCTAACTGGACGTGGTCAAAAATCTTTTAAATGTTATGTTTGTATTTTTGTGTGTTATTCAACAAAGGCTATTCACTTAGAAATTGCAGAAGATTTGTCCACCAACGCATTCTTGAGTACCCTTAAGCGATTTATATCCAGAAGAGGAAAACCCTCTATCATTAACAGTGACAGTGGAACTAATTTTAAGGGTGCTTACTCGGAATTACAAAGATGTTTTTCACAATTCAATAAAAACGAGAAAGTTCAAGGGTTTTTGGCATCTGAGGAAATAAAATGGAATTTCAACCCTCCTGGAGCCCCACATTTTGGTGGTCTTTGGGAGTCCGCAGTAAAATCCATGAAGTACCATATTAAAAGAACAGTGGGTGATACCGTACTTACTTATCCAGAGTTTGCTACATTGCTAGCCCAAGTTGAAGTCTGCCTCAACTCAAGGCCGCTCAGCCCAGCTTCTTCAGATCCTTGTGACTATTCAACTCTAACACCAGCACACTTCATTTTGGGTACATCACTAACAGCCTTGCCGGAGCCTGATGTCAGCGAAGTCAAAACAAATTATTTAGATAGATGGCATGTGCGACAATCAATCTTGCAGCAATTTTGAAGAGATGGAGTAGAGAATATTTAACCCAACTTCAACAAAGACATAAGTGGTTTAAAGAAAACAAAAATGTGTCAGTCAATGACTTAGTGTTTATCAAAGATGACAATTTACCTCCTCTAAAGTGGAAAATGGGACGAGTGAGCGACATTCATCCAGGTCCAGATGGCAGAGTTCGAGTGGTAACTGTTCAAACTAGTCATGGTTACATGAAACGTCCCATAGTGAAAATTTGTCCTCTTCCTACAGACTAATTAACAAAAACTTTTAACTGTAAAGCATATTGAACATTTATTTAGTGTTTATATTAATATTTTTACTCTTTGTAGTTACAATTTTGATTAATCTTTGTGTAATTTGAAACCTTCCTTAAGGGTTTCAAGGCGGCCGGAATGGTTAAGAGAGTAAGTATTCTCCTCACCAGATGGCGCCACACCTCAGCTGTGAGTATTTTTGTTCTCTCTTCTTGTCAGTTGTTGATTGTGATGCGATAGATACGCACGAGTTAGCAGCAAGAACTGCTCGCAACAAAAATAAATATGTGAGTGAATTACTTTAGTGAGTGAAATTCTTTATATACAGTCCATTATTCTTTAGTAAGTGTAAGAACCAGCGCAATAAGTGTAACAAATTCATCGCCGTAAAACTAATATATATATACGATTTTTTTTCTAAGTTTTTTTTCGTTAAAAGTAAAAAAAAATCGATAACTTTGTTTTAAATTATCACAGAATTATGGTTCAACCATTCGTTTTAAAGGTATTGACGAGACCTTTCGAAAGACACCAATCTTGAAACTTTGCACCCCGACGGGGGGGGGGGAACCAATGCCCCCACATGCACAAAATTTTTTTCCCAGTTAACTATTGCTATTATTAACGAGACCTTTCGAAAGATACCCATCTTGAAAATTTACTTCCCCGGGAGGTACTCCCCCCCCCAGGGGGGGGGAACCGATGCCCCCACATGCAAAAAAAATTTTTCCTAGTTACCTACTACTATTATCAGTAATTCATATAAATTTTACAATCACAAGTTTAAAATAACTCTCATTATGCCCATTTATACGAAATTTTGTCCTATGCTGCCATGTTAAAAATTTGCATAAAATACCTGTTGAGCTATTGATCCCCAAATCTAATCAGCACCAGTTCATGTCAGGGTGCAACTAAATACCAAGTTTGGTTAAATTTCATTCATTGGTTCGTGAGATACAGCGTCCACAAAAAAATGATACAGACAGACAGACGTTTTCTAAAAACTATTAATTCGTGTTCTGGACCTCCCAAAATATGTAAATCCATCAAAAAACGGAGGTTTAAAAAATTTTCAAAAATAATTTTTTTTTTTTTTTTTTTTTTTTTTAATCTCTCTCTCCCTCTCTCTCTCGATAAATATATATACCTTCATATATTAAATATATTCGTGCAACGAACTGAATTATTTTTAAAATGATTCCATTTCTGCTTTTACTATATTAATGTTTTTTTTTCGAATTACTAATACTTTTTTGTAGATATTCAAACATTAACTTTATTTTATATTTATATATAACAAATATTTCCAGCCGTCGAAAGAAGAATAAGGCAATCTACACATGATTTTTTTTTTAACTAATATGTTAAATCTAGATATGATTAATACTTTGGTTTTACATCATATCGTACTAATTAAATTACTATATATATATACAGGGTGATCAGTTTAAAAGAGTACACGTTGGTTTTTCTTATTACCCTTAAATCTGACGGATGTGGCAACTATTCTAACACTGAAGTATAATTGTTTGAACCTTGTTTAAGTGTGGGAGACAATTTCTAACACTGTTGGACTGCTACAACTTTATTTGTGAAGTAAAACAGAAATGGAGACGTACAGTGTTACTTAATCCTGTGATAATTTTATTTTTGAAAAACATAATTTTATTCAAATTTCTTATATTGCCATTCCTCACAGAAAATGTTGAAAATGTTCGCCACCATTTTCAATGCAAACATGAACACGTCGAGCCAAGTTTTTTGACACACTTCGCAGCATTATTGGTGTTATTAACGAGATTTCTTCAGTTATGATCTGCTTTAATTCAACGATGTTTGTAGGACTTCTTTGGAAAACCCAAGAACTGACAATGTAAAAATGATAATGATAATGTAAATGTAATGTAGGAATGATAATGTAAAAATTTGAAGTAAATTTTGTTTTTCATAAGCAAAATTATCCTAGGATTAAGTAACATTGTACGTCTCCATTTCTGTTTTACCTCACAAATAAAGTTGTAACAGTCCAACAGTCTTGGAAATTGTCTCCCACACTTAAACAAGGTTCAAACAATTATACTTCAGTGTTAGAATAGTCGCCACATCCGTCAGATTTAAGGGTAATAAGAATAACCAACACGTACTCTTTTAAATTGATCACCCTGTATATATATATATATATTTAATAAAACTTTTCAAATATGACATAATAATAATTGTATAAAAAATTGATGGTCACAAACAGCAGTTGTCTTTTGATCTGTTTTGAAACGATAATTTGTACTTCTTTTTCAAACTACCTAGAACGTATCAGATATTTGCACAAAGTTCCTTGTGTAATTTTTTTTCAGCAGTAATGAAAAACAATTAACACATCAGTTTAAACCGTTAATTGATTTTTTTTTCTTTTTCTTTAATGGCAGTAATTAGCGCTTTTTTTTTTCTTTCTTAATAAAACTCAAAACACTAATAAAAGTAACAAAATTTCCCTTGTAAAAAAGCACAAGTTTTTTTTTTTTTTTTTTTTTCCAGAAATAAGAGATAATATTTGAAGACTATAAAGCTCTAATAATTGGTTTCAAAAAAGAGAAATTATTAATTCATATTTTTTCTGTGCAAGCAAAATTTAGCACACATTCAATAAAAAGTGAGCTAGAATGGAAAGAAAAGTTACAGGAGGCAGTTCAGAATAAGCGATTAAAAAATATATTGAAATAAATATATTGTGAAAAATGCAAAGATATATATTTATTGATTTGTTAGAATTTCATTTCTAATATAGACTATTGCCGGCCTGGTGATCCAGAAGACAGACTTCAGGATCAAAAGTGACAAGTTCGAATCCAAGGAATGTCAAGGATATTTAGAAAATCCCTGTGTGTATTCAAGATAATGGACATAATTATCATGATTTCTTATAATATAAATCGTTCGTGGTGAAAGTCATTATAATTCTAGGTCTCAATGTTGTCACATATATGTCAAACACCAAATATATTATTGTGCTTTATGATTTTACTAAATTGAAATTTATTTCGAAAGTAATGAAAACTTTAATTTTATATAAGGTTTTATTTCTATTTCTTAAATTCATCTTTCGATACTTGTTTTTATTTCAATAAACTTATTTATTAAATTATTGATTTAATTCTTTAAAAATCATTGCATTTGTTTCAATAGTATATTTCATTCACTAAACTATAACATATACCATTAAATATTCTTAACCTGTGTCTTCCTTGTTCAATAAACAACTCATGTACAAATTTCAGATTATTTGGAGTACAAGTCATATTTCTTTAAGCATCTATTTATTTCCAGGTTTTATTGTTGATTCTAGAGAAATGAACAATTCTTTTTTCTCGATTACTTTTATTACTATTTAAAGGAAGATCTCTAAACAAAGTTTTCTCATAAGAACTAATTTTATAAAGCACACAGAGAAAAGCTATATTTTTATTTTAAATTGTCAGTAAATGTTCAAAAATAAATCATAATAAGACACTGAAACTATACCCCTAACCGCTACAGAATTTTAAGAAAATAAGAAATACTCTTAATAGACCATGCTTAGAAAATGAGTATTTAATAAATTATATCTCATTTCGCTTTGTAAGATATTAAAACTTCAAGCTGAATATTTTAAAAGCAGGATTTATTCTTTAAGAGGAAGAATATAGATGAAGATGTCCCTTTTTACTTTCCGAACATACATACAGGCTGGTTGGTTGGTTGGGTTTTATGTCGCACTAGTGCTGCACAATGAATCGACGGCCTGGGACTCATCCCCTATAGATGGTCCGGAGACATGCCATCACAATTTGCATCCTACACGGAGAGGATATTCACGCTCTTAGGTGACCCCGCAGAGATATCATTTTCATGGGTACATGGAGGACATTGTGGCCACGACAGATTTTACATGCGCCAGCCGCCATTAGTGTACACGACGGTCTTTAGCCGGCTCGAGTACCGAACCCACAATCTTCCTGCTACAAGCCCAGCATACATATAGGAAAGTATTGCAATCGTGGAAAAAAATTTGATTTTGAGATATTGGTGTACCTGTACGTTTTGACGTCCCGTGGCTTCATTTTTGCTATTTTTACGGTCATGTATGTGAATCTGTGCATGTGAGTGAACACGATAATGTCTAAACGCTTTGTTGAAATGAGGTGAAAGTTGATACATGTTATAGATCACAGTAGCACAAATCCGATTGATTTTGGTGAATTTAGCACATATAGTTTTTTTTTTTTTTTTTTTTTTCAAAGGACCCAACGAAAAAATCTTTATGGCCTATGGGCTCAAATTATTGAATGTGCAATAACGTCTAAACGTCTTCATCGAATGAGGTGAAAATTTATATGCATGTTAAAGGTTACAGTCGCACAAACAGTTTAGATTTTGGTGAATCTTAAACTGATAGTGCTTTTACAGGGACGCAACGAAAAGTTCTTTATCGTAATGATAATGATCTCGTGACTCAAACTATTTGAAGTGCAATAGCGTAAAATTAAATAATATGCATTGGGGGGAAATACTGAAATACTCTATTATAATTTTCTTTTTTGTTTATTTAACGATTTTTCTTACATTAATTTATTTACGGAACCGTTAATTACTTAATGTTCAGAAAATCGAGTGGAGTCGCAACAATTTTTTTTTTACTTTTAGTAAGAAAGGAAATTATTAAATCACATAATTAGAATAAAATAATGAAAACCTTATATTTTACGTTTATGTTTAAGAAAATTAGTCATTTTACAGACATTTGTTTTCCAACTTTTAAATTTACAATACATGTTTTTCAGGCGTATAATTATTGATTAGTAGTATTTTTATTTTATTATAGCATTTTTGGAGGTGATGTTAACAAATCTGTTTACCAAAAATGCATGAAATGAGAAGAAATTCTATCGATTTCGACAATGCTAAATATTTTCAACAATTACTGCATCATTTTGATTTTGTAATAGACGCTAAATAGTCAGAAAATAATATTAATGAAATATAAGTATTTATCGTTAATTGTTTTCATATTTATGTCTGAGAAAAAATTCTGTGACATCTAGAATCTAAATTGTAGCTCTAGAAAAAACAGTTCCATGTCATCCTTATATAATAAATTCTAGTCCTCATTGAAAGCGAGTTCCAGAAACTTCTATTAAAATTAGAGCGTTTGCCTATATTCTCGAAGGCAAAGTTATTTAAAAATCTCTGCAAATAAATAAGAATACAAGAGGCGGGTTTCAGCAACTATAACTTTGGTTTATGACTCAATTCTAGAAAATCAAGTGAGAATTTCTAACAATACAAAAGATGTCGAATATTCAGAATATTGTTTCACTATCTAGAAATGTGTAGAGTAGAAATTCTCGATCATTTCGTCTATTCAGTTTATTGGAGTGCCTCATGCGCATAGCTCGTAATTCTATATTTCTAGTTTAGGGATTTAGAAAATGACCACTTATTCATTCTAAATGAAGGCGGTATATATTTTTTCTTCTCGGTGTTGGTATTCATAGAAGAAATTAGTAATATTTTCTTATAATAATTTACATATGTATAAACAAATATTTGTATGTATATAAATTTTGAATTTGGATTTCATTTTTTTATTATTTCGCATCATAGTGTTTGCAAAGATTAATAGGCTACGTTGTCTCACAGAGAAATAAATAAAATGGACCTTAAATGTCAGAAAATATTTTCTCAGTATTTAATTATAATACGTGGCATAATCATTCCAAAAATTGTGCAAGATGAAATTGGTGACATTAAAAAAAAAATTATCTGAAAAATCCAGAATAATCTTTCTTTTTTTTTTCCTCGTTGTAATAAGCAAATTTTAATTTATATTTGCCCTCTTTAAACAGAATTTATTCTGACAGAATGCAACAATTATACTTGCTAATTTCGTAGATTCGCATAACAAAAGAAACATAAACAAACATAAATAAACATTAGCGTCCTTTAAGCTAAAATTAATTGATTCCGACTCCGAAAAGAAAAAAAAAATCTGCAGTCTCGAAATAAGAAATTCTATATTCATAATTGTTCTTTCTTTCCATTCAAAAGTTTTGGACGTATTCATTTGCATATACTAATTATAGTTTTTCAACATGAATTCCGATGTTGGGAAAAAAATAAAATAATTCTTTTTTTTTTTTTTTTTAACTATTGTATTTCGAACAAAAAAAGAAGATGAATTAATCCAAAATTAAATATTTAAAAAGTTTTTGTACATATGTTTTTTTCTTTTTTCAAAACTTTCGTCATGTATTATTGTAAAGAAAAAATTAAGTTAAATAATAAAAATTCAAAATAAGTCAATAACGATGATTAACTTAAAAGAATATGTAAGTGTTTATTTATTAAGGGTTTTTCCTTCTTTTTTTTTTTTTTTTTTTTTTTTTACTTTCTCTTACCCGTAAGGTAGAGAAAGTTTTGTTTTTGGGTCAAATTTTCGAAAGCGAGTTTTTGTTATATTTACACGTTTTGAGGTCTCCTGAATGCGAAAGTCATATTTTTAGCGGTTGGTCTGTGTGTGTGTGTGTATCTGTCTGTTATCAGCATATTTCAAGAACAAATGATAGCAGGAAGTCCAAAATTGGTATTCTAAATGTATACAGTCGGTAACAAAAGTGTCCTAACACTAGCAAAAATTCCTATATAAAAAAAGTACACTTAATACTGTTTTGTTAAATAAATCCTTGTCGAATCCTGTTCTTAGTCAATCTAAGAACAGGATTTGACAAGGATTTATTTATCAAAACTGTATTAAGCGTACTTTTTTCTACAGGAATTTTTGCTAGTGTTCGGACACTTTTGTTACCGACTGTATGTTCGGAAAGTAAAAAGAAGGAAAAAACCATCGATGACTGGAGAGAATTGTTCATTTTAACAAAATGTTAATTCTCGGATGGAAGATCGCGGAATATGAGTTTTTGTCATCGAATAAAATTTGATTGTAAATAATGTTGTATTGCTTCCTCAAAGTTTTTTCCCTTAGAGTGTGGGACTAAAAGCACGCCTATAATTTCAAAAAAATAATAAAAGTTTACATAAATAGGAAAATTTATAATCTAGTTTATAATGTTTGTCCATATCAGAAATTGGTGATCAGGCGAAAAAAATCAATTTATTTTATAGCTGTGTGTAAAAACTTAGCGGTTTTTTTTTTTTTTTTTTTTTTTTTTTTCTGAAATATTTATTAATATGATAACTGGTTCTCGTGAAAATCTTATCTGGCCCTAGTAATTTTATTCATTGCATGTTCAGTCATTTCTTTTTACAGTGGAACCTGTTGTTTTTACCACTTTTGTATATTAACAATACCATTTATAATCTGACCATTTGGCAATCTTGAAAGTTGACCACCGAAAGAGAAATCTATTTCTTACGCAGATTTTGGATTCAGAATTTCTCATACAGCTAGAGGCAACATTTCTAACAAAGTAAATGCATCTTAAGAGATAAAAGATAAATAAAATTTTACGCTGATAATTTTTATTTGTATTTTTTGTTAAATATGTTATGTAGAATAATTGCCGTAGTGATCGTAAGGAATCATAAACTAGAAAGCTTTCCAGAATACAATCCATGGCAGTCATCATGAGGTCCTTTGTTGAAGAAAATTTCCAATAATATAAAGGATGAATAATTCCAAATGGTTGATACAGAGCGTTGTAAAACATTTAATAATGTTGCAAATAGTTCCAGGGTACGCCGTTGAGATAGTCGAATAAGATGGGGGAGAGAGCGAATGTAATTCAGTCTTTACTAAACGAAGATTTGGAGCAGCTCTGAGTCCCTTACACTAAAAGAGATCTGAGATGTCTGAAGAAAAAAATCCAAATTTCAGAAAAAACAGCCAAAATATAGTGCCAAATACTTTCATTGTTTCTGGGATAAAATGATATATATATTTTGAATTCGAAAGTTCGTTATTAAAAGTTATAGCCAATTATTTCGCTAATGAAATAAATCACTCAAATTAAAATCCGTTACATCTTACGATTAGACTATAATTGTAATTTAGAAACTAAATCATTTCTTAATAATCTATCTGACAGGGATTTCTAAATTTAGCTATAATGAAATAAACATGTGCTGATATAATATTTTATGCAGAGTTTTCCATACGAGTAATTTATTTAATAACTAATACTCTGAACTGTCAGTTAGATGATTCTGATGTGTAATCAAGAAGTTATTTATTAACCAAAAAGATTTAAATTGCATAAGATAATGATATTTATTCAACAAACCAAGTAAAAAAACTTGCACTTAATTATTTTAGTTTAACGGAAAATACAAATTGTTCTCTTTCAATCAGTCTTTCTTATCATATTAAAAGAAAAATTGTATTATTTCTTTAAACGAATTGACAGAACAGATATAAATAAAAGTGGGCTTCTCAGATAATTTCGAATACTTTAAGTAACTTAATTGAGAATCAGCTTTAAATTAAATTTATTTATTTAATTATTTACTTGATTGATGCCTAATAAATTCAAAATAAAATTAGCTGTAATTAAGTAACATGTGAGTAACTTCCTCACATGTGTTTCCTCTCTCTTTTAAAAATATACTCATAACCTTTAAGAAAAAAATAAATAAATAAATAACAAAATTAAACTATGTTTTAAAGCTTAAAAAAACTTCAATTTCCTCAAGTTTTCTATTATTTCCGTCTGAAATGCAATTTTTAATACATGTTTAATATTTGAGTAAATTCATTTATTAAATTATTAGTTAAATTCTTTAAAATTAATCGGATTTATTTGAAGATTAATTCATGCAATAAATAATAACAATACTATTGAAATATCTTTAATATGTGTTTTCTTTGTTTATGAACAACTAACGTAAACATTTCAAAATATTTTCATTGCAAATCTCATATTTTTTAACCATGTGTTTATTTTCCCAGTTCCTCAGTATATTTTGCAGAACTGAATTCATTTATTATTTCGAAGCAATATATTGTTGGCTGGTTTAATTAATATTTAATAGCAATCCCAGAAACGAAATTTTCTCACAAGAACTAATTTTACAAAGTACACACAGAAAAGACGAATTTTTATTTAAAATTGTCAGGAAATACCTAAAAATAAATTATTTCAAGACACTGAAATTATACCCCTGAGCACAACGGAATTTTAAGATGAGAAAACATATCCATACAGGCTCAGAAAATGAGAATTTAATAATTTATTTCTCGTTTCGCTTTATCAGAGGCTTAACTTCAAAAGAGGCTGAATATTTGAAAAGAAAAGTCATTTCTCCACGAAAAAGTAAAAAGAATAAAAAGTCCAATAATTGGTTTCTTTACTGAAATAAAATTATACTTTTAAAAAATTAAAGAACACGCTTTTATTGAAATGTGAACTAATAAATAATTTAGAATTAAACAAAAACCATTTTTTAAAAATCTCCCCTGACTGGGCTGGAACGTTAGACCTTCAGGTTCGTAGACCGTCGCTTTACCTCACAGCCACAGCGTTCACGTAGGGAAAGTCTTTTTTTACAATATAGATTTTTTGTTTGCTCCCAGAGCGGTTACAAACATACATACAAACATGCATACAGGTGAAGCCAACAAAAGCGTGTTAAAAACGAAGAAAACTTTTAAAATATGAAATCAGTGGTATGGAGGGAGGGAGTACAGATTTTATTTATATCTGTGTTTAAGAATATTAGTATTTTTTAAAGAAACAATTCTGCGTTTAAAAATAATTATTATAGGTTTTTTTTCCAGCTATGTGTGAATAATTTCATTTTATTATACCTTTACAGAAGTAACGTTAACATATCTGATTACTAAAGTTTGTGCAAAGGACAAAAAATTTCTTTAAATTTCGACATTATAAAACATTTTTAGCCATTATGGCACCCGTTCTAACTATATAATCAGAACATGCATAATTAAGAAATAACATTAATAAAAGGTGACTATTTATATTTAATTGACTTCATTTTTCAAATTTCAGATTTTAATACATATTTTTTAAGTTTTGTGTCAAAAATGGTCAAAGGCATTTCACATTACTATGTTTGTTCGCAATCACTATGCCTTTTACGCAAAATCTGATTAGAAAATAGAAGTCTTTAAGTTGCTATGCCATCGACTTTTCACAATTATATCACCAATTTCAAATGTACAGTCACCCAATATAATTAAAAAGCTATGTTAACCCATTAACGTCCAGTGTTCTCACTTGAAGAGAGTTAATAAAGTAGCGAGTAAAACCTTTGTTGTTTCTTGAATTTTTTTTTTTTTTTTTCCTTTCCCTTTTACTTTTTAGAGACATTCCATGACAGAACTATAAATGATTCAATTATATATATAGACAATAGCAGGCAATGCCCGCTCCGCTGGTTACTATATTTAAATTAATTCTCAAAATTAATTATAACTTAATATAAAAATTGAATAAAATCAAACAATTAAAATAAAAGAATAATTGAAATCGGTCAAAAACCTCAGTCTTTTTGCCCACACCTCCGCCAGAAGGGAGAATTCACAAAATTCCTTTATAATGTGTGTTGGGTACGCATAACCAATCCACACATAAAAAACTCGCACCAACCTAAACAACAAAATTCGGAAATACAGCTCCCATATATTTCCCAGATCAAATTAAAATTAAATAGGGAGGTCTCGAACCTGCCCCGTAGTATATCACGCCCCCCTCCCCGCCCACACACACACACCATAAATACAAAAATAAAATAAAATAAAATAATCGAAAGAACACTTAAATTGGTTTTCAGAAATATTCTGAAAACGTGCAGCCAAATTCGACTTGAATGTGTCATTTTGGAAAGAGTTCTACTGTAAAATCCGGATTTTACAAATTCCTCCCACACACACTCGCGCGCACACAAAAAAAAGAAATATTCACCCTCTTCCTACCTTCAAATCGAAAATCGACGAATTTTCATTCCTATATTTATTTTAGTATTTGAGTCTAGTCTCCCCATGTGCGATTTCTTCACTGTGAAGCAATTTGGAGTCGAGTTATGCTCTCAAACGTGTTTTTACCGGCCGCCTCCCCCCCCCCCAAGGTGAAAGGGGGGAATTTAGCCAAACCCTTCACACCAAAATTCGTGAGCCAGTCCCACACAGCAGTGTTGACTCAGTGGTGGATGTACGTTTTTGCATGTATAGATGAAGGATAATGTGAAATCACGTTTTGCCCCCTCACCCCTTGGGGGCTAAATTTCTAAAATTCTAGAAATCGGTTTTATGTGTTTATGTTTGGTATATTTAAAGGCAAAAATCATGCGGATGTCTGTTTTTTTCTTTGTGATATGAAAGATTATGTGAAATCGCTTTTTGGCCCATGTGAAAACACGTTTTACCCCCGCTTACGGACTGAATATCGAAAATTCCAAAAATTGGTTTTTAGTATTTGAATGTCTTATATTTTAAAATAAAAGTCATACGGATTTTTTTTTTTTTTTTTTTAGGTATAAAGGGTTATGTGAAATTAAGTGTTGCGCATGTTAAATAACGTTTTGCCCATACCTCCCCCCCCCCCCCTTGAGGACTGAATTTTTAAAATTCCAAAAATTTGTTTTTAACCATATGTGTCAGCTATATTTTAAAGCCAAAAGGCTAACTATATCTGTTTTCTGTTTGAAATATAAAGAAATATGTAAAATCACGTTTTCCTGACGTGAAATCATGTTTTGCCTCCTTTCCCTTTTGCGTGCCGAATTTTAAAATTCCCAGATATTGATTTTTAGGTATTTTGGTTAGCTATATTTTAAAGCAAAAATTTTACGAATGTCTGTTTTTTCCTTTCAGATATAAAAGTTTCTGTGGAATCACGTTTTGCCCCCTCCCCTCCCCCTTTTGGAGGTGTATTTTGTGAAATCGCTTCTTAGTGGGTATCTACGTCCCAGAAGGAATGTTTTCAACAAGTTTCATGCTTCTAGGTGCAGGGGTTTGGGCTCGGAAGTGATGAATAACCTATGCACTCACTCGTCAGGACGAACGATTTTAAATATATAGATGATAGTCATTATAACTATAAAAAATTAAATGTGGACATACATAAAAACTAAATGTCAAGAGTGTATGCTCTGCGCCTTAAACATGAAAAATCAGACTAGGATAGGGAAGGAAATTTAAGTCGATTGATCTCATATTTTTTGACATAAATCATAAACCTGGTAATTCTCGCCAAGAGAGGTTGTTAATCTAATGTGAAATAAATTCATATTAGATAATTCTTTTAAAAGTAACATCTATCCTCAATAATAATAATAATAATAATAATTCAGATAAATATGGTTTCTTATACAATTATACGAACGTAAAGAGAAAATAATATTCAGTTATGTTTATTTACTCAAAAATATTCGTTTAAACGTTGGATAACTATGCTCGGAAAAGCGAAGTGAATTTCTACAGATTTTTTGTTTTCAGTTTATTTTTCAGACTAATACTGAATCTGTTTTTATCATGTAAGGAATCTTATTTATTTGTTTATATATTTATTTTATTTTATTTTATTTTATTTTATTTTATTTTTAACACTATACAAATATTTTAGGACAACAAGCATTTCAAAAGAGTAGTTTTTTATTTCAAATGTATGATAAAACGAGTTCTGTTACATATAATCTGGTAGCTGAATAGTTAGCCCATTGGCTTCCAGTTCACGGGTGCTGAGTTCGATTCCGATTCAGACATGAATGTTGTCTTAAAGTGTAGGTTCCCAAATTTGTCTTAAAGTGTAGGTTCTAGTCTGATTACTCTTAGAGTGAAAAGGAAAAAAAGAGCTTTGAGTGATAACCTAAAACCAAACCTGCCATTCGTGAAGCATCTCTTGAACACGATAAAGAAAAATACACGCTTTTGGAACGTGCAGTAGTGACTTATTATTTTTTTCTTATGTTATTTTAAAAGAGTTTAATGTTCCTTATGTGTCCTATGTGTTCTGCACAACTTTTATTTGTATTTATTATGGTTATGTCGTAGAAGAATCCACGTAAAATCTCAAAAGAGTTAAATATTTCGAGCGATAATATTATTTTAAAGCCTGAAATATTTTGTGCCTAAATATATTCATCATTAAATTTTAATTTTAACAAATTGCACTCTGGTAATAAAAATGACACAAGTAAAAAAAAAAAAAAATAGCAAATTTAATTTTATATCATAGAAAAATGTGTATAAAATGCTCTAGCACACACAAAACGTGTTACATCTCTATTTCAAAAATTAACCACCTGGGAGGCAGTTGTGTGAAGTTTATGTCATTCAAACGAAAACAATGATCAAAATAAAAGGTACACATTGGTTTTCTCAACAATAATTTCTTTGCAGTCATTGAGCAAATAACGAGTAACGTGTAATTTGAGACTGTCTCTTATTAAAAAGCAAATTTTGAGAAATATTGTTAGTTAAGTGAGTTAATTTTCTTTTGAAAATGAAGGAATTACGTAAAAAGTATCGTCGAGGTGAAATAACTAAAGAAAATACAAATTTAAACTCTCAGAAATGACTCTGAAAAGAACCAATTATATCTATGCGGAGAAAACAGAGGATGAATTTCATAGCTTCACCATCGAATTCAAAAGTAGTAAAACACAGTTGAATGTAACCATGAAAGTTTTATTGGACGACCAAAATACAAACAAATAAAGCCAACTGGCCTAAAGTCATCTCAGAAAAGGTTAATCCACTCCTTACATGCAAAAATATAATTGGTCCTCAAATAAGAACTTACTGCACAGATAAAAATGTCTTTGGAATGAAAAAATAGGTAATGGGTAAAGCACGTCATACTTTTACAAAAGAAAATCACCCAGTTAGTAAATATATATGTAAAAGATAATGTCAGTGACAGAAGTGGTCCTATTGTGAAACCATGTGACGTCGACAAAGCAGCATATGCAAATGTCAAAGATAATCCTCCTAAGTTTGAAAATCCCGCTGAATATAAGAATATTCACAGCTTGATTGACTACATTATGCTTAAAAGGCACGAGCTCATAAAAGCAGAAAATGTATCTGATTATGACACATCTGTAAGAAAAATGAGCAAAAATTAAACAGTACAAGTTTGTGATGAAAATAACTTTAAAAAAAAATAAATAAATAAAACATGAAAATCTGACATTGACAGATTTTAATTTAGTGCCAGAGGCCTACTGCTAAACTTGTTAATATCGACAAATTCTTCTTTAGTTAATTCGTGACGATCTAAATTCCATGATAAAGTTTTCATTAAATCAAACCAATGTGTTTCAGCTGCAGATACTGTAACAAATAACGTTGGAAGTCCAAACTGTCTTATAGCCGCAAAACAACGTTTTTTCTCTTTTTCCCAATGAGGGGGAGGTGTGCCTTGGGGGGGACTCATGTCAAAGGTGTGCCTTGGGGGGGCGAATCATTTCAAAGTTGTACCTTGGGGGGGACTCATGTCAAAGTTGGGCCTTGGGGGGACTCATGTCAAAGTTGGGCCTGGGGGGGACTCATGTCAAAGTTAGGCCTTGGGGGGGACTCATGTCAAAGTTGGGCCTGGGGGGGGACTCATGTCAAAGTTGGGCCTGGGGGGGGACTTCATTCAATAAATCCCCATTCAATAAACCGACTGAAATAGGCCCTTAGCACTATTAAGAGTGACGTATAAAAATTCGACAACGCTGTACCGACTGAAATAGAGGTACCTTGGGGGGGACTCATGTCAAAGTTAGGCCTTGGGGGGGACTCATGTCAAAGTTGGGCCTTGGGGGGGACTCATGTCAAAGTTGGGACTGGGGGGGACTCATGTTAAAGTTGAGCCTGGGGGGGACTCATGTCAAAGTTGTGCCTTGGGGGGACTTCATTCAATAAATCCCCATTCAATAAACCGACTGAAATAGGCCCTTAGCACTATTAAGAGTGACGTATAAAAATTCGACAACGCTGTACCGACTGAAATAGGGGTACCTTGGGGGGGACTCATGTCAAAGTTGGGCCTTGGGAGGACTTCATTCAATAAATCCCCATTCAATAAACCGACTGAAATAGGCCCTTAGCACTATTAAGAGTGACGTATAAAAATTCGACAACGCTGTACTGACTGAAATAGGGGTACCTTGGGGGGGACTCATGTCAAAGTTGGGCCTGGGGGGGGAATCATGTCAAAGTTGTGCCTTGGGGGGGACTCATGTCAAAGTTGAGCCTGGGGGGGGACTCATGTCAAAGTTGGGCCTTGGGAGGACTTCATTCAATAAATCCCCATTCAATAAACCGACTGAAATAGGCCCTTAGCACTATTAAGAGTGACGTATAAAAATTCGACAACGCTGTACCGACTGAAATAGGGGTACCTTGGGGGGACTCATGTCAAAGTTGGGCCTGGGGGGGGACTCATGTCAAAGTCGGGCGTTGGGGGGACTTCATTCAATAAATCCCCATTCAATAAACCGACTGAAATAGGCCCTTAGCACTATTAAGAGTGACGTATAAAAATTCGACAACGCTGTACCGACTGAAATAGGGGTACCTTGGGGGGGACTCATGTCAAAGTTGGGCCTGGGGGGGAGGGACTCATGTCAAAGTTGTGCCTTGGGGGGACTTCATTCAATAAATCCCCATTCAATAAACCGACTGAAACAGGCCCTTAGCACTATTAAGAGTGACGTATAAAAATTCGACAACGCTGTACCGACTGAAATAGGGGTACCTTGGGGGGGACTCATGTCAAAGTTGAGCCTGGGGGGGGGGACTCATGTCAAAGTTGTGCCTTGGGGGGACTTCATTCAATAAATCCCCATTCAATAAACCGACTGAAATAGGCCCTTAGCACTATTAAGAGTGACGTATAAAAATTCGACAACTGTACCGACTGAAATAGGCCTCTATCACTAAAAAAAAAAAAAAAAAAACTATAAAGAAAAAAAAATACAAAAACAACCAAAGTTTAAAATTTGTTTCAGTATCAATTTTGTTAATTAAAACAACATGAAAATGAATAAAAATGAAAGTAAACCTGCTCGAAAAATAGTGCTTCATGAGAAGAACATTCCTAAAAAACAAACTTTTGCATCAACTAAAAGTAATGCTCGCAATAATGTCAGAACTATCAATTTAGATTCAAATATAATGGAAAATTACGAAGTTGAACTTATATCTTATTTCAACGAAAGAAATTCCCATGAAAACTGTAAAATAGAAAACGAAACAGAAAAAAAATCTCCGCAATGTTTTATTCCAAAGAAAATTTCTGTACTTGCTTTCCATGCAGCAAGAAAAAGGCTCGAAAGAGACAATTGCCATAAATATCTTTTTCTAATCTTTCTGATCTATTTAAAGCATAATAAATAATATAAATGACATTATGATTGCTCTGAAAGATTCTTCAATCCATAGCCAATATCCTAAAAACTGGGCCCTCCAAAACTCAGCCCGCCCGAAGCAGTTCTGCTTGCATGTCATCAGCTGGAAATATTATCTAAAGGGATTTTGTACTGTATATTTTTAAGTTAAAATAAACACTGCTTCGGGTAAATTTCCTTGCGTGTTATTGTTTTTCATTTCTTTTGTATTTTTAATTTCTGAACTTACATTGTCTCACAGAGAATTGGTTTCTTGACTCAACAAAATTTGGTTTCTTGACTCAACAAAATTTGGTTGGTACAACAAAAATAACACTGCGCTGAAAAAAAAAAAAAAAAAAAAAAAAAAATCGACCCCTGATGCCATTCTTTCTGATTCTTGTGTAAAATGACTTCTTGAATCTGAATATGACCACTATTTTGCGGAGTCACCCACCGTTTTCTCGAGACACCACTCCCTCCACCAATTTTTATCACTCTTCGGTAATTTTATGACTATGAATTTGATTTGGAGAATGAAAAAGAATTAACACTTAAAGCCAAAAATATATATAATGTTTAATAAATAACATTAATAATAGATTAAAAAAAATATAAGAAATGTAATACTTAATTTCAGTGACAAATCCCGCCCCCCTAAATTTTCCCCTTGCCGAAAATGCTGATGTTTTAGAATTTTTCAACTCTGTAGCCCCTCAAAAGATATTTAACAGTTAAAATAATCCTTTTCCCTCCTAAAAATCAAATTTATAGCCATAAATATACCGAAAAGTGATAAAGATAGAGGCCCGTCCCTAAAAAACGGTGGATGATAGGGAAAATAATCTTAAGATCGTCCGAGTCCGATTAAATGTTTTTTGGAAGTTTTTCGGCGAAATGTCTGCGTGTAATGTGTGGGGAATCGTTTAACTATGACACAGTGAAGCATTAATAATTCGGAATTAGCGGAAAATTGGCAATGTCGGACTATCAATTTTTCCGGATTATAGGTGTTTCGAAAATGTATCAAATTCGTCGAACAATCACAATGTCGAAATAAATATATCATAAAAAATATCTTTAAAGAATGTATACTACCCTAATATATACTCTATAGAAAACGTAAATAATTAAAATAAAGTTTAAAATAAGGACGGGAGACACCTTTACTTCTGCAAAAGCACGTGGATTTTTACTCTTGCCGATCGCAAGAATTTCGAGCTTGTGTGTTCCTGGTGCATTTGAGCACGGTGACAACGTAATTCGATCGCTATACTATTTCATTCCTAGGTAAGATGGTTCATTTCCACATGCTAAAAGATTTCTTCAGCAAGCACTTTAAAAAATTCATGTCGGTGTGTAAATCAATGGAAATCCGTAAACTTTACTGACGATCCGTAAATGTTGGAATGTATGCTGTTCCGAGGTCATCTGCGAGTAATGGGCTAAGATTTAAGTGCTGGTTTATAGGTTTCCGGAATATTGTCGCTTCACTGCATTCAATGAAAAAAATATAAAACTACGGTAAATTATAATCAAAGCTGGTCCAATATAAAAAATTATTTTAGTAAAGTTAAACTGTTTATAAAACTTTATTATACGTTACTGAAATATTCTGGTATGAATTCCTGGATTTGGGAATTAAAATTAGATGGGAGTACTATTTAAAAAAATAGCATGTAACACATAATTTTTTTAGAATACAAAGAGCAAGTTATTAGGATTTATATTTTTATTTTCACATTTGCTTTTAAAAATACTTCTTGATCAATTACATAAAATTACTTCTAAAATAGCCCAGATATTTAAAGTTACATAAATGTAGATTTTGTAAATGAACAGTATTGTTTTAAATTTATCATTTTCCAGTATGACATTTTGTTAATAAAATTAATTATCGCATCATTTTTTACTACAGTTTCTTATAAAAAAGAAGAAAAAAATTTTAATTACCTAACAGATCCTTAAAAATTGAACTTTTATATACCTTAATAGTATTTTGAAATAAAATGAAATATCATTATTAAATTAAAATAGTAAAATGTTATCTATTTCTGTGCAAAATAAATCTTAAACCATCGTTTTATTTATTTGTTTATTTATTTCAATTTTCAATTTAAGATTTCAAAAAACGCGGAAATAAAAATCCGATTACATAGAAATACATATTTTCTGCATTATTATCTCTAGATATACGCAGATAACACTCTTTTGAAAAAAAATATGCGCGAGTTATTTTCACGTGAATATATGTAATGTTTGATTTGTCATTTCAAAATACTCAAATAGATATTATTGAAAGTAGAATGATAACAATAATCCATAGGAAAATAGGCTTCCTTTCGTTCCTGCTTTCAAACCAATTTTAGAATAACGGAGAGAAAGATTATGTGAGAAACTGTACATTCCACTTACAGTTAGATTTTAGAAAATGCCACAAATATGTACCCAAATAGTACTCTCCAGTGCCTCGACTTTAATTTTCTGATGGCAGAAGGTATTCCGATAGATCTCATTTCAGAGGTTTCATAGATAAGACGGATAAAAACATTGATTACATAAATAAATAATTATACTTTTAAAAAATTAAAGAACACGCTTTTATTGAAATGTGAACTAAAAAGCACAAAATATCTATCTTTATAGTAATAAAATGCAGGGTAAGAAAAAATTGTGTGAGTGACACACCATATTACAGGGTGATTATAAAATAATTTAGAATTAAACAAAAACCATTTTTAAAAAATCTCCCCTGACTGGGCTCGAACGTTAGACCTTTAGGTTCGTAGCCCGGAGCTTTACCTCACAGCCACAGCGTTCACGTAGGGAAAGTTTTTTTTACAATATAGATTTTTTGTTGGCTCCCAGAGCGTTTACAAACATACAAACATATATACAGGTGAAGCTAATAAGAGCGCGTTAAAAACATATTTACATTTTAATTTGCGACTGGTGTGTCAAAGATTTGTTTATATATCTCTCTAGGACTTTTTATGTTAGAATACTAAAGTTTTGAACATGAACTAATAAGAAATATAGTTAGTCATTAGACTTATTTTTTATACGGATCCTGTAAAGATTGGAATCACAAATAACACATTTTTACAATGTATGCAAAAGTTCAACATTAAAAAATTAAACCAAAGTTAGAATATTTCGAAGTCCCTTTATGCGTTTTATATTTATGCATCTACTATATACATAATACTATAATGCATTCTATAATACCCGTAAATTACAACGCATGCGAGCAGAATATGACAGCTGTCTATCAAAAGTTTTGTTTGAAGAGACACCATGAGTGCAATTCAGTTGTATCTAACTATGATGTGGAATTAGAGGATAGGTAATTATGAGTTCAGATTTAGGATGTTGTTCATTATGCTCTACTGAATTAAATGTTATAACAAAGTAACAAAAGTTAACTACTTTCCTTTTGCTATTTATCCAGTTGCAGAATTCCGGTAGAATAAAAAAGAACTATTTAGTCAGTGGTAGAATAATATTCTTTTTACTTGCTGTTAAGCCAGTTTAGTTTGAAATGTTCTATTGCAATGTAGCTGTGCGCGAAAGTTTTATAAGTTTTTAAGCTGTAAACATATATATAGTGTTTTGTTTTATGCTACTTAATAAATATGCTTGGTAAACTAAGAACTGTAGACTATAGTGTTTTATTTCTCCTGAAAAGTAAAGAAATTACTTATATAACAACTTAAATTTCTTTTTAAGGAATAGCAATATTTTTATGTTTTCTAAAGAGTAATTTTGGATACCTTTGCTAAGGGCATTATATAGTCTGTGTTAGATCAGAGAATTAAAACTATATAAGAACATTCTGAATACTTAAATAGTGGACTGTAATAAAAACTTGACAAACTAGAGGTGATTTAAACATCACTACTACATTTATTTAAAACTTTAAAAATGGGAGTAAAGAAAGATGCCAGCCTCCCTTGAGCGGAGTTACAAACTAACTCAGCTCCGTAACGAAGGAGCGAACTTTACAGAGTGCGCAGGCGCAACATACCGCCCGGCGTTGAAATGCAAATTTCAAAAAGTTACACAAAATTACACATGAGACATAACCATAGAAACATATGTTGGAAATACAAACTGAATTATAGATTAATCACATTGAAAATAAAAAACAATAATTAACACAATTTTAACTTATACATGAAACAATCTATATATGCAAGGTAAGCAAATAAAACCAAAGGAAAACTTATATAGCAATATTAAGAAAATTCAGTATTATTTCTTTCTCAATTTTTAATAGTTTTTTTTTTTTTTTTTTTTAGAATATATTTATTTAATATATTTTTTTATAATATACCATTTTTCATATCTAAACAAGAATAAAACAAATGTCCATAATATAAACTGTCATTCTTTTCAATAGAATATAAGCAGCAAAATGAAATTAATATATTGTATAATCATTAATTGGCAAAATAGCTAATTTTGAAATAGCTCTTTTCAGTATTCCATTTTTTGTTCGAATATCTACTACTCTCACAATATTATCCCTTCCAATATAGGTTTTAGTAATGCGGCCTAGTAACCATTTTAGAGGGGGCAAATTATCCTCTTTTATGACGACCATATCGCCTACCTTTACGTTTTGTTTTTCAAAGTACCACTTAGTCCTTTGCTGTAGATTATTTAAGTAATTGTTAGACCAAAATTTCCAAAATGTTTGAGTTAGTTTACAAGTTTGTTGCCACAAATTTAATTTATTGGTTTGAATGTTGGTCAGTGAGGGTTCGGGGATGGCCGTTAACGATCGACGGATAAGAAAATGACCAGGGGTCAAAATTTCCAAATCCTCTATGTCTGCCGAGAGAGGGGTTAATGGACGCGAATTCAACATGGATTCAATTTGAATCATGATGGTTTGAAAGGCTTCGTATGTCAGTTTAGCATCACCTATAATACGTTTGTAATAATACTTAAAAGATTTAATCCCGGCTTCCCATAAGCCACCAAAATTTGGTGCCCTGGGAGGAATAAATTTCCATTCTATTTTCTCATTTAAGGAGAAATTTGCCAAATTTTCATCTTGTTGGGTAATTAATTTAAAAAATTCCTTTAAGTCTTTATTAGCTCGAACAAGATTACTCCCATTGTCTGAAAAGATTTTAGCACATTTACCTCGTCTGCCGATAAAACGTTTCAAGGCAGCAATTAGTGACTCTGAAGTTAAGTCAGAGACGATTTCTAGGTGTATTGCCTTAGTTGTAAGGCAAACGAAAAGAGCAACATAAATTTTAATGGGAGCCCCTTTTCTTTGATGCTTATTTTTTATAAAAAATGGGCCACACAGATCTATACCCGTACTATTGAATGCGAAAACAGGATTTATCCTCTCTTTAGGCAGATCACCCATTTTTTGAGAGCATAACTTAGGGTTAGCTCTAAAACATTGGACACAATTATGGACAATTTTACGACATGCATTTCGACCATTTAAGGGCCAATATTCTTGCCAAATGTTATAAAGTAATGTCTGAGGACCTGAATGGTGAAGTTTTTCATGAAAATGTTTAATAATTATCTCACTGAACTTACCCTTTGGCAATATTATTGGATGTTTTTTCTTATAGTTCAAATCTGCGTTATGCAACCTACCTCCAATTCTTAATAAACCATCTGGATCTAAGAACGGTGCCAGGGGGCGAAGCCTGCTGCTAAGAGAAATACAGTTATTAATTTTTAGACTTGTTATATCATTCCTAAATTCTCCCTCCTGTAAGGTCTTTAGTATAAAATTTAGTGCACCCTTCTTTTCTTCTGGACCTAGGTATCCAGATTTTCTTTCCCCTGGATGTCTTAGGTTGTTGATAAATCTGAAAATAAACGCTAAAACATGCACAATTTTAGTAAAACTATTACTAATGGTTAAAATGTCATCAACAAAATTGAAAGGTTGGGTAGTTACATAAAAGGAAAATTTAAGTTCAGAATCATTAAGACGTTTTTTAGCTTCAGAAAAATATTCGTCGCTAGAGTCAGTAATGTCATTATTCGAAAATTGTATAGGCTCATGATGAAGAAAATCTGGTCCATTGAACCAGAACTCAGAAAGTTGATGAGGAGGGCTTCCTCGTGAAACAAGATCAGCTGGATTTTCGGTTGATTTAACATGCCTCCAACAAAAATTCTTCGTGAGTTCCTGAATTCGAGATATTCGATTAGACACAAATACCTTGAGCACGTGGGGTGATGAGTTGATCCATGATAAAACGATTGTTGAATCGCTGTAAAGATATACAGAGCTTAATTGTATATTTAATGATGTGATTACTTTTGATATCAGTTTAGATAACAATTCAGCCGCACAAAGTTCGAGGCGAGGTATAGTCAATACTTTAAGAGGAGAAACTCGGGACTTACTACACAGTAAGCTCACATGTACATCGTTTGAACTAGTGATCACACGTAAATAAACCACTGCGCCATATGCCTCTTGTGACGCGTCCGAAAAGCCGTGGAGCTGCAGTTCACGACAATTAGAGTTTGAGAACACGAAACGTGGGATCGTAATATCTTTAAGCTCGTTTAGAGCATTTCGGAATTTTATCCATGTGTTTTTTTCTTGTGCTGGAAGTTCCTGATCCCAATCAATTTTCAAAAGCCACAAATTTTGTAGAAATATTTTAGCCTGTACTATCACTGGTCCTACTAGACCCAATGGGTCAAAGAGTCTAGCGATCTCTTTCAGAACACCACGTTTGGTGATTGTATTAGAATAATCTGATGATACCGTGAAACTGAAATTATCATCTTTGGGATTCCATTTTAGCCCTAGTGTTTTCACCGAAGTTTTATCATTTTTTTCGAAGTGATAGTCTTGCTCACTGTAAGGGACTTGTTCTAATAATTCTCTGGCATTTGAAACCCATTTATGCAACTCTAGTCCACCAGCCGATAACATTAACACCAACTGTTTCTGGAGTTCCAGAGCAGACGACACTTCATCAGTTCCCGTTAGAATGTCGTCAACGTAAAAATCCTTAAGTGTGGCGGCAGAAGCTAACGGATAATTAGCCCCTTCATCACTAGCGATTTGTTTTAGTACACGAGTGGCCAAGTAAGGAGCACATTTTGTGCCGTATGTTACAGTTAATAATTTATAAATTTTAGGCTTTTCCTTAGGGGTTTTATTCCAAAGAATACATTGCCAATTACATTGTTCAGGATTAACCCATATCTGTCTATACATTTTTTTAACATCCGCAGTGAAAACTATTTTGTGCGTACGAAAACGTAATAAAATGGCACACAAATCTTCTTGTACTACACCTCCATTTAATAAACAATCATTTAATGATAACCCATTGGTAGTGGGTGAACTGGCGTTGAATACCACCCTTAATTTTGTAGTGGTGCTATCAGGCTTAAGTACAGCGTGATGTGGAAGAAAATATTTAACAGTGTTTATTTCATTATCATTTAATTCTCGCATGTGGCCTAACTGTTCATATTCATTCAAAAAATTTATATACAATTCAGAAATGTTGGGATTTCTATTTAATTGTCTGTATAAATTATTTAACTTTTGTTTGGACGAATGGAAAGAATCTCCCAATTCAGAATTATTTTTCATTGGTAAGTTCACTATGTACTTCCCGTTATCATCTCTGCGATATGTTTTCATGAACTGCTTTTCACACTCTATCTCTTCCTTATTTCTCAAACTAGGTGAATCTAGTATATTTTCAATCTCCCAAAATCTTTTCATAATATTTTCTAAATTGGAGTTATCTGACTGGGAAATCATGGCACAATACAATGGATGTGGAGTGCCTTGAACAGCTCCACTAAGCACATATCCAAACACAGTATCCTGTAAAATTGCACCCGTTTCAGGAATTTTGATTTTATTGGTTAACATTAATTCAAAAAATATTTCGGCCCCAATCAGTAAATCAACATTGTTGTTATTTTTGAATAGTGTTTGATCGGCCAGCTTAATTCCCCTTGGAATATTTAATTTTAATGTATTTGAATAGTTTATTGGTAACGCATCAATAATTTTTGGAACAATCAAAAATTCCAGATTAGCTGAAAACGAATTATTCTCATTTGTTATCAGTGCTTGTGTTTTTGTTTTTATATTTATCGGAATTCCTGACAACGCCGAAAGAGGAATGTTTATTTTTTCTTTTTTCAGTCCTAACTTATTTACAAATTTTGCTGTTGCAATATTTGACTGTGAAGCGCTATCAAGAATTGCAGTAGCTGGGTGATAAAACCCGTATTCATCTAACACAAATACTGTGGCCGTCGCTAATATAA
Organism: Salticus scenicus; assembly: GCA_963930645.1. Taxonomy (NCBI): domain Eukaryota; kingdom Metazoa; phylum Arthropoda; class Arachnida; order Araneae; family Salticidae; genus Salticus; species Salticus scenicus. Next base: position 31,583,715 of record OZ005648.1, read on the forward strand.
CTCTTTTATTTTCAGAAACAAAACATGTAATCGGCGCCGACTCTTTGTTTTCAGTCGATGCACCTGCTTCAAGCAGACGATCGCTATTATCATAGCTTGATGGGGGGGTTGCACTCTCTTTTGATAACGGAAGTAATAAATCTTTGTCTTTATGAAGTAATGAGTGATGTCTGGAGCCACATTTACTGCATGCATACTTAGAATTGCATTTAGCTATTTTATGGAATTCGAAGCAATTTAAACAAAGATTATTCTTTCGAATAAATTCATATCGTTTTTCTGTTGTGAAATTAAGAAATATATCGCATTTATATAGCGTGTGAGAACTATTTTTGCATAATATACACAAGTTAGAATTATTTCCTTGGGTTTTTACAACTAAACTTCTGGGATAACCAGACTTATCAGTAGTATATTTTGAGGACTTAAGCGGTAAATTTCGATTTACACTGTCTAAAACTGAACACTGTTTTTCTAGGAATTCTAGAAACTGATCAAAGTCAGGAACGTCGTTGTTCTTTAATGTAAGTTCGTAATTTTTGCGAGTTTCTCGATCCAACTTTTGCAAAACAATGTTTAATAACATAATATTAGAAAGATTATCGCGTTCATATTTCAATACTTTTAACGCTCTTAAATTCTTTAAAATACAATCCAATAATTTTCGTAATTCTTTACCAGATTCATGAGTTATTTTTTCATAATTAATAATTGTTTTGATATGAGCCTCTATTATAGCTCTTTTATTTTCAAACCGTTGTTCTAATGTTTTTAGTAGAGAATCGTAAGTATCATCAGTGGTTTCTACTGTTTTTGCTTCGCCTTTCAACGCAGCGCGTAAATAAAAAAGTTTTTGATTTGCAGTTAATAAAGGATTATCATTCATTAAATTTAGAAACTGCGTTTTAAAACTGTTCCATTCTTCAAATTTTCCTGAAAATACAGGTAACGGTATTTGGGGTAAATGCATAGTATGATTTGGAACAATGTTTCTTTCCGCTCCTAACGAGCTATTATTTGAGTTTATATTATTCATATTGTCACTACAGTTAATTAGTAGGGTATTGAATCTTACCTCTAATTCTTGAAATTGAGAATCTAGCTCACTTAACTCTTCTTCTATTGTAGGAAACTCATCATCCTTTGCCACTTGATAGTACTCCATTTTTAAATCTTCAAATCTATTTTGAAGTTTTTCTAAAATTGATATTCTCGAAGTTATTTCACCTTTTGTGGTTAATTCGTCATTAGGAATGTTGAGTAACTTTGTGAATTGGGATTTGATATTCCCTTTTTTTCTATTTAATGCTGTTAAAGCCATTATTGTTTTCTTTTTGAAAACGAAACTGTTCTGGTTACGCTGTGGTCGCACGGACCAAAAAAATGTTAGATCAGAGAATTAAAACTATATAAGAACATTCTGAATACTTAAATAGTGGACTGTAATAAAAACTTGACAAACTAGAGGTGATTTAAACATCACTACTACATTTATTTAAAACTTTAAAAATGGGAGTAAAGAAAGATGCCAGCCTCCCTTGAGCGGAGTTACAAACTAACTCAGCTCCGTAACGAAGGAGCGAACTTTACAGAGTGCGCAGGCGCAACAGTCTGTGACTTCACTTGTCTATGTAATGTAATAATTCTTTAACAGCTATACAGCTATGCAGTATTTCACTCTTTTGTTTTTCTTCCAACCTGTTTATTTTACGATAATTTTATTTTCTTAGCAAGAATGTTATGGAATGGCAGTTTTTTTTTTTTTTTTTTTTTTTTATACATATTACCACAATGCTTGACATCGCATGTTTGACCTACCCTTTAAAATATCATACGCGTTAACGATAACAAATTTTAAAATGTGTAGCAGTTTTACGAATACTCATTTTTTAATAGAAACATATCTCATAACAATAGGATTATTACTGTTAAACGTTAAAACTAGAAAGTAATTAAAAAATAATAAAAAGAGACATAGTACGAATGAATTTTAAGTAAAATCATTATTAAATACTGTCAAAAATATCCTTTCACAAAAGTTATATTAATAATAAACTTAAAAATTTGTAAGAAAACGATAAAGAATTCTGCTTATACACACACTGGTCCACTAGCGGTCTAGCGGCTCTTCGGAAGTTGGTAGATGGGAATTGTCGGGTTCGATCCTAGGTCGTGTTAATCGACCTAGCTCTTTAGAGTGTTTCGTGGTTTTCTCTCAAGTTAGTGTAAATACAGGCTAGGACCTTTTAGAAAGACCCTCATGGAGAGAATTCCACCTATAAGCCTAGGATCCTAGCATAGTCGATCGAATCGGCCTTAAACCCAACAACCAAGAACCACCTTGGACGCACATTAAGAATGGTAATGTTTTATCCTGCTTCTTCTGTAGTTTTAAATTTAAAATCGTGTCAGTTAAAGTTTTTATTTGTTAAAGGGATTAAACTCATAAGACTGATATCTAAAATCCCAATATATATCATATACTAATAATGATTAGATTACATATTTATCCTTTTAACACTCAAATTGAAATATGCAAATGTATGTTTACAATAAAATGTATTGATTATCACAGCATTTAGATAGAATAAATGAAATATTTTATAAACACTCCTCAGTCGTACTGCTGTGCTTATTTATATACAAGTAAGCTATGAAGTTGTTTACATACTATATATAGCTAGAAATTTAATATTTATTTAAAGCGATTTTCAAATAAGCTTCAAAATATGAAATGACTGTAAAGTAAGGATATAGTCTCCATTTCATGATTTACACTTTAAAATTATGTTCTTTAGAACATAATGTAGGCTGTCTATTCACATATATGTTGATCTTGTTTTCACTACCATCCGATTTATACTTTCTGCTTGGAATTCATTTAAATAATTCCAGAGAAAGAAGGATTTTCAGTTTTCATGCCTATAATCTAAATTCAAAATAGAAAAGAAGGCATACAAATATTACATGTATTAGAATAGAATTTAATCTAAATTGATATATTTCTTTATCCTATGTAGAAAATAACATTATTTTTAAATGAACACAAAAAACAATAAAAATTGGTATATATATATATATATAGAGAGAGAGAGAGAGATAGATAGATAGATAGACTAATTGATTGATTGGTTGATTGATTGATATTGAGAAAGACAGAACGTAGCATTTTAAACATATATTAATGTGATTTTAGTGTCTTAAATTAATCCCACGAAAATCAAAGAGATTATTGTTGAACTTTATTATTCTACACACATAAAACGCACACACAAACAGAGTAGGGTAAGTAGGGATATAATGTCACGCTATACGAGATGCCGTGTCCCATAGTTTTCTTATACGCATAGTCCGTATGGGGGCGCCTACCACTCTTAAGAAGAATACATGAATAACGAGACGTATGTTACTTTTACTGCATTTTTTTTCTTTTCCTTTTATTTATTTATATATATATATATCTTTCATGACTTTGGATCAATGGTGTAGCGTGATATTTAAATCTGGGCATGCTCTCTGAAGCCAATTATGGAAAGAGCACTACTGTGAGAAATTAGTGGTCTCCATTCCTCAAAGATTAACTTAATTAAAAGTAGCAAGTAAGAAATAGTACGAGACTCAAAATTAAACACAAATAAAGTTTTATTAGAGCTTAAATGCAGGGAGGACACCTGGGCCAAACTCAAATATAAAATCTTAAATACTTTAGAAAGATAACTTCAGTAAACAATTTAAACATATTCAGAGAGATATCTCACCCACGGTAGATAACGTAGTAAGAATATTGCTCTCGCTGTTCCACAGCGCTTTTCTAATCGTAGGCTAAAGGTGAAAAGGATTCCCTGAATCCGCCTAACTCTACACTATAAATTATCACCTTCAAAATCATCACAACATTTATCGAACAAAGAACTTAATCATCCAAGAACAATTCTGTTCTATTTCACATTCTACATCACCACTACACTACCACAAAAGATCACTTAAGAAAATTCTGTACTTCTTCGCCTCTACCTCACAACTTTCTTCACTACACTCATTTTTATTTATAATTAATCTTCATCAACTCTGCTCACTTCATTTAACAACTCTAAAACCTCTCCGTATTCACTCGCGCTTCGCAACTTGTATTCTTCGCTGCAGCGCTATGCTGACGTGACTCCAACCTTACACTACTACTCAAGTCGATATCGTTTCATATAATTTAAGTGCGTAAATTTCCAATTTCTAAAAATCATAAATATAATTTTATATACAAATTTTGTCCCATTTCACTTAAAAGCATTTATCTAAATGATACTTATTGAAGGATGGTTTGCTCCCTCCGCTGATCATCACTATATTTAAATGAATTTTCAAAGTAATCGAATCTCTACATTTTATATCTCTTTATAAACAAAAACTAAATAAAACAAAAAGAAAAAAATCTGGTGTGTCACTCACACAACTTTCTCTTACCCTGCGTTTCAATACTATAAAGATAGATTGCGTATTAAGTCTTAAGTTCATTAATGTAAGATGATAAAGTTCAATGCACCTTAAAAATAATCTAAAATAGTCTAATAATCGAATAATAATCTAATAATCTAAACGTAATTGACATATAATTCTGTGGGGAGGTGGGGGGGGGGGCATCTCAACACCTCGTTCAATTATACTGCGTACATATCTTTTTTTTAAACCAGGCTGTTATTAATTTGCCTTCGAACTTCCCAATCTTGATCAAATTTTTCTAGCGGCAACCGAATACGGTACAACTTACAGATTGGTCCACAACCCTATTTGGCGATTTGTTTTTACGCCGTTTTGAAAGATAAAGATCTCGTTCTGAATTCTTTGCAACATGATATGGAAACCTACTTGCTGTTTATTTTTGATGACCATAGAATCCAGCATTCCATTTATTTATGAAGATAAATTTATCGACATTTAAATATTCAGTGTTCTAATTCTATTTTTGCTATTTTATTTAACGAAGATAGGCCTATTTTCAGAAAAGAAGGTGAATGTACTAAATTTTTTTTGAGTAAATTGTTTAGAGAGACAGAAATGTTTTTGGAATTTTGAAAAAATGTGAGTTAAGAAATCTAGTTTATGTAATCGTTTTTTCCCGGCAACTGCATAACATCTTAATGGTGTAAATGTACAGATCTTTGATGATCCCAAATATTGATGATCCTTCCAGTATAGAATTAAAATTACGATTTCAAAATGCTGTAATTTTAAAGGAATATTTTAAGGAATATCAAATCGCTCTAATGAGTAGTCATTAGAGCGATTTGATATTTTACCAGAGCAATCGTGAGGCAATGAAATGTTGTTTGGTGGAGGAAAAAAGTAGTTTCAATGTGTTCCTATAGATGGCGCTGTCAGGGTAATGTCAGGGTAAACGCCTAAATGGACTCGTTAAACACAGGAATGCTGTTAGCAGCACAATGGAATAGCAGGAAACAATAGATTTCAAGGGTTTACTACAACGTGTTTAGCAAAAAGACAAGAATACGTGTTTACAGCGGAAACAGTCATAATGAAAAGAGAAAAAGAGGAGCTTCGTGAAACATATACTTTACGGATAATTAACGGCACATGTTGGATCTTTTTTTTTTTGCCAAACAAAATATAATTGCCTCACGATTGCTCTTGTAAAATATCAAATCGCTCTGATGGGTAGTTTAAAAATTATAGCGTTTTGTAATCGTAACTTTAATTATGATCACCCTGTATATACAGTAGAACACTTTAGATTAACTTAAAAAAAAATAATAATAATGTAGTGATACTAAAATAAGTGCATTCAAATTGCAGAATTTTCTACAAACTGTAATAATTCAGTTTTACAATTTTTAGAAATACAAAAATACTGAATATTAAATTACTAAAATACTAAAGAATTTTCTATAAACAATAATAATCGAGCTTTGTAATTTTAAGAAATACTGAAATACTAAATACTAAATTACTAAAGAACTAAATAATAAATACTGATATACTAAATTAAGATACTAAATATTTCGTCTTTAACTGTATATTCTGAATTTACTGTTTGTGGGTGTTTCTGGAAGTAACAATCCACTTTAGAGATAAAATAAAAAACTTGAATACAATTAAATGCTACATTTAATAGTCATATGATATTCGAAACAGATTAAACACTGTATAAACCATTATAACAAAGCACCTTTTTCCCCAAAAAAATAATTAATATAGAAATACACAACTGAATTTGCAATTTAGTATACAAATATTTATAGCAGTTCAAATAAACAACCTATCTAATATCACATTACTGATGGATTTAATATTAGATGAAATAATATATAGGAAAGTCTTTTATTTGATTTAGATTAATCATTGATATCTTTATTCGGAAAGTATTTTTGTGTCTCCCAAAGTGATGTATGAATTATGCTTTGCGATCATGCGGAATTGAACATTATTCAAATATTTGTTAAAGGTACGCCTTTTCATGTTTGATTTCCTATTTGCATTAATAATTAGTTTAATCCTGAAAAGAACGTAGATGATTCTGATTATTCTCTATACAGATCAAACATATGAGAATAGCAAAATGGCAATTATCCTAAACTAAACATTATCGAAATATCGACAGTATCAGAGAAAATTGGCTGTTTGTGATAAATCAGATTGAAATATTACAAAATACTTTATAGAAGTTTGAAGTATACTTACATTATTTATTTATGAAATTGGGATATTGATTACAACGAATAAAAAGCAACATTTTTTATACATACAGTCGGTAACAAAAGTGTCTGAACACTAGCAAAAATTCCTATATAAAAAAATGTACACTTTATACGGTTTTGTTAAATAAATCCTTATCGAATCATGTTCTTACACTGACTAAGAACAGGATTCGACAAGGATGTATTTAACAAAACCGCATCAAGTGTACTTTTTTTACATAGGAATTTTTGCTAGTGTTCGGACACTTTTGTTACCGACTGTACATATACAGTGGCCAGCAAAATTATTGAAGCACTAGCAATAATTCCTACCTAAAAGATGGGCATCTAATACTGTTTTGTTAAGTAAATATTTGTCGAGTCATGATCTTAGTCTTATACTGTTTGTAAAAAAGTAATTTTATGATAAAAATTAGCGATCAAAGTAATATATATATATATATATATATGAAAAATGTGTAAGTGTGCTGCAACAATTTCGTTGGATGAGTATAAGGCACGCCAATACACTGAGAAAAATTCTGTAACTGATATCTAGAATCTAAATTGTAGTTCTAGAAAAAAAAAATTCCATGTCATCCTTATAAATAAATTTCTAGTCTCCTTCGAAAGCGAATTCTAGAGATCTCTATTAGAATTCTTGAGCGTTTGCCTATGCTATAGAGGACAAACCTATTTCAAAATAACCCCAAATAAATGTGAATACAACAGGCGGGTTTCAGCAGCTATAATCTTGGTTTATGACCCAATTCAAGAAAATCAAGCGAGAATTTCCCGTAATACAAAAGATTCAGAATATTCAGAATACTGTTTCACCATCTAGAAATGTGTAGATTGGAAATTCTCGACCATTTCATCTATTCAGTTTATTGGCGTCCTTATGCGCATAGTTCGGAGATCTATATTTCTAGTTTAAGGATTTAGAAAATGACCATTTATTCATTCTAGATGAAGGCGGTATATTTTTTTTCTCAATGTAGAAATCAATAAATATGCTTGAAATAACTTTAAATATAACTCAAGTAAAATGTATAAAATATTAATCTTTTCTATAAAATAACTCTATTACAAAGAGAGTTAGCCAACAGGACTTCTATTCTTGAATGCAAATTACTATGACTATGAATATTTCAATGATGAGCAAGTTTATACATATAGGAGATATAATATTAGTTATTTTTAGTTAGAAAGAGGCTGTTTATGTAAATCTGTAACGAATTTATGGCATACCTTTGGTCTTTATTGACTGACGGCCCAACAGTCAGAAGATGATGAGCGTGTTCAGTAGAGCGCCCGAGATGGATCAATTCGACCGGGCGATGACGTCACTGATCCTGGACCGGTCTTGGATCGGGCCAGGAATCTACTGAACGCTTTGGAACAATTTTGACGTGATAGGAGCAGCGCCATCTATCTAATTTGTCCTGTATTATTGTATTTCTGTTGTTTATTTTGTCTGGACTTTTAATACGTAATTCCATAAAATGCTAAACTATATTACGTTTTTTCTTAAAAAAAAAAAAGAAAGAAAGAAAGATCTTTTATGTAATAACAGTTTTACTTCTTTCTTATTAATGTAGAATTCTGTACTCTGCTAACAAAAAATAAGAAGCTATTAATTGATTGTACTGACAAATTACTAATATACATTACTTTGGTTATGATTTTTCTAAATTCACGTATAAATTTTAATCATGAAAATGTTAAGAATGTTACGTTACATTTATTTTTAAAGGAGCAGAGTAGATTTATCTTAAATTAGCACTTAAAACACCTTTCTTTCTCTTCGAATTTTATTATGAACAGAAATGTACAACAAAAACGTTTTTGAAAAAAATAAATAAATAAATTATATAAAATATGAAATATGCTGTTCAGTTAATATAATGGATTTATATAAAAAATAATCTTATTTTCTTCTTCGATTTATGAATCAATATAAAGAGCTTTTTCTCTTATTACCGACTGAATATTAAAATAAACTAGCAATGTAAACAACACTGCATAATTTTATAGCTACTTTTTTTACAGTCTGTTTTGTTTATTAAATTTAATAATTGACATCTTAAACTTATTTTTACCTAAATTAAAAATATGTGGAAGGATTTTAATTTATTTACTTATAGTTAACTTATTGTTTTAAAGGTAAAAAATACAATCGTTTACAAACTTTTCTATTTGTAAACAAAAAACAATCGCATGAATGAAAAGCTTTGTCTGAAAAAAAAAAGAAATATAATTTTTCCCAGCTTATTTTTATATATTAAATTAACAAAATATGATAGCGTCCGAATTAAAAATATATATATTTTTTTGTTTCAATTAAAATTGTGTAAATTTTTGTTTGAATTTTATGTTTGAATGTTACGTTCATCAATAAAAAAAATTACGTATCGAAAATCGTTATTACGTAAAAAATCTTTTTTACACAATAAATAAATAAACATAATATAGTTTAGCATTTTATGGAATTACTTACCTTATTTTCTACAGCACAAACAATGCATATAAATAGGTACATCTGTATTAATCCTCAGCTAATCAAACAAATAAACAATCATTGTCAAAAACAGATGTTCATTGTTCAGGTTTTCACTGCGTAATGTCAATCAGAGCCTGATTTTTAACCTATTGCGCATTTGATCCATCACGTGACCCAATGGATCAAGAAATTTTTCTGGGCTTTCTGATCCACGACCGGTCGAGATCGGTCCATTCCACTGAACGATGTAACTCTGAATCGGTCGACACCACTGAACGCTTTGGCTCGGAATCTTTCGACCGGTCGTGGATCGGGCGCTCTACTGAACACGCCCATAGTCTTATCTTTTTTCCGGTAATTAATCACAGTCTTGGGGGATATTTTTGATTTAAAAAAATAGAAATGACTTTAATTGAAAAACATTTTATGCCTTTCGGAATGTATATGCTATTGTAATGACATTACAGGAGATATTGTAGACACTGAAAAATGATACAATTTTTTTATTTCTGTAAATTTTTAACTGTACAATCTATACTTGGAAAGTAAAAAAATAAGTAAGTATGTAAATAATATAAGTAAATAAGTATGTAATAAAATTATGCCAGATTAAGGTTTTCTCTGATTTTTGGAGTAATATGTACTCAGTAAATAATTCATAAAGCAGCGACGTCTGTGAGCAATGACAGCACTTATCTGCCAAGGCATTGAATCAAACAGCAATTGGATGGCATGTACGGGTAAAGCACATCATGAAGCTTCAACACGGAACCACAATTCATCGATCGTAGTCACTGGTGAGTGGTGGTGGGGGGGCAGTCACTTTTTAACGATTAAACAGTTATTTTCATTGGTGCGAGATCAGGAGAACGCAATGGCCAGAGCAGCAGTCAAACACATTCTGCATCAAGGAAGGTTCGGACAATACAGGCAACTTGCGGTCGTGCATTGTTCTGCTTAAGTATTGTGTTTCGGAGGCTTTAAATATAGGGTAGAGCGACGGGCCTTAGTTCGTCAGAAATGTAATGGCTGGTATTCAAAGTGGCGGGAATGAACAAAAGAGGTGATCGAGACGTGCATCCAAAGGTATCGCATACCAAAACTCTAGATCGTGACCCAGTAAGCGGCTACAAAAATTTTTATTACCCTCAAAACTGCATCACTGATATAGGCGCCTTTAACGTGTGATCAATGACGAACCTGGAACCAGGAATGGCGTAAAGTCGTTTTTCAGGCAAATCACAATCCTGTTTACAGTATCAGGATTGCCTTATCCGTATTTAACAGCATAGTGAATAATACACATTGCCAGCTGGGATTCGACATCGCCACACTGTCCATCACCTGCAGTGATGGTATAGGATCTCCTTGGATACACGTCTCGATTAATTCTGTTCGCATTCCCGGCACTCTGAATAGCGGCCATTAAATTTCTGGTGAGTTAAGGCCCGCCCATCTGCTCTATATTCAAGGCCTTCGTAGCGTAATATTTAAGCAGGATGATGCACGACCGCAAGATGTCTGTATTGTCTGGACCTTCATTGATAAGAATGTGTTCAGCTGTTGCTCCAGCCAGCGTGTTCTCCTCATCTCGCACCAATGAAAATGACTGTTTAATCATTGAAAAGCGAGTCGCCCGCCACCACTCACCAGCAACTATGGTCTATGAACTGTGGCATCCTGCTGGAACTTCATGAAGTGCTGTACCCGAATATGTCATCCAATTGCTGTTCGATTCAATGCCTAGGCAGATAACTACAGTTATTGCTCCTAGAGGTCATTGCTTTATATACTGTTTTCTCAGGATATATTACTCAAAACTTCCTGAAAATTTAATCAGTTCTTCTTCCTTCTATAGTGTATGTGCCCAATAAATATCATTCTTATATTCGCATTCCTTCTTAGTGCTGAATTTTTGACAAGCATGTGTGTATATACAGGGTGTTTCAAAACTCATGGGCAAATATTTAAGGGGTGGTAGAAAACATCTAAATAAGCTATTTTCACCATACAAGGCATGGGCGGAAGCAAGTGGTGACCACTAGAGGGCACTGTAATGGAAAGTTTTCTTACAAATCGTCATTTCTACCGTGGATTTCAGCAGGCATGGCGACATACAGTAATCAGGAAAATATGGACATTCATTTTATGTATGGTCTGGCGAATGGGAATGCTCTGGAAACCGCAAGACTGTACAGGCAGCGTTTCCCGAGAAGACCCGTGCCAGACAATAAAATGTTCGAGCGATTGCGTCTACAACTTGTCCCGTCCGCACACTCCTGTCACGTCCTGTATCATGCATGCCGGAGACGAAGGATCCCGCTTCACACAAGCACCGATACAATCGCCCGAATATTTTTCGGTCTGGCACGTGTCTTCTCGGGAAACGCTGCCCGTACAGTCTTGCGACTTCCATAGCATTCCCAATTTCCAGACAATACATAAAATGCATGACCGCCTCTTCCCAATTACTGTATGCTGCCATGCTTGCTGAAATCCACGGTAGAAATAACAATGTGTAAGAAAACACGTGCTTTATACTTTCCATTACAGCTCCCTCTAGTGATCACCGCTTGCTCTTCGCCCATGCATTGTATGGTGAAAATGGCTTGTTTAGATGCTTTCTACCTCCCCTTAAATTTTTGCCCATGAGTTTTGAAACACCCTGTATATATAAAACTAAAACTAATCCAATAGTTTAAAAATCAATGCATCAATTAATTTTTTATTTTATGTTTCATATATATATTTTTTCAAACCTAAATTAAAACAAATGGAAAATATATTTACATAAAAATAACATTTAATTACACTTTATAAATAAACCTCTGCATTGATGCTTATTGTCTTATTTTAATAAAAAATAGTGTTATAAAATTTTAAGCGTAATGACAATAACAAAAAAAAAACTAATGATCGTATTAAAAATGAAAAATAACTTTTAATTTTAAATGAAAACCACATTAATAAAAAAGTATACTTCACGACTTCAAAAAATAAATTTAAATTAGGTAACCTTTCATAAAAGCACGTTTTCCTTTAAAAGAAACGTGAATTTTGTGTCAATTAATCAGGAGACAAAAACTTTACTTAAAAAATCCGTTTGTTTTGCTGCATATCTTTAAATGTTTTATAAGATACTTTTCTTATCAATTCTTTTATTAATATTCGAAATTTTATTTTCAAAATTATCATTTAGTATTAAAAAATAAATTCAAATATCTAATACAACACAATTAAATATGAAAAATACTTTAAGCACGTTTGAATTAGGAAAAATATTTGGCATGTCCTAATTCAAATTCGTTTCTTAAACAAGAAACGTAATAAAAAAGAATAAAATACACAAAAAGAAATATTTTAATGAAATGGCATACATAATAAACACTTACTTCATTTGAAAAAACATATATATATACATTTTTTTTTTTAAGTTAAAGTAAAATAAATTTAATATATATATATTTTTTTAAATAATCATAAAATTATTATGTTGTGCCCCCCCCCCCCCCCACCTCCTCACGAAACTTTCTCCCATATCATTCTATATGACAGCGCGACATACTTTACGTGCACAAAAGTTTAAACATATTTTCTCACAATAAAGATTTTATGTATTCAGATTGGTGCAATTTTAATCAACAAATGCTGAGATGTAATCATGCGCAAAATCACAAAAGATAAATAAGAGCAGCGCTCTCTGTCGGTTGATGTACACCGAAATTAAGTAAGCATTCGTTTTCTTAATGATTATTTCACATATAAAATTTGATACATTTATATGCCACAGATGTTGATATTTAGCCTTCTTATTCACAGTGTAAACTGGAATACAACAGTGACACGTATCGACCTATATGCAAACAAATACAATCAGTATAGTGTTTTACAATAGCCTTCTCGTATACCAAGTTTTGTGCAAATATATGCAACAGATTCCGAGATATTTCATTCTCGTTCATGCGTGAAATTATAGCGTAGGAGTGCTACCTATCGGCCGCTATGCACTCAGGTTTGATCAACATAATGTTTCTTTATAGCCCTCTCACATACCACAATTGGTTTGCTTATACACAATAGAATCTGAGATATAGCGTATCCTAGATTGGGAAAAATCGCAACGTAACAGCGCTACCTATCAAGTGACTTGCACCAAATTGGTAGGCACTAATTTATGTGAAGGTGCAGCCACATATAAATTTATATGGAATTTTCTAAAGTAGCTCCTGAGATGTTACCAAAAACTTTTTACCGCACACACACACACACACAGACATACATTTTCTAAAAATGGTCAAATCATGTTTTGGACCTCTCAAAATGTTTAGATCCGTCGAAAACTGGAAGTTGAAAATATTTACTAATCCAATATTTTCTTCTATTAAATAATGAAGTAAGTAAGCAAAATATTCTTGAACACTAAAACATGACAATGTGTTTGAAGGAAGAAAGGATGACAGAGAAGCTTAAGTACCGTATTTCGAGAAAAGATTGCTGTATTCTGCGTTGAATAATATAGTAAATGAATGTCGTATATTTCTATTACACTGTTAAAAATTTCTGTAAATTTAATGCATATATTTATCCAGAATCTCTGTAAATTTACTGTAATTCTTAGTGAAAAGTGAATAATCAAGATTCTCAATCTTTATTCTGTATTTTTACCTAATTTTATTATTTAATTTTTTAATTAAAATTAAAAATGACTGTTTCTACTTTAGAAAAAGCATTCCAAGTCCGAAATATATTCTCACCAATAATAAATTAAATTAATATTAGTTATTAAAATAAATGTATAAAATAAGTTTTTTAACGTCTCCATTTATTTTTCTCTGTAATTTTACGTAAGACTTAAGATAATAGATTACACAGAGTTTTCTGTTCAAATTTTTAACAGTGTACTAGTTTCCAATATCACGTTCTAAGGTTTATATTCATAAATAATAAAGCTCTTGTACATTTTTACTAAATTATATTTAACTATTAAATGCCAGAATTTCGTTCACATTTTAGCTGCATGCTCATTTTTTAGAAATTAATTTTTAGTTATAATATAACTCTGCTGAGTTTTTATATTCACTTTAAACCATCTAATATCCTTTTTTCGTTGTTGTTGCTGTTGTTAAATATATATATATATATATATATATATATATATATATATATATATATATATATATATATATATATCAGCTTAAAAATGTTTTATAATAAAAGTAGACTATGGAACTGTGCTCGAAAATTTTACTTTTTTTTAAAACTAATTATTATTATTTTTTTAAGTTTATACAAAACAAATTATATATTATAATTAGAGGCATTTTCTATGAAACTCGTGTAATCGTATAATATTCGTTAGTTATGTAGCCTTGAATTTATATCGGATTAACAAAGCGACACATTAAACAATCTAATATTTTTTTTATTATCATTATCAGCAAAAAATGTTTTAAAAAGAAAGTAAATTATTGAACTGCGCTAAAGAAGCTAAAATTTTATTTTGTAATTTTTTTTTTTTTTACGAAAATTTATATATATATATTTTTATCTTTCCTTTTTTTTTTTTTAAGTAATTATTATTATTATTATTATTATTATTATCATCATTATTAAATGTTTAAATAAAACAGATTACATATTATAATTAGAAGGATTTTCTATGATACTCGTATAATTTAATTTATTTATCTTGAAATTATATCGGATTAACGAACCGACCAACTAATTGAAATTTAGAGACTAGACTTAAGAATAAATAGAATAAGTAATTCTAGAGAATAACTTAACTGAAATAACTAAACTAGATTAATTAAAATCTAAACTAACGAATTGAAAAAAATAATTAAAAGCTGAAAGTGTAAATAATTGCTTTCTAATTAATCAAACAAATTTATAGTTTTTTTCTTATAATCACATAATCAAGGAAATTTTATGTAGAAAGGAATTTAAGTTTAACATAAATAGCCACAAACATAAAAGAAAAGAAAAGTACACTATTAGACGAAGAAAATTTTATTTTTTATAATAATATAACTTTTTCTCTATTTCCCATTCTATTTTTAATAGATTACGATTAAAAAGGAAAGTGCACTAAAAATTTGCTTGCATTGTTATAACTTGAGCAACATATTTATCATAAATCATCTTTAAATAATAGAAAGTTGAATTTGCTTTACGTCATCTTTTTCAAATTTTCAAATATGAATTATGCATACTATTCTGATCTTTATAATAAGTCAAAATACGAAAGATCTATCCCTCATATCTAAATTGGTTTTAAACTGCACGGTTGTCAGATATAAATGAATAATCATAGACGGTGCGTCATCTTTTAAAGGAAAGAAGAAAATATTCTAATGTAAGAGACTTTATGGAAGAGGATAGCTAAAAGCATTTGGGTAATACGATATTCATATTTCTCAACTATTGGTTTCAAAACAATGGATATCGTTGAACCGTTTAATGGAAACCGTCCATAAATTTAGCATAAGTAGAGCATAAATCTTTTTGGATATTCGAGAACAGAAAAGAATTAAATTCTAACATTATAAATTAAATTATAAATTTTAAATAATGCATTTTATTTAAAATCTTGTTTTGGAGATGTACAATAAAAGAAATTCTCAACGTAGATATATCACCCATTTAGAAAATCGTTTATGTAACCCGATTTTTTATAAGAACAATAAAATTTAATATATAAAGTCATTAATCATCTCCTAGTTCTTTTACGATTTAAAAAAATAAATAATACATATATATATATATATATATATATATATATATATATATATACAAAAATGCTTGGTACATATTTTAGAATAAGGTGATTAAAATCCAGAACTCTAACAAAGGAGCCACACATTTCTGCCAGTCAATAAATTAACTTTATCGTTTTCGAATATCTGAAAAAAAAGTCTGTATTTCATATTTCTCAGTCACGTTCTTGAATAAATTTGAATACGTTGTGTGAATAAATTCTGAAGTTTAGTTGTTTTTTTTTTTTTTTTTTTTTCGATTTTTAAGTTGACACAGATACAATTAGGGGAATGTCGTCTGTTATGGGCATTCTCCGGTTATGGGCACCCCACCATATCTTTTAACAAACAGCAAATATGGTGGATTTGAGTACTGTCAAACATGTATTGTGACAATACGCAGTTTTTGTGCTAACACCGTAGTGAATAGATGCATTTTCTTAGTAAGTGCAAGCATCGGAAAAAAATCTGAGAAAAAGCAGTTCAAAAGTGATTTGTGAATATTTTCTGAATGCGATAAATCGAAGTGAATTAATTCAAAAATGTAAATGCAATGCAAATATCTGTACTGATAAGTATAAAGGATATAAGTCCAAAAATGTCGCTTTTCAGTTAAGTACATAGTCAGACCCAAAACAAAATTCTCTATCGATTGGCATAAAGGATTTAAATCCATGTCATTTTGTCTCTGAGAAAATCCATTGGTAAAAAAAGATTCAAGTCAGAAATTTAGTATTAATCTTTGTATAAAATATTTAATTCAATTTTTTCCCGTTATTAAATGAAGGTTGACAATCATTGAACGGTATAAAGTGTATAAGTTAACCAAATCTCTTTTTCCAAATCGATTCTTCTGATTAGGTTTTAATTAGTATAACTTTATTTTTCGTCTCCTGAAAAATCAAGAATATGGACTTAAATCCTTTATACTTATCAGTACAGATATATGCAGTACATTCCTTATATTTTGTAATGCAATATCGAATTCAGCCAAAATGTGAACCAAAAATTGCTTTTTCTGCCACTACGAAAATGCTTGCCATTCCCGGTTGTGGGCACCTTCGTGTAACCGGTTGTGGGTACACTTTTTTTCTTCATTTAAAACGTGTGTTTGACTTACAAACTGTCAAATATGGTCATTTATATTAAAATAACGTATTTTATTAATGGTTTTATGTGTGTTTAGGCTTTTTTAACAATGGTAATCCCGAAAAATTCAACCGATCCATAAGAAATGGATTTTAATGCACTGGTTAATGCCATTTAGGATTGCTGCCCGAGAATATGGACTTTCTTTCAGCATCTGAATGCCTCCAGTGGAAGCATGGAGAAAGTAAGATAACTCTACCATTCGAAGTACCGGCTAAACGCACTAAAAATTGGAGTCTCAACAATCTGATGATGTCGACTTCTTGTCATCTGTTTGAAGCACTTGCCACTACGCCTAACAAGAGCCATCTCAATCAAATGCAACGTGTGTGATCGTCTGGTGCATTTGAAATATGCCAATATACATGCAAATTATTTTACTTGCAAGCATTGCTCTTCTGATTTGGAGGACGAAGAAAATGACGAATAAAATTATTTTCTGTTATTATTTCGGCCACTGAATTCTTACAAAATGAATAAATCTTGTTGTTTTACTTATTTATGGTGGTTTTTCTTATTATTTTTCCATTTTTAGCGAACTTTTGAAGTGTGCCCACAACCGGGTACAAAATTTTAGTTTTGGTCAAAAATGATCACTTCAGAAAATTGGTAATACTTTTTTTCTAGTTGACGAAATCAATACAGTTACTTTATCAAACGTTATCTAAAGGTTCTAGCTTTCCATTGGTATTCATATGTTTACATAATATCTCTATTAAAAGTTATAAGCCAAAATAAAAACTGTGCCCACAACCGGAGACATTCCGTAATACATTTAGAATATTTCATAATTTAATGCAGGTAATAACGTTTATTAATCCATCAAATTAATAGCACATTTCAGTATAAGAATGAATCACCACTTTTTTGTTGTATATCTGAAAATCACCATATTTGTTTAGCTATATACTGCAGACCAAAACCATATGCTTGTAAGTTTGCCCCACTATCTTTTTCTAACTATAAAAATAATTTTGCGTAATTTTAACACTTGACATTACAAATGGTATAGATTTTCGTTATTATATTTCAAAACTTAATAAACACAAATTTAGTATGATCATCAGATTGGCGTCAGATGATGTATAATCCAGCTCTTGATGTCTGAAGAAGCATCAAGTGATGTAGAACCTTGTTTTCGACTTCTGGAAGAGTGTTACATGCGATAGAACTCAAGTGTTTCACCATGAATCATACAGCATTAGTTTTCAAATTCTGAAGACCATCAATTATTTAAAATTTCACCTTAGTTATTGATGCCTTTTCCATAGGAATCTAAGCATGGAAACTATGCAATTTTAATACCATCAGAATATATTTTGAAATTATAATCAACAGAAAGAAAAAGATATCAAAAACCAACAGAAAAAAAATAGAAAAGAATCGACTGCAAGAAAAAAATAGAAGGAGAAAAAGCCCTAAAAGAAACCTGGATTTTATATCGACAAAACAAAATGAAAGAAAAAACAAAGAGAATTTAAACAAAAGGGGGACAATTACATGATTAAACCTTTAATTTCTATTTTTTTTTTTTTTTTTTTTTTATATAGCTATACATCGTTGCGAACTAATCGTTGCTAATCTGACAAACTCAATTGTTTCTTTCTTTTCTTTTTTTTTTTTTTTTAAATATTAAGATTCATTCTATTTTTATAAGAACTCAAAAATGATTTAACATAACTATTAGTTTAAAATATATGTTATTGTAATAATACATTCATCACTTTGCATTGTAAAATATTGTTTAATTTTAAAACAGTTGTTAAGTTTTATGAGTGTATGGTTGAATACCAGTTTACTGATCCATTTCTGTATTTTTTTATTTGACAGTAATTATTATGACTATTAGCCCTCACAATAAATATCTGTGTGGCGGTAAGACACGAAAATTGTATTTTGCCAGGGAAAACAAAAGTATCAGACTGTAATAGAGGTGAGTGCTACAAAAAAAAAAAAAAAAAAAAAAGGGGGGGGGGACACCGGAACAAAAATAAGGCAAAAATAGACACAAAAAAGTAACTGAAGCTTGTGAAGGGTGGGTAAATGGGACCCTCAGCCTATCGTCGACGGTTAGCTAAATCTCGCCTAATATAAGATTCGGTGGTGGAGGGGTTCGCGGCGGGTGTCATCACATTTTAGAATGCACAAAACATGAAAAATAAAGGCCCAAAATCCATAGAAAAATAGCATGGAATGAAAACTAAAAAACTTACAATCACATGTGTGTATGGGGAAAAAGGCTAACGCCAGAATAAAAATAAGGCAAAATAAGAAAAAGGCAAAACAATAAGAAATAACCAAAGCTCGGGAAGAGCGGGCAAATGGAGTCCTGAGGCTATCGTCGAGAGTTAGTTACGTTTCGCCTAATATACTAAGTCACCTAATAGAGAAATTATCTAAGTCAGGCCCTGTTTAGCGTGCGAATTTTGCTCCACATTTTTTTTATACAAAATCCAAATTAAACTCAATGATTTAATGAAGTTTTCTGTACACTAAATTTAAAAAATTACATTTTTTTTTTCTATCTAAAATACATAAATATTTTTTAGTCGTCATTCATATACTGATTACATCGCAATTTAAATAATTATAACTCTTTTTGGATGAACAAAATTTCCTAAAATTTTCTTAAAACATTAGTATTTATCTAATTACATTAAAACAATATTTTTATCCCAGAAAAATAAATATTAAAAATAATCTAATATAAGTTTCGATATGTTTCAAATTTAAACACACTTTTCCAAACGTGCTTAAAGAATAATGTCAATAAATTTATTCTTAAAAATGTTAATGTGATACGTGTATTCATAACGCTGTGATTCATAATTGAATAAATAACAAATGACTCTCGTCCCCAGATATGTAAATAATGATGAGAGATGTGTTATCATTTGCAATATGCTGACAAAGAAACTAAATTCAAATTTTACGAACGTCTGAATTGATGTATAATTTATCTGAGAGTAATATTTAGAGTTTTTATTCATTAATTTTAAATGCAAATGAAGATGGATGTCTTACGCGTTTAAAAATAAAGCACATATAAATATGTGTTTACGACAATATGACATTTATGGCATTTAAAAAAAATAATTAGGTTATAGTTCTGCTTGGATGAAATGTGAATTATTACAGCATGATAAATTTAATGTATGAAGATTTAAAATAATATTTGAACGGAATAAGGCAAGTTAATTATTTATGAAAAATGAAATTTTTCGAGATTTTGTAGTTTTGTAGTTTTATTTATTTAAAAATTGAATTTAAAAGATAGTATGCGAAATCATTTTTTTTTTTAGTGCTAGAGGCCTATTTCAGTCGGTACAGTTTTCGAATTTTTATAATACACTCTTAATAGTGCTAAGGGCCTATTTCAGTCGGTTTATTGAATGGGGATTTATTGAATGAAGTCCCCCCAAGGCACAACTTTGACATGAGTCCCCCCCAGGCACAACTTTGACATGAGTCCCCTCCCCCCAAGGTACCCCTATTTCAGTCGGTACAGCGTTGTCGAATTTTTATAATACACTCTTAATAGTGCTAAGGGCCTATTTCAGTCGGTTTATTGAATGGGGATTTATTGAATGAAGTCCCCCAAGGCACAACTTTGACATGAGTCCCCCCCAGGCACAACTTTGACATGAGTCCCCCCCAAGGTACCCCTATTTCAGTTGGTACAGCGTTGTCGAATTTTAATAATACACTCTTAATAGTGCTAAGGGCCTATTTCAGTCGGTTTATTGAATGAGGATTTATTGAATGAAGTCCCCCCAAGGCACAACTTTGACATGAGTCCCCCCCAAGGTACAATTTTGACATGAGTCCCCCCAAGGCCCAACTTTGACATGAGTCCCCCCAAGGCCCAACTTTGACATGAGTCCCCCCAAGGTACAACTTTGACATGCGTCCCCCCCCAAGGCACACCTTTGACATGAGTCCCCCCCAAGGCACACCTCCCCCTCATTGGGAAAAAGAGAAAAAACGTTCTTTTGCGGCTATAAGACAGTTTGGACTTCCAACGTTATTTGTTACAATATCTGCAGCTGAAACACATTGGTTTGATTTAATGAAAACTTTATCATGGAATTTAGATCGTCACGAATTAACTAAAGATGAATTTGTCGATATTAACAAGTTTAGCAGTAGGCCTCTGGCACTAAATTAAAATCTGTCAATGTCAGATTTTTTTTAGTTTTTTTTTTTTTTTTTTTTTTTTTTTTTTTATTGTGTGTGTTACAAAAATAAAGATTTTGGCCAAATAGTTAGAAAGGTATTTTAAGTATTAAAAGATTTGGTGTTTAAAAGTTACAATTAATCTTATTCAAATATACCTACAGATATTATTTTAATATTTTTATTTAAAAAACTATCAAACTATTGCAAGTTTTGTAAGGTTACTGTGTATTTGATATAAATTTTTGCGCAATTTGGATAAATTTGAGCAAAAAATTCTTTCCAAAAAAATTCTTTCCAAAAATTTTTTTTCCAAAATCTAAGCACAGGCTTTTTGTTTATTTATTTATTTATTTATTTAATTTTTTCCCTTTCTTCTTCTTCTTTTTCGCATAACTTTTAAGCAGATAAATCTATGAACATAAAATTTTTATGCTATGTTTGTTGTCAAATTATCAGAAGTTTATATTACTTTTCTCATAGGGAAAAGTTTTTTTTTTTTTTTTTCTTTTTTTTTTTTTTGTTGTTGTTGTTTATTTGTTTGTTTAATAATACAAATTTAAAGGAAGTTTGAAATAAAAGAAACATTAAATGGTTTTAGAAAATAAAACTAAATGAGAGAGTTAAGCTAAATAAGTTAAGTTGCTAAATACGTGAAGATTCACATACTTTAAAAATTTTAAATCAAAACTCTTTTTACTTATTTTTTTCTTTAATTTTCTTTTTTTATGTATGTCAAAAATTTACAAACAGAAAAAAAAAATTGTTGAAGTGTTTCATAAAATTAATATTGGCATTTTCATTATTCTGACGTTGTCCTCAATTTACAAATAATTAATTACATTTTTAATCCTTTATAGGAGCAAAATAAAAGTAAAGAAATAAAAAGAAATATATTTGTAATTTAATATTTGGAGGTACAGATGGCTGACAAAATAATGTGAACACTTTCGCTCTTTTACGCTTTGTTAAATACCTTGAAAAGTTCTTTAGGAATAATCTTGAAACTTTGACAGCGTAAAAAACATATTCTACCTCATATTTTTCAGTACAAGTTGTGTCCTGAAAAGGAAAAGGGGGAGCCAGTAAAAAATTAAACAAAAATCAAAAGGTTTTGGATCACCCTGTAAATGGTGATGCTTTGAATGCGTGTTGGCTGTAGCATGTGATTATGAGGCCTTTTCTCATTAACCGTATGAAATTTTATGAGGCTACCACATATATTCATGGAAATATAACGGTTTCTTTAAAAAATTTCAAAAAGAATTTTCCTTTTTTTAGTTATAACACGTAGGGTATTAGACCCAGTGCAAAGTCATTTTCAGGAAATATGGCATAATACATTAGACACAGCATACTACAATCAGAATGAAAAAATATTAAATATTTTACGAAATACGAGCACTTTTACTAAATAATTTTTAATTACGCATGCGCAAGCTTTATATATATATTGTTTGCATAATTCAATAGCCAAAGGTATTGAGCAACTTATATGAAAACTCCAAACAAATATCATGTAAATTCAAAACGTTACGAGGGATAGAATAAACAGAATTTAAGTTCTTCTCAAAAATACGAAATTTGTTAGGGGTTCACAGTACTAGTCGAAAGTTTCGAGACTATTCTTTGAAATCACAGTTCTGTTGTACTGATTCGAGAAGTTGCCTAAATAAATTGCATTCATCGACTACAACATTTCCTGTTTCTTTACAAAATACTTTCTCTTTTTCTCCACACAAGAAATTCGACCATAAGTTAATATCAAATCCATTTTAATGCTATAATGTAATAATGCTTTTTGTCTAATAAATAAAAAGTTACATTTGTTTAACCCTTTCATTCCCCTTGATGCCAACCGGAATCATAATATTTCAGATTTTCTTTCTTACCATCCAACACTCCCGCTAATTCAAAATGAACAATATTAAAATCTATATACGTTTTCCCACCAAAAAAAAATATATTTAGGTGATTTCACTATCCTTGTTCATAAATGAAAGTTTATTTTACTCTATTCTGATAATAATATCGGAATCATTTTCCTCTTTTGGGCATTTTATGTAAATTAACTGTTTTAAATATTTTTTATTTTATTTTTTAATGTTTATAATTTGTGTTTCAATTAATTACAATATGTATTTCTTCCAAAATTTTGATATTTTTATTTATTGAAAAGTTATGATTTTTAATGGCATCAGTGATTATATTAAATAACTCTCAGTTGCTTTGTTAGCTATATTAATTCGTACTCTGCTATTTCTCATATTTAAAAAATATATTTATATATATTACCTTTGAATAAAATTTATGACTAAGTATAAGATTTACATTTTATGGATGGAAAAAAAATGGGAATGAAAGGGTTAAATAAATATTAACTTTTTTTTTTTTCAATTTTGAGTGACTTAAATAAGCACATCTCTGCTTAAATAAATAAACAAAATTTTGAGAAATATTTCTGAAATATAAGCTTTTACCTAATTACATCTAAACAATAATTTATTAGACGACAAAAAAATTTAAACAATTCTAATACAATTTTCGATATGTTTCAATTTTAAACATACTTCCCCAATTATGCCTAAAGACTAATGTCAATACATTGATTTAAAAAAATACAAATACGATACACGGATTCATAATTAAATAAATAACAAATGATTCAGTCCCCGGATAAGTAAATAATGATGAGTGATGCTGAAAAAGAAAGAAAATTCTAATTTTAGGAGCGTATAAACTGACGTATAATTTATCTGAGAGTAATGTTTAGAGTTTCTATTCATTAATTTTAAATGCAAATGAAGATGGATGCGTTATGCGTTTAAAATAAAGCATAAATAAATATGTGATCAAAATAATACGACGTTTATGACATCTTAATAATAATTAGGTTATAGTTCCACTCTGGTGAATTGGGAGTTAATGCAGCATGATAAATTTAATATGTAGATATGTAAAATAGTATATGAATGGAATAAAGCGAATTATTGCTGAAAAATGTTTGGATATTTTGTAGTACTGTCAAATAAAAACTTCAAAGATTGTGCATTAATGTGTTTTGAAATATCTTTATATATATATATTTATTTATTTATTTATATTTAAAAAAAAAATTTAAAAAAAAAGGAAATAGAAAAGAAATAGAAAAAAACGATTTTAAACGCATAGTTAAAATAATTACAAGATAAAAAGAACTTTTTATATACCACGTTTTTAAATTTTCTGTTGAATCATATAAAAACTACCGAAAGCAGCGGAACTCGGAGCAATTGGATAAAAGTATTAAAAAAATTCATTGCTGAGGGGTTTTGAGCTATTATAAAAGTTTCAAATGTCTATCTAGCCGGGAAGTTAGTTAAAAATTGATTGCAATCTTTGTACTCGTAACGCTGCCGAAGGCAGCAGGGTCCCGAAGCAATTGGTTAAAATATTTTAAAAATGCATTTTCACCGTATTCTGAAAGTTTAAAATGTCTAGCTAGTCGGGAAGTTAGTTAAATAAATTTTCTGTTGAATCATATAAACGCTGCCGAATACAGTAGAGACCGGAAACAGTTGACTAAAAGCATTAAAAAATTTTATTGTCACCGTGTTCTGAGCTATCTTGAAAGTTTCAAACGTCTAACTAGTCGGGAAGTTAGTGAAAAATAGGTTGCAAGCTTTGTGCTTCTAACGCTGCCGAAGGCAGCAGGGTCCCGAAGCAGTTGGTTAAAATATTTTAAAAATGCATTTTCACCGTATTCTGAACTATTCTGAAAGTTTCAAATGTCTAGCTAGTCGGGAAGTTAGTTAAATAAATTTTCTGTTGAATCATATAAACGTTGCCGAATGCAGTAGGAGTCTGAAACAGTTGACTAAAAGTATTAAAAAAATGTATTGTCACCGTGTTCTGATCTATCCTGAAAGTTTCATATATCTAGCTAGTCGGGAAGTTAGTTAAAAATCGATTGCAAGATTTGTACTGGATAAACAAACAAACAAACATACACACAAATAAACAAACAAGAATCGAAGCTAATAAAAAAACATGGTAAAATAAAAGTTTTGATAGATAGAAATAAAAATAAAATCCTTATTCAATGTAAGATCAAAATTATTTTGGTATGTTCATTAAAAAAAGTACCAAATTGATGAAAATTTTGTGATATAATAAGAATACCAAATATTCCAGATACATTATGGCATATATGCATGAATTGTTTGAAGTGCATTTTCGGATTTATTACGCAATTTTTTCATTGACCAATACAGTTGTAAAATATTTATGATTTCTATTCATTTATCCGCTTGATCGCAGTCTCGTTTCCATAAATATAGCACATAATTTTAAAAAAATCGAAAACTAAAAAATATTGAAATCTAAATTTAAATTGGTTCAAACAAACCGGTTTTTATAAGTTTACAATTTATATACTCAATAGTACAATTGAAGAACATTAGTGAAAATCATTAGTTTCACGTGTTTTTAAGCAATTGGAAAAATATATTTCGCCATTTTTAGTGAAATATAAGAATGTTTTATGCCAAAATAATAATAATAAATAAATAATTAAAAATAAAAGTATAAAGTTTAGTTTCTGATTCACGTCAGCTTGATATTTAAACGTTTCATGAAGTTTTTAATTAAAATACTAAAATTTCGAACTATATTTTTAAATTAAAATTAATTATAACATATAGCATTCTGGGAAAGTGTAGCTTTTGATTAGCGAATCGGTTTTGATTAATAAATCGGTTCACTAGTTCTAAAGTTCCACTACTTACATGCGGACATTACCTCATTATAATATTAATATAGACAAGCAAACATTTGTGAAATTTTCGCACATTATTTTATTTTTATTTACCTTTAAAATTTTAAACTCATAAATCTTATACAATTTCTCCACACATTTTAAATTCTAATTCAACAGAAGCTAAATTATTATTAAAACCAAATTAATATTGTGGGATGAAACGCTAACGACAATTATACCAAAATCAATGAAAAGTTTCAAAATAAAATTCTTGTTTGACGACCCTGTTTTCATACTTCACCATGCAGTATGTGAATGTTTGCGTACATATATGTTTCACCTTAAAAAATTAGCTGGCCAAATTTCTAAGAGTATTTCTCTAATCAAGAAAAAAAAAAAAATTCAAAAAAACGTTCGCATTTATATAAATATGTCATATAGACGTTACTGAGATAATTTACCAATATATTCTTTTTTCGTAATGTTTCCAAATGCTTTATAATTAAATTATGTTCTTACAAACTTATTGAATGGATATTTTGAAATTCTGATTAGCAACCAAAGATCTCTTGTATTATAATAAATAACCTCTTTCTTGAGCAAGTTGCTCAAAATATATATTTGGTAACTTTCTAAATGATGACTTTAATCAGAAACTTTTGTTTTTCCCACTGTATATACCATTACTGTGACTAATAAAAGAAAACTTAAAATATCATGCAAAAGATTTACTAAAAAAATTGTTTTTTTGGTTGAAAAATTTTCCGGAAAAACATAGTAGAAAATTTTCTGGAAAATTTTCCAAAAAAGAAAATTTTCCGCGGAAAATTTTCCACCCCACATCACTAACGATGATGTATGTATTTGTGTGTTTATGTGTGTGAGTGAACAAGCTAGCATCTAAACGATTTGCTCGAATGAGTTGAAAAATGGTACATATATTGTAAGTCAGCGTAGCACGAACCCTATTGATTTTGGTGAATTTGGCACTTATAGATTTTTTACAGGGACACAAAGAAATTTTTTTTATCATTATGGCCTATGGGACCAAATTTTTAAAAGTGCGCGATAGCGTCTAAGTGCGTTATTAAAATGAGCGCACATATTACAGGTCTTATTTGCACAAACTGTATAGGTTTTAGTGAATCTAGTATTTACAGTTTTTTTACAGGGATACAACAAAAATTTCTTTATCATTATGGCCTATGGGGTGAAATTATTTAAAGTGTGATAGCATCTAAATACATTATCCATTTGAGCTGAAAATTTATATACATGTTACAGGAACACAGAAACTGTTTAGATTTTGGTGATTCTAGCACACACAGTGTTTTACAGGGACACAAAGACAAATTCTTTATCATTATGGGCTATAGGCTCAAATTATTTAAAATGAGATAGCGACTAAACGCCTTATTCAAATTAATTAAAATTTTTATTCGTGTTATAGGTTACCGTCACACGAACTTTATGAACTTTAGAGAATCTAGCACTTATGGTTCTTTTTACAGGGACACAATGCAAATTTCTTTATCATTGTGGCATATTGACTCAAACTTTAAAGTGTGATAGCGTCTAAATGCCTTATCCGATGGAGCTAAAAATATATGTAAATATTATAAGTCACTGTTGCACTAACTATATGCATTTTGGTGAATCTAGCATTTATAGGTTTTTACACATAGGATTTAGGTATACAACGAAAAATTCTTTATCATTATAATCTATGGGCTCAAATTTCAGTAGCGATAAATTAAACATCGTGTTCTATATTGAGAAAAATACTCAAACATCCTATTATGATTTTCTCTTGTTTGTTTATTTAACAACTCCTCTTACTTTACTTTATCTACAAAACCGTTAATTACTCAATGTTCGGAAGGTCGAGTGGAGTCACTCCAGATTTTTTCCTTAGTGTACACGTCCCGAAAAGACAAATTAAAAATAGTTTCTAACTGGTTTAATATTCAGCATATTAATTTTTTAGCTTAAGTTATTTTCTTTTTCAAATCTGAAAGATAAAACAAATTAACTTTTCGCGCCGATAATGTTAACCTATATATTCTACATACCAATATATACTACCACTTACTTACATTCATATCTATTATAAAAGTAAGGTTTATTGATATACTCTGAAATTTCAAGCGCATTTTGAAATCTTACAGAATTTATTTGCTTTCGTTTCCCATTTATTTCTTTATTTATTTTCTGGTTAGTAGCACATAACAATAAAAGATTAAATACCTTCATACTTTCTTGCCGTAGGCATTAATTAATATTTTCCAATGACATAGGAAAAAATAAATAAATAAATGAATAAACATTCAGATTTTTTTACAGGTTATTTCTATCGCTAATTTATGTTTTTTTCCCATTTTATTTGTATAAAGAAATATTCAAATAAAGATAACTCAAAATATTCTGAAATAATAATAAAATTCTTTGAAAATGCAAGGGAAATCCTCCCTAATGCAGATGTTTAAATAACTCCAGCAGAAAAAGGTGGAACTGGTGAAATGAAACGATTGTGGCATTTTCTATCGAGTGCCTGCTGCTTTGAAATGACTCTGAGGGGTTTTAACATTATTACTCTCGAACGACTGTAAAGTAATTTAAAAGGGAAAATAGAATTTTATAGAAAATATAGCGATGAAGTATGATTTCTGTAAAATGTGCTACATTTCTCAGGCTGTATGAAATAGTTTTGTAAATATTGGTAGTAAATATAATGCTATATAATACGGTTTGAATTTTCATTTTCACATCTGCTTTCTGATAAATATTATCAAATGTTGCTGAGCATGTATATCTGTTTTCTCAAAATATTCATTTGATAAATGATGATACGCCGATGTTTTTCAAACTCAGGCAGCAATTCTGACTTAGGTCACCTTATGGTCTCTGGTTCTGAGAGCGACTCAGAAAGTTAGGACATTGTCATAATCTTCGTTAAATATTCAATTTAAAAAAAAAAAAAAAAGAGCAAAACTTTAAAAACCTAGTTGGCATAGGTGGACTCTGCTCAGTTCCACATCATATTTATGTTCTCACAAATTTCTAGTGTGAGACATATTATAATCATGTTAAAAGAAATGAATTTGTCCAACGCGTGATACAATGACATAATGAAATTTCCGTCTAATAGGCTATCCACCGTTCACTTCGATATATTTATCTTATTCTAATGTATCAATTTATTTTATCAAGGTCAATTTCATTGTTTAGTTTTCATGCTACTATTTCCAATGCAATAATCATCAAAATTCAGATTTATGTGAAAAATTTTCAATTTCGTTATGTTGATAAAATCGTAAATTACGATTAATTTACGAAATTTTCCTATTAGAATATTTGTATTCAATCATGTTCAAACCAATATCATAAATGTAACTTTTGAAGTTGTCTAATGTATTTATGATCCTCAAAATGAAAGTTTATACTCAGTTTTGCCTTATTCTGACCTGTTCAGTAAATCATAAATTCCAAATAACTTACAAGTTTTTTAAATTGAAAAAATCGTAGTCTATGATATTCATGTCAGTATCCTAAATAATATTTCGAAAGTGCTGTGACATCTTTACGATGAAAATATCCCTCAAAATGGACGTTTATGTGAAATTTTGCCCTATTCTGCCATGTTAAGAAATTCGTAAATTTACAATAACTTGCGGAATTTTCAAAGTAGCATATTTATAGTTACTGATGTTCCTTCCGGCATCAAAACTGATATTTTAAAACTGGTCTGATATTTTTACAGTAAAAAGTTTCCGTTTAATGCACGTTTAAGTGAATTTTTGTCCTATTCTCCCATGTTAAGAAAATCGTAAATTTCTCATAACTTACGAAGTTTTTTAATTCGAATGTTGCAAATTAATAGGGTTCTTTCCAGTATCGAAAGTAATATTTTAAAACTGATCTGACTTCTCTGCGATCATTTGTTCGTGAGATATCGTGTTAACAGACTAACAAACTAACGGACTGACACACTAACGGACTAACACACTAACAGACACCCTACAGACAGACACCATACAAATTTTGTCATTTTCGGATTCCTCACACCTGAAAACGTATAAAAAAGTCAAAAAACCGAGGTCGAAATTTTTCACGATTACATAAGTTCCCCATACCTATAGTATGATGGGGAACTAAAAAAAAAAAAAAAAAATTGCTTTAATTCCAAAATTGGCATTGTTGAAAATTTTTGAGAAAAATCTTATATAAAAACATAATTATATTTTTTTAAATCACTTTTTAAAACTAATTTCTAATGTAGAATTTTTTTTTTTTTTAATGCAAGCAACAGGAAGTACAATTAATTGCTTAAATAAATAAACAGCAAGATTTTGATTAAAATTTAAGGAAATCAAATAGATAAAATTAATCGCATCATATCTTGTAACTGGAGGTTTAGTTGAAAGAACTCAATATTTCTTTATTTGCTTAAAATATCCGAAATTGAATTGTACTTGAAAAATCTCATAGTGGGTGTTACATTTAAAGTTAAATAACAACAACAACAATAATAAAAATCTCAAACTTCCAGATTAATTTTTTTGAATAGAGGATTACATCCATTACCCAATACCACCAACTATTAAAAAATATAATTTTGTGTTCGCAAACTATGCTTAAAAATAGAACAAATCGAAAAAAGTAAAAATCCAAAGAATTTTGATGAAAAGAACCCTTACATGGTCTGAGCCATACCTTACTAATTACCTCTTGTACAGTCGGCAGCAAAATTATTGATGCACTAGCAATAATTTCTATTTAAAAGATGTGCACGTAATACTATTAATTCCCCATCATACTATAGGTATGGGGAACTTAGGTAATCGTGAAAAATTTCGACTTCGGTTTTTTGACTTTTTTATACGTTTTCAGGTGTGAGGAATCCGAAAATGACAAAATTTGTATGGTATCTGTCTGTAGGGTGTTCGTTAGTGTGTCAGTCCGTTAGTGTGTCAGTCCGTTAGTGTGTTAGTCCGTTAGTTTGTTAGTCTGTTTACACGATATCTCACGAACAAATGACCGCAGAGAGGTCAGATTAGTTTTAAAATATTACTTTCGATACTGGCAAGAACCCTATTCATTTGGAACATTCGAATTAAAAAAATTTGTAAGTTATTAGAAATTTACGATTTTCTTAACATAGGCGAATAGGGCAAAAATTCACTTAAACGTGCATTAAATGGAAACTTTTTACTGTAAAAATATTAGACCAGTTTTAAAATATCTGTTTTGATGCCGGAATGAACATCAGTAACTATAAATATGCTACTTTGAAAATTTCGCAAGTTATTAGAAATTTACGAATTTCTTAACATGGCAGTATAGGGCAAAATTTCTCATTAACGTCAATTTTGAGGGATATTTTCATCGTAAAGATGTCAAACCACTTTCGAAATATTATTTAGGATACTGGCATGAATATCATAGACTATGATTTTTCCAATTAAAAAAATTCGTAAGTTATTTGGAATTTACGATTTACATAACATGTCCGAATAAGGCAAATTGAGCATAAACTTCCATTTTGATGATCATAAAACATTTAATAGATAATAAGACTTCTTCACACACCATAAATTTTAAGCCAGCACAACCGGTTTCGAAAGGACGTAGCCTTCCTTCATCAGGTGCATAAAACACGTGCTACTGCCTTGGAGGCAAGCACGTCTTGCTGTCTTGCTTTTGCCTCCAAGGCAGTAGCACGTGTTTTTTTGCACCTGATGAAGGAAGGCTACGTTCTTTCTAAACCGGTTGTGCTAGTTTAAAATTTATGGTGTGTGAAGAAGTCTTATTGTCTATTTATCGTTTGTACACCAGTTTTGCATTTAGTTTTGGTCATAAAACATTAGACAACTTCAAAATTACATTTATGATATTTGTTTGAACATGATAGAATACAACTATTCTAATAGGAAAATTTCGTAAATTATTCGTAATTTACGATTTTATCAACATAGCGAAATTGTAAATTTTTCATATAAATATGAATTTTGAGGATTATTGCATTGGAAATAGTAGCATGAAAACTAAACAACGGAATCGACCCCGATAAAATAAATTAATAGATTAGAATAAGATAAATATATCGAAGTGAACGGTGGATAGCCTATTAGGCGGGGATTTCATTCTGTCACTGTACCAAGCGTTGGTCAAATTCGTTTCTTTTAACATGATTATAATGTCTCAAACTAGAAATTTATGAGAACCTATATATGATGGGGAACTGAGCCACCTATGCCAACTAGTTTTGTTAAGTAAATATTTATCGATTCATGCTCTTAGTCTTATGCTGTTTATAAAAAAGTAAGTTTATGATAAAAATTAGCGATCAAACTAAAGAAAAAAAAAAAGAAAGAAAAAGAAAAATATGGATGTGTGCTTCAATAATTTTGCTGTCGACTGTATGATTTTTCTGCCACTAGAAGCCAAACCCCATATTAATCTAAACAGAAATTCGTTATGATAAATACCTCTTTTATATATATATATATAATTCTGTTTACTTTCAGAAAATTTGCAATTGTTAAATTTGTTCTTGTTTTTCAAAAAGTTTTTTTTTTTTTTTATGTTTTATTTTGAAATTATAAAGTGAAAAAAAAAAAAAAAACTTTAAACCTTTTTTTCCACTTTGTAACTTTAGTATGAAGTATTAAAAATTCAATAAATAAATTTTGGGAAAAGAAAGGCTAATTTAATTTTTCTAGATTTTTTTTTTTTTTTTTAATAATGAAAATAGAATTAAAAAAAAAGAAAGAAATCATTAATTCTTATAAAAAAATTCCCTATATAATGAAATGGAGTTCAGCTGTTGGCAGTGATATGTGAGGATCTCTGACAGCTACAGAATGTTCACAGACATCTTTTTTATACAGATTATTCAACCATTATACATGCAAAACAGTCATTTGCAAAACAGTCACACATACTTTCTAGCATTATAAATCATTAATCATAATTTCTGCGTTTTTTTTTTTTTTTTTTGAATTGAATTATTATTCATACTTTTTTTTGAATAGCTTTGTTTACTTGTAGCTTTTAATGTATTTAGTTTTATTTTACAAAAACCTTCGTAATTTAGAGATTGAAAATTTTCCGGTAAATTTTCGGTAAATTTTCCGGAAAGCCCACATCCCTAATCATCGTAAAAATAGTGAAAACGGACTCAGGGGACCTCAAAACGTATAGAAACATCAAAATCTCAAATTCAGATTTTTGACATGATTACAATACTTTCCTTACATGTGTATGTTCGGAAAGTAAAAATTAATACTTTGTGTAAATAGTTAAACTGAAAAAGATAAAATTCTCTAACAATTGTATTTTTAATTTTACTGTACACAACCGGCAAATAAAACTGCATAACTTCTAAATAAAATGCACGTTTTTCCTTTTTGAAAAATTAGCTTCTACCTCTTTCAGATCTAATAGAGAAATAATAAAGTTCAGTTTCAATTGTAGCATACATGACTTCAGACAAATTTCTTGCCCAGTTTTAAGCATTAAATTTTAATTTATATTAATGTATAAAAATGAGAACAGAAATAAGAAATATTTATTAAAACAAGTGCCGATGTTTTATTAAGAGTAAGGGAAAGTTCAGTCGTTGTGTGGCACCCAAACAGAGGGTTTGGACACGAAACCAAGCCCTTTAATGTGATCCAAAGCAGTAGTCTGATGAATTCCGAGCTTGAAGCCCCCTTCTGTGGAAGTTAACATGGAATTTGTCCTGATCATACTGTAGTACTTCGTCACTCACACCTGATGGCCTTCCTGATCTGGGTTCAACTTTCAAAGAAAAATCACAAACGAAATTTCGCAAACCATCTTTGAAATCACCAAAAATAAATTCAAAAACTGGCGTACAGACAATAGCAAGAAATTAAAACTTCTTCACACACCATAAATTTTAAATCAGCACAACCGGTTTCGAAGCCTTTCTTCATCAGGTGCAAACACGTGCAACTGCCTTGGAGGCAAAAGTAAGACTGAAAGCAGGACAAAATCCAGAGGGGGAGGAGCAACACAAACAACCAATAGGAAGCAACATGCAGGGCAGGACCAATCAGAGAGGAACATACGTACACACACACCACAAAAAGAGGAGGGAGGAAAGGAGTAAACAATTTTTTTTTTCAATAATATTAAACTAATAAGAAAATTTAATAAAATTTATCCATTAATTATTATTTTTATTTTAATTAGAATTGTTTTATTATAACTAATATGATGTTATAAACATAATGAAGGAAATTATTTAATTGAATTAAACAAATTTTTCCAGGCTGTAGACAGCAAAGTGGAATCAGATTTTTCATTGACAATTTTATCACGCTTAAGGTAAATAGCTAAATTTTCCAAAAAATCCAGTTCGGAAACGCGTTTGGCATGAAAGATAATTTTGGCACTCTTAAAATTAAAACTATGATCAAATTCCCAACTGTGCTTCGTAATAGAAGATTTAGAAATATCTTGATATAACCCCTTCTTCAGCAATTTGTGCTCGTTTTTATGCTTTACCTAAAGTTCATAAAAATAAAGTTCCCCTAAGACCTATTGTTTCGAATATTGGTACTGCTACTTATCCCCTCTCTAAATTTTTAGCTTTTATTTTTTCTCCTTTATGCAGCACTAATAGTCATACTATAAAAAATTACTATGATTTTGTTATGAAGTTAAATAATTTGAATCCTGTAAATTGTTCAATGTTATCTCTTGATGTGAAGTCTTTATTTACTAACGTCCCCACTGAAGGTGCGCTTAATTGTTTAGAAAAAAAGGTTACGCGAATTTCATTATTCTGACATTGAAATCAAAGAATTTGTCAATCTAACTAAACTCTGTATTTCCCAAACTACTTTTGAATTTAATAACAAATTTTATAAACAGTGTGATGGTTTAAGTATGGGTAATCCTTTATCTCCTATTCTTGCCGATATCTATATGCATTATTTTGAGGAAAAGTTATTAAATATGTTAAATTTAAAATGCTGGTTACATTACGTAGAGGACACTTTCATTCTTGTTGAAAATCCGTTTGATGTTTCTGCCATTCTTAATATTGCTAATGCTATTGATCCCCATATTCAGTTTACCTTCGAGTTAGAAAATTGTAATCAACTTCCCTTTCTTGATGTTTTAGTTACTAGGCGTGATTCCTCTTTTAAAACCTCAGCGTACAGAAAACCTTTCTCTGTTTCTAACCCTCCCCATGCTCTCTCTAATCATCCGGCTAAACAAAAAATTGGCACCTTTTACACTTACGTGTATCGTGCCCTTAAAATTTGTTCTAATACTTCTTCTCTTAAAGAAGAACTCAATTATTTAAAGTCTGTTGCTATAAAAGAGGCTTTAGACCCTCTATAATTGATAAAGCTCTCAAAAAGTTCAGTAGGCCAACTTATAATTCTGCTCTTTCCATTGATGATAAAATTAAACCTGATAATCTTGTCGTCTTGCCTTTTTATCCGCCCTTATGTTTTAAATTAGCCAAAGTTTTAAAGCGTTTCAATTTTCACGTTATTTTTAAACCTGTCAATAAATTACAATTCCCTTCAACCAAATCCTCTGTTCCTGAGCTTCAAAAATTGGGTATCTATAATGTCCCTTCTAATAACTGTGATTTATCTTATATTGTTCAAACTAAAAGAAATCTTGAATGTCGTTTACGTGAACATTCTCGGTATGTTGTTAATCAAGATATTTCTAAATCTTCTATTGCGGAGCACAGTTGGGAATTTGATCATAGTTTTAATTTTAAGAGTGCCAAAATTATCTTTCATGCCAAACGCGTTTCCGAACTGGATTTTTTGGAAAATTTAGCTATTTACCTTAATCGTGATAAAATTGTCAATGAAAAATCTGATTCCACTTTGCTGTCTACAGCCTGGAAAAATTTGTTTAATTCAATTAAATAATTTCCTTCATTATGTTTATAACATCATATTAGTTATAATAAAATAATTCTAATTTAAATAAAAATAATAATTAATGGATAAATTTTATTAAATTTTCTTACTAGTTTAATATTATTGAAATTAAAAAAAAAAAAAAAAAAAAAAGTTTACTCCTTTCCTCCCTCCTCTTTTTGTGGTGTGTGTGTACGTGTGTTCCTCTCTGATTGGTCCTGCCCTGCATGTTGCTTCCTATTGGTTGTTTGTGTTGCTCCTCCCCCTCTGGATTTTGTCCTGCTTTCAGTCTTGCTTTTGCCTCCAAGGCAGTTGCACGCGTTTGCACCTGATGAAGAAAGGCTACGTCCTTTCGAAACCGGTTGTGCTGATTTAAAATTTATGGTGTGTGAAGAAGTTTTAATTTCTTGCTACAATCTTTGAAATGTTCGAGCTGTTACTGCGTCTTCTCCAAACACGTCACACAAGTTTTTTGTTGCCTCCATCGCGTTATTCTCTTTATTGGAACTCGTACAACATACAATGTCTTAAGTGCACTTTTTTTCATCCATGGTAACAGTTCTACAAGTTTGGAAAAAAAACACTAAAATATGAAAAAATGTAAATCATCAATCACGCTTTAACCTAACTTTTTAAACCGGTTTCAGTCGATATTCGACAACGCATAAAAGAGCACGTGCTCAAAAACGGCAAAACTTTCCCTTACACCTAATACTAAACAAACTAATTAGAAAAAAAATACAATATTTTAAGAAATTTGATAATGTACAAAAATATATTAAATAATCTAGTGCGTCACTCACACGACTTTCCCTTAGCCTGCATTTTAATACTATAAAGATAGATTGCAGATTAAGTCATATAATTAATAAGATAAGATAATTAAATTCAATCTACATTAAAAATAATCCAAAATAGGTTTAGTAGCAGTTTTATTTCATAAATTATTCTAGTGGGGCTGCCGCCCTCTTAAACCCCCGTCAAATTATCTTGATTACATTTATTAAAAAGAAAAAAAAATCAAGATTGTTATTAATTTGCCTTCAAACTTGCCAAACTTGATCAAGCAGCAATCTAATACTAACTTCAAAATACTAAGTTTGAATTTTCTGTCACTACTTGTTTTTAAACAATATACATATCATATTGCGTACTTAAATTTAATCTTAAAAGGAAAAACACAAAACACAAAATTAAATACATAGAATGGAATTTGTATGTATGGTTCTAATAAATCCAGTACTTTGGGAAATCAATCCTGCAAACGAATGATGACTGATTTCTATACCACAAATTACACAAAACATGCTTTATGCATATAAAAAATAATCTCATAGGCCACACGCACGACTATGTCTTACCCTGTATTTCAAAATTACAAAGATAGATTTTAGATTAAGATGTAAAATCAATAAGGTAAGATAATAGAGTTCAATCTAATTTAAAAATAATATGAAATAGGTTTACGGGCAGTTTGATTTCATATATAATTCTCTATGAGAAGGGAGGTTGCCCTGCTCATCTCCCGTTCAGTTATAGCGAACACATTTATTTCTTTAAAAAATCTGGAGTGACTCCACTCGACTTTCCGAACATTGAATAATTAACAGTTTTGTAGATAAAGTAAAGAAAGAGGAGTTGTTAAACAAACAAAAGAGAGAAAACCATAATAGAGTGTTTGAGTATTTCTCTCCATATATTACACGATGTTTTATTTGACGCTGCTGAAATTTGAACCCATAGATCATAATCATAAAGAATTTTTCGTTGTGTCCCTGTAAAAACCTATAAATGCTAGATTCACCAAAATGCTTATAGGTAGTGCAACAGTGATTTATAATATTCATATAAATTTTCAGCTCAATTGAATAAGGCGTTTAGATGCTATCGCACTTTTAAAAATTTGGTCCCATAGGCTATAATGATAAATAATTTTTCTTTGTGTCCCTGTAAAAACACAGTAAGTGCTAAATTCACCAAAATGTATACAGTTGGTGCAACTGTGAGCTATAACATGAGTACATTTTTTTTGTTCAGACTAATAAAACGTTTAGACGCTATCGCACTTTTAAAAATTTGGCCCCATAGGCCGTAATGATAAAGAATATTTCCTGATGTCCCTGTAAAAAAACTATAAGAGTTAAATTCACCAAAATCAACAGGGTTTGTACTATGGTGACTTACAATATACGTACCAACTTTCAGCTTATTCTAACAAAGCGTTTAGACGCTAGCGTATTCACTCGCAGACATAAACACACACATACATACACACACACATACATACATCATCGTAAAAATAAGGAAAACGAACTCAGGGGACCTCGAAACGTATAGAAACATCAAAATCTCAAATTCGGATTTTTGACATGATTACAATATTTTCCTCACTATAGTGTTCGGAAAGTAAAAAATCTGGAGCGAGTCCACTCGACTTTCCGAACATTGAGTAATTAACAGTTTTGTAGATAAAGTAAAGAAAGAGGATTTGTTAAATAAACAAAAGAAAGAAAATCATAATAGAGAGTTTGAGTAGTTTTCTCCATATATAGTTCACGATGTTTCATTTAACGCAACTGAACTTTGAGACCATAGATCATAACGATAAAGAATTTTTCGTTGTGTCGCTGTAAAAACCTATAAATGCTAGATTCACCAAAATGCTAATAGTTAGTGCAACACAGATTTACAATATTCATATAAATATTCAGCTCAATTGAATAAGGCGTTTAGACGCTATCGCACTTTTAAAAATTTGGTCCCATAGGTCATAATGATAAAGAATTTTTATTTGTGTCCCTGTATAAAAGCGGTAAGTGCTAAATTCACCAAAATCTATACAGTTGGTGGAACTGTGACTTATAACATGTGTACAAATTTTTTGCTTAGATTAATAAGGCGTTTAGATGCTATCACACTTTTAAAAATTTGGCCCCATAGGCCATAATGAAAAAGAATTTTTTCTGGTGTCCCTGTAAAAAAAACTATAAGCGCTAGATTCACCAAAATCAATAGGGTTTGTGCCATGATGACTTACAATATACGTACCAACTTTCAGCTCATTTGAACGAAGTGTTTAGACGCTACCGTGTTCACTCACACACATACACACACATACATACACACACACACACGCACACACACACACACACACATACATACATACATCATCGCAAAAATATTGAAAACGGACTCAGGGCACCTCAAAACGTATAGAAATATCAAAATCTCAAATTCGAATTTTTGACATGATTAAAATACTTTCCTTACATATGTATGTTCGGAAAGTAATAATCTGGTGTGTCACTCACACGACTTTCTCTTACCCTGAAATTTAATACTATAAATACAGGTTGCATATTAAAAGGTAAGATAACGAGTACTGTTATGTAAACCTGTATTAAACAATTCATATTAGGCTTCTTAAGAGTTTTATATGATAATTAGTTCTGTGTGAGGGGCTACCGCCCCCTCAAACCCCCGTTTCATTATTGCACCTATATTTATATAGAATTTAATTCGGTTATTAAAAAATAATTCTGTTTTTAAATAATAATTATTTAAAATTATTATTTAAAAAAAATTATCTTTTATGATAATGCAGACGATCTCCATATTAGAGAAGTGGTATAACACCAAATATCCAAAAAAATCCATTTTATTCTCAATATTAAAAAAAAAAAAAAAAAAAAAAAAAAAAAAAAGTTTTTTTCTTTAAAAGTAAAAAAAAATCGATAACTTTGCTTTAAATTATCGCAGATCGATGGTTCAACCATTCGTTTTAAAGGTATTGGCGAGCTTATTTGAAAGATACCCATCATGAAAATTTACTCCGCTCGAGGGGGGACTTCCCCCCCCCCAGGGGGGGTGGCGAGGCTCCTACATACACAATTTTTTTTCCCAGTTAACTATCTCTATTACAAAAAATATATATTCGTTTCATTTGGTTTAGTGCAGTCTATAGACGTTATACTCTACTTTCCTGCAATTTCCCCCATAGACGTAATGTATTAGAATTCTCTTGATTGTCCCTGTACATGAACCATTTGCTTGATCTTAACGAAAATCTTACTGTAGCATCCCTATATGATACACATTTAGAATACCAAGTTTGAACTTTCTGCCATAATTTGTTTTTGAGATATGCTGATAACAGACAGACACACAGACACAGACATACACACAGACCATTTGCTAAAAACATGATTTTCGTATTCAGGGGACCTCAAAACGTGTAAATATAACAAAATCTCGCGTTCGAAAATTTGACCCAAAAACAATACTTTCTCTACCTTACGGGTAAGAGAAAGTAAAAATATAATTGAAGGCTGTTATGAATTTTCCTCGAAACGTGCTGTTCTTCATCAACTTTTCAAATGGCCACGATATACCAACTTCAAAATACCAAATTTGAATTCCCTATAGTTATTCCTTTATACATTATGCTGATAACAAATATACATGCTGATCAATCGTTAAAAATTAGATTCTCGTATTAATGGAACCTTAGAACGTGATATTATGCAAAAACTAAAATGTAAAATTAAACTTCGAAAAACACTTTGTTTACAGTATGAGTGTGAGAAATTAATTTTCCTTCCTGAGCATTGTTTGTCGATATAGTAAAATGTACTTCCATCATTTACTTTCGGTAAAAAAGTACGCTTAGCTTAATTTAGGGTAGCTCTGTATAATTTCTATAAATTATATACACTTTACATTGTGTAATTGAACTTAGTGTTACATGAAAAACGTTTAATACAAAGTGCAATACACTTCTAGCAATTTACAAGTATAGCCCCAATATATTCAATTACTTTGGGTAGCTCTGTAAACGAATGATGAATGATATCCATACCCCAATCTGCACAAAACGTGATTTTATGTATATATATAACAAAATGTTAATTTTGACTTTGTTTAAGATAGCCTATACATGTTAAAATCTACTTACCTGCAATTTCGCCCATAGACGTAATGTATTTGAATTCTTTTGGATGGCCCTGTACAGGAATCCTTTGCTTGATCTCAACTAAAATTTAGTGTACCATCACTATATGATACAGATATAGATTACCGAATTTGAACTTTTTTCTTATATTTGTAATTTGTTCTTGGTATATGATGATAACAGACACATAGACACACACCGAGAGAGAAGAAAGAGATCAACCGCTAAAAACATGATTTTCGCATTCAGTGGACCTCAAAACGTGTAAATACAACAAAGACTCAATTTCGATAACCTGACCCAAAACAATCTTTTCTCTACGATATATATGGGTAAGAGAAAGTGGTATGTGTTTATTTCATTTGGTTTAGTGCAGCCTATAGATGTTAAACTTTACTTTCCTGCAATTTTGCTCAAATGCGTAATACATTTGAATTTTTTTGGATGTCCCTGTACACGAACCATTTGGTTGATCTTAACGAAAAGTTTAGTGTAGCATCCTTATGATACACTTTTAACAGCAAGTTTGGATTTTCTGCTACTATTTGTTCTTGAGATATGCTGAAAACGGACACACAGACACAAAACCAACCGCTAAAAACAGGATTTTCTGATTCAGCGTCCCTCAAAAAGTGTCATATCACAAAATTACAATTTCGCAAATTTGCCCTAAAAACAATACTTTTTCTACCATATGTGTTAGATAAAGTAAATATATTATATAACTCTATTTTATGTTATTTATGTATGGAAATCCGTTTATACTTAATACATTTTCAAGCAGTGTCACACTTATCTAGAGGTTGCTTTACCAATTTCAGTGTAGAATTTCAGTTCTGTTTTAACTGTTTTGAGTTTACATTATACACTAATTATAACATCTGGTAAATTGTGCAAAGTCTTTAACATAATTATATTGAATTCTCCAGTTTATCATGATGTAGGCCAAATCAGAATATCGGAATAAGTGAAATGAGTACAGGGGCGTAGCTTGAGGGGGGGGAGGGGGGGGAGCCTCCCCCCCTAATGTTTTAAAAAATAGGGCGGCATATTGAAGTTTCTTAGGGCGCTGTTTTGCAACTTAAATTTCATTTGAAAATGGATCATAATTTTGTTAATTATCGTTAGTTACCAAAATCACTTAAGAATTTTGTGTATCACAAGCTGACCAACTGGTTCACCGACAAGCAAAAAAAGTTTGGGTTAAAATGTCTGACTGTAGCAGACTCCCGTTAGGTGGTGCCTGCGGCGCCCTCTAAACTAATTAGACGCCTAAAACAGCCTGTTTTCTCACCGTGCAAACGACCCTTGAAAATTCTCATCGTATTCATGACGCTTAAAAAAATCTGTTTGGGGGGCGCATATGGCATGATTTACTGGTTTGTTCGCATACAATAGACTGTTCGCTTACCGTACAAAAGACTGTTGAAAATTCTAATCGTATTCGGGACCCTTTAAGTAACAAACTCCAACTGAGTGGCGCCCTTCCCTGTTCAGGAACCAACAAAGGCATAATGAGGTTTATGGGGGCGCTGTTTTCCGCCTTGAAGTTCATTTAAAAGTGGATCATAATTTTGTTGATTATCGTTAGTTACCAAAAACACTTAAGATTTTTATGCATCAGAAGCTGCCTTCGGTGACCAACTGGTTCACTGACCAGCAAAAAAAGTTTGCATTAAAATGTCTGACTGTAGCAAACTCCCGTTAGGTGGCGCCCTCTTAACTAATTAGATGCCTAAAACAGCCTTTTTAAACGTGTATAACAGCCTATTTTCCTACTGTGCAAACAATCCTTGAAATTCTCTTTGTATTTTGGGGGCACCTATAGCATGATTTCACATTTCAAACACTTACAATAGTCTGTTCGCTTACCGTGCAAAAGACTGTTGAAAATTTTGATCGTATTCAGGACCCTTTAAGAATAAGTTAGCAGCAAACTCCAGCTGAACGACGCCCTTCTCTGTTCAGGCATCTACAACATCATGTTCGCTTACCATGCAACGACCCTTGAAAATTCTGACCTTAGCAAATTAGCGCTCTGTGGCGACTACGACGCCCTTCTCCATTTCACATACTTACAAGTGACTCGTAAGTATGCACAATCGTTTTCTCACCTCCAAAACCTTAAAATTACGATTTTTTAAGACCTTAGCTCGAAAAAAAAAAGCAGTTTATGGCTATTGTATAAAAACGAAATTAGATTAGGTTTGATTTGGTTATAACGATTTCTCACGAACAATTTTTGATTCTAAGTGATCCTTTAAGCAAATTTTTTATTTTAGTTTCTACGCTTACGAGTTTTGAAATACTTATAAGTCTATAGAATTCAACTAGTGTTTCTTGACATGAAATAGCGCGAGGAAGCTGATTTAACGTCGCATTAATAGGCACATATTGGGCAATTGGCGACGGTTTGGGATTAACGCCCCAGTGGCGGTCCGAAGACGAGCCATCACAATTTTTATCTTCTGCGGAAGGGATGGCTCCCTCGCTTCAGTATCCCCAGAGGTATTATTTGCACGGAGCATGGAGGACATTGCAGCCACGACAGAGTTTACGTGCAGCAGAGATTGACTTTCATGATGGTCTTCAATTGGCTCGATTATTGAATCCGCAATCTTTCTGTCAAGCTGGTAGACGTGAAGTGCCGGGTACAATCCCAGGTCGCGCTTGTCGGCCTAGCCGTTCAAAATTTTCCATGGTTTTCTCCGAAACTTGCGTAAATAAGGGCTAGAACCCCTTAGAAAGACCTCCACAGAAGGCATTCCCCCTCAGGCCGAGGACCCTAGAGCAGTCAATCAACCTTTTTCCCAAACACCGACACCTAAGTAAGAAATAAATTTCTGTACAAAAAAGGTTTAATTTTGAAAAACAGGACTTTTTTTTTTAGTTTGTTCTTCCACATAAAGGCATGCGGTAATTGTGTCGCGTTCCTTAGCAATGGTCCACTCTAAAAATATAAAGTTGCTTTCCTTAGCAACAGTTACTACTTTCATTTCTTAAAATTTATTTTGAAAATTTTATGTTTTACCTGAATTATGTAATATCTTTTAATCTTGTTGGAAAAGGGGGAAAAAAATCTTTTTCAATTGTTCTACTTTATCTCAAACCAATATTCTGGTTGTCCTAAGAAAGAATCTTTTGCTTAGTCTCATACGAGAATATATATATGTATATATATCTGCAAAGCACATTAACCATATCTTTCGAACGATACTACTTGTAAGCCCTTCCTTTTATTGAAAGTAGGCTAAAAATGTAAGAGAAATTTCATGTCTGCGTATTAATATACAGATTCGCTGAAAAAATTTAGAATGCTCCAAAGATGTATAAAAAAGAAAAAAGCTGCTAAATGAAGGGAAAAAAAAGCTGCTAAATGGAGGGGGGAAAATCAGCTTTTTTTTCTTGGCAGATTTTAGGAATATGTCCCGAAGGAGGGGGGGGTCACGTATTAACCGACGAGAGGGCCTGTGCCCTCGATCCCAAAGATGGCAACACTCTTGAAAGTATGTGGGCGGCATATTCAGATGAGGAATACGAAAGGGCGCCAAACGTCGGGGCTCCCCCCCCAATCAAATTTTCACGCTACGCCCCTGAATGAGTATAATGCAGATATGCTATTGTCATACTTAATAAACACAAATTTCAATCACAACAACTTTTATCGTCATCGAGTAAAATCAGAAAATAATTTATATTTCAGTAAAACGGTAATTTCCAGTATATGGGTAGTAAATTTATAATCTATAAAATGATTGTAGATAAGAATAACAAAAATAATAAAAATGTTAAATAAATGAAGTAAACTTTTTTTTTAGAACAGAATACTTTTATAACAATAATAATGTTTATAATCTGCTTAAACAAAAAAATTATTATTTTTTAAGAGGAAAGGAAATAAAGATAGATGTAAATTATTAATATAAATATTTTTTTCTTTCTAGGAATGAGTAAAATTAAAAATTCGAGAGCAAATAAATATATATATATATATATATATATATATATATATATATATACTTTTTTAACCAGTTATTTAACCGTGGTTGCCTGTCT
Source organism: Salticus scenicus (assembly GCA_963930645.1). NCBI lineage: Eukaryota > Metazoa > Arthropoda > Arachnida > Araneae > Salticidae > Salticus > Salticus scenicus. The sequence goes on from OZ005648.1 coordinate 31,628,655, forward strand.
TAGTCCACATTTTTAAGATTATTATTATTATTATTACTATTATTGTTATCATTATTATTATTATGGTTGTTAATTTTACAATTTCCTGCCTGCCTTACCTTTATTTTGCATACATTACATTTTTACTTCCTTAGTACTGATGAAGGTTATGACTTCTACCTTTTGATGAAAGAAAAAATTTACTACACGGATCCAAAACTTTTTCAGGATTTAGAGGTGTGGATTTACCAAGTTCTTGCAAACTTTTTGCTGGAGTATTTGAAAAAAACCTGTGGTACACATTCCCAACTTTTACGATAATCTGTAATTAATGATGGCTTTATGACGAATTTTAACAATATACATTAATTTACAGTCGGCAGCAAAATTATTCAAGCACTAGTAAAAATTCCTATATAAAAAAGTACACTTAATACAGTTTTGTTAAATAAATCCTTGTTGAATCATGTTCTTCGTCAGTCTAAAAACATGATTCGAGAAGGATTTATTAGTTTAGCTCGAATAGTTTTGCTGCCGACTGTAACTATTGTAAAAAACAAATTTTTTTGTAAGTAAACACTACAACGCCTAGAACGCCAAAGAGAAAATTAATTATGAAGCAGATAGCTGTTTCGGTAGCATTTAGGCTATTGTCTTCAGTGCAAAAAGAAATGAGAGAGAATGCACTGAAGACGATACGCTAAATGCTACCAAAACAGCTGTCTGCTTCCTGCTTTTTTTTTTTTTTTTGCGTTCAAGACGTTGCTGCTTTTACTTAGTATTAATAATCCAGCGCGAAGTCTCCTTTAAATAAAATTATTTTTATTTTGTTAAAAGTAAAGCATTTAATTTTATGTTACTTTCGATAGAGAAATATTTTTAAGCTCACCATATAGGGTTGGATTGGTTTGGGTTGTGGGGATAACATTATGATTGCACTAGGGTTCTGGGCTTAAGGGGGAGTGCCCACCATGGGGGTCTTTCTAAGGGGTCCTAGCCCATATTTACGCAAGTTTCGAAGAAAAACGCGGAAACTTCCGAACGGCTAGACAGACGAGCGCGACATGGAATCGAACCCGGCACTTCACGTCTACCAGCTTTGAGCGCAGAACCGCTCGGCCCCTGGTGGGTCTATCGCCACCGTATATATATTTCTTCAAAAGAAAATATTTTTTAAAAATCTATTTACTACTTAAAAAAAAGAAAAGAAAAAGTGCATTTATGTCATAGTTTTTTAATATTTTAGTACCATTCTTTCAGAAGAGTTCTGTATCTTGAGTTTATTTAATAAAATCTAAATGTTTTGAAGAAAAACAAAATCAGTTACTTTATATGTATAATTTATAGAGATCAAAAACGTAAACTTATAAATATTTAAATTTAAAATAAAGATGTAACATTTTACTTACAATACTGCGTAATAATTTTCCTGTTTATTATTATTATATAACTTACTCTTAATACAAAATTGTTATTTCTCGAAAGAATATTTCTGTACCTATTAAAAAAGTAAATTTTTCTTGTTTTATAAAAATAAATTTTAAACACAAAACATCATATCATAATTAAAAAAAAAAAAAAAAATGTGGTTTATATAAAATTAAAATAATATATTCGAGAATAAATATTAAATTTAAAATTCGTTTAAGTATATGCGACAGATGGTATCTACTTCTGTAAAATTATACTGTAAAATTTATTTAGAGCACTATAACATACGTTTTAAGCAACATTATAAACAGTTGAATTCAATATAAGGGAATTTGCTTTATCACCCATATTTTGTGTATAAATGCGTGAAAATGGTTATATATTATATTTTATAGCACGTCATATTTTATCAGATTCTAAAATCTAAAATGCTATTTCGAAAGAACGCCCCACAAAATCATTTCGTTCTCTTCCTCTGGTGATAAATTTTATGGCTTCAATGTTGAAGCTCAGTTAGAACTCATGAACAGAAACATGCAAAGAATAGGAAGTTGTAATTTTTCTCTGCTTCCTCCTTAAGTCATACAGGCTAACGAAAAATAGAGAGAATTTATCTGAATTTTCAAAGAATTTTATTAGGAATACACTTTTTCATTTACTTTGCCTTAAATATTTTTTCCATGAAATGGAGTGAAAATTTCGGAAGAATTCTTTTTTTTTTTTGTATCACGGAATTTTGCATTTTATATATTAGATTTCAAAATATGCATCATAAAGCAGGACTATTGCATTTTGCTTATGGCAGAAAAAATGTTGAAGTGCTTCAAGTTAAAGTTAAGCTTCAATTCTTTTTTTTTTTTTTTTTTTTTTTTTTTTTTTTTAAATGAAAAGTTTATTTATATTTCACTTTTCTTTCTCTTTTTTCTTTCTCTTTCTATTAAAAAAAAAAAAAAAATTCAAAATTGCAGATTATAGCTCTTTCCTAAAATGTACAAAAAATATACAGATAAACACATTTTAGCATGCTATTCTTAGTCTGCCTACAGAAAATTTTAGATACTAAAGTACAAAATATCAAAGATATTTTCTATTAGGTTATATATAATGTTAAATTGTACTTTCTGTAAGTTATCGATTGTTGTGTTATGAAGTTTTTTGCCGCAGTGATCGTTGTTTAGTGTAGAAAATAGCAAGGAATGGTAAATTAGAAACATTACAAAAATACAATACAATGCAGTCATCAGGATGACTACCTACAACTAGGATGACTCTAAAAATTATCAAGGATGATTATTTTCAAAGTATTGCATTTACAAAGCATTGTTAAATATTTAATGAAGATGCAACAATCCATGGTGAGACGTTGAGATTGTCGAATAAGATGGGGAAGAGAACGAATGTAAATTGAGTCTTTGCTATATGATGATCTGGAGCAGTCCTGTGTTCCCTTCCCTAGAACAGATCATAGATATCTGAAGTAAAAAGTCAATATTCAGAAAAAGCAGCCAAATTATAGTGCCAAATACTTTCTTTATTTCTCGAATAAAATAATATAATTATTTTTAACTCAAAAATTCGATATAAAAACTTATAGCTAATTATTTCGCTAACAAAATAAATCAGACGAATCAAAAACCGTTACATCTAACGATTGCACTATAATTATAATTTAGAAACTAAATCATTTTTTAATGATACTATCTGACAGGGATTTCGAAATTTAGCTATACGGAAATAAACTTGTGCAATATTATTTGACGCTGAGTTTTCTAAAAGAGTAATTTATTTAATAAATTATACTTTGAACTGTCGGTTAGTTGACTTCTGATGGGTAATCAAAAAATTATTTATTAACAGGGAAAGATTTAAATTGCATCAGTTAATGATATTTTTTCAGCAAACAAAGTAATAAATCTACACTTACTAATTTGAGCTTAACGGAAAATACAAATTGTGCTCTTTCAATAAGTCTTTCTTATAATATTAAAAGAACGTTTGTATTACTCAGTTAAATGAATCGAATGAACTGATATTATTTAGTACTTAATAAATTTCGAATAAAAATTAAATTTATTTAAGTAGTATGTGAGTAACTTCCTCACATGTTGTGTTTAACCTTCAACTTCCATTTTGTTTCTTAATAACACACATGAACATGTATCTATGTTCATGTGTTTATGTGAAATATTTGATCCAGTTAATTTGCAAAATTTTTAAGGAATAACACGTTTGCTTTTGTGAGAGTTCAGAATTTTATTATTTTAGTTATAAATAATAGAAATAATAATAAATAGTAATAATATAGAAATAACTGTATTCAGGCGATATGAAAGTGCGTAATTATAATAAAAAAATCAAATTTCCAAAAGTTGCTAAAGTTGAAATTTGGACTGCATTCTAATAACTTTGTTATAACATATGGGTATGAAGAAGTAATTATCATTCCTTTTGGTCTTGTTAAACGGATGTATCTCAAAACTCATAGTTATAACAAAAAATCAATGTCTATAATCGGACATTAAACACTATAACAGTAACAGAAAGCTACGGTTAAAAAAAAAAAAAGTAAAAAAGACAAAAAATTCCTAAAAAACTTTTTTTCTTTTTTGTCTACTACTTGCAGGCAATCGTTTTCAAAGTGTAAACTTCAATATTAAATGAAATAACTACTGTATAAGATTAAGGCTTCTACAATGCTTTTTACTACACTTACTAATAAAAAAAAAAAAAACTTCAAAAATTTTTTCACCATGACGCTGTTAAAATCATTAATATATATATCAAAAACACAATACACGCAATTTAAAATATTTTATTTTCTGAAATTCATTACAATATTTTATTATATGTCTTTTTTATAGCTCGAACTGCATTTAAACGGTAATCCAATTATATCCACGTACTCACTTGGATGACAACATCGCGTCTTCAATATTTAAGTGCCAATCGCAGTTGAAATAAATACTCCGCCCTTTATTATATTCCCACAAAATCAGTAGTGATATAAATCTGGAGATCGATATGGCCAAAACCAAAACACTATTAAAAAAATAAGTCACATATTGGTCAAGATTACATTGAGAAAAAATTATACTGTCTTCATCTAGAATGAATAAGTAGCCATTTTCTAAATCCCTTAACTAGAAATATAGATTTCCGAGCTATGCCAATAAGGCTCGCCAATAAACTGAATAGACGAAATGATCGAGAATTTCTAGTCTACACATTTCTAGATGGTAAAACTATATTCTGAATATACTGAATCTTTTGTATAACGAGAAATTCTCGCTTGATTATCTAAAATTGGGTTATAAACCAAGATTATAGTCTCTTAAACTCGCTTTTGCGTTCACATTTATTTGAAGATATTTTCAAATAGGTTTGACCTCATTAATATAGGCAAACTCTCTATAGGGGTTTCTAGAACTCGTTTTCAAAGAAGACTAGAATTTATAAGGATATCATGGAACTATTTTTCTAGAGCCATCAGAATTTAGATTCTAGACGTCAGTTACAGAATTTTTTCTCAGTGTATTATTAGAACATTACAACGTCACATATTAGGCAAGACACAGTTAAGCTTCAACGATAGCGTCAGTGCCACAGTGCCCGCCTTTCTTGAGCTTCGATTTATTTTTCTCAAGTATTTTTCCTGCATTTTCTCCCTGGTGTTTGTTTTTATTATTTTATATATTACTTTCTCTTACCCATAAGGTAGAGAAAGTATTGTTTTTGGGTCAAATTTTCGAACGCGAGATTTTGTTATATTTACAGGTTTTGAGGTCCCCTGAATACGAAAATCATGTTTTTAGCAAATGGTCTGTGTGTGTGTCTGTGTGTATGTCTGTGTGTATGTCTGTGTGTATGTGTGTCTGTGTGTGTGTCTGTCTGTTATCAGCATATTTCAAGAACAAATAGTAGCAGACATTCCAAACTTTGTATTCTAAATGTGTATCATATATAGATGCTACAGTAAGATTTTCGTTAAGATCAAGCAAATGGTTCGTGTACAGGGACAATCAAGAGAAATCTAACACATTACGTCTATGGGGGAAACTGCAGGTAAGTAGAGTTTAACGTCTATAGACTGCACTAAACCAAATGAAACGAATATATATATTTTGTAATAGAGATAGTCAACTGGAAAAAAAAATTGTGTATGTAGGAGCCTCGCCTTCTCCCCTGGGGGGGGAGTCCCCGCTGGAGGGGAGTAAATTTTCATGATGGGTATCTTTCAAAAGAGCTCACTGATACCTTTAAAGCGAATGGTTGAACCATCGATCTGCGATAATTTAAAACAAAGTTATCGATTTTTTTTACTTTTAACGAAAAAAAAATCTTTTTTTTTTTTTTTTTTTTTTTTTTTTTGAGAATAAAATGGACTTTTTTTTGGATATTTAGTGTTATACTACTTCTCTAATATGGAAATCGTCTGCATTATCATAAAAGATAATTTTTTTAAATAATAATTTTAATAAATTATATTTTAATAACCCAATTAAATTCTACATAAATATAGGTGCATTGATGAAACGGGGTTGAGGGGGGCGGTAGCCCCCCTCACACAGATTTAATTATCATATAAAACACTTCCGAAGCCTAATTTGAATTATTTAACGTAGGTTTACATAACATCGTTATATTACCTCTTAATCTCCAACCTGTATTTATAGTTTAATATAAAAGCACCACAAAACTGGCGTTGTAAAAAATATTACTTACAAACTTTGAATAAACACCATAAAATGCAATAAACTCGCAACAATTGTTTCGGGTCGAAAAAACACACGACCCTTCATCAGGCGAATAAAGTAAGCACGAGTGCTGCAGTCAAAGCGGCAACGCACAAAATCGTTTGAAATGAAAAGAAAAACTTTATAAAGTAGAAAGAAAACATGACAACTGGTGTGAGAGAATTGTACAAGAAAACAAGAAAATAAATAAATGAGTGAGATTAACCATATAACAATCTAAAGATATCAAAATTAAACGAAAATCTAAGTTACGTGAGTAATTTCCAAGCTTCAGAGAAGAATGGAGTGGAAGAAATATCATTAACAAGATTTTTTCGAATTTTTAAATATGTAAAATGCTTCATGAATATCCAAATGGGAGGAACAGACAGGAGATGAAATTATGTTAGTTTTTGAAAAATCAAAACGATGACCTTGAGACTAGCAGTGGGAAGCAATAGAAGATTTGGTAATCTCTTCATTACGAACATTTCGACGGTGCTCATTTATTCTGTATTTCAAACGCCTCCTAGTTTGACCAATATAACCTAAGTACCAATATAACTTAAGTTATAGTATTAAATTTCAGGGTAAGAGAAAGTCGTGTGAGTGACACACCAGATTATTTATTTATTTGTTTGTTTTTTCATATATTTTACGCTGTTCCCATGGAGCTTTTATGAATTTTTTTTTTTTTTTTTTTTTTTTTTAACATTCTAAAATGCTGTGGTATTAGTCTCAATTCTCAATTAAATCTAAACATAGGACAAGTAGCAATTTTGAGTAAAACTTTTGAATTTTTTTTTTTTTTTTTTGTAATTATATTTCCATAAACCAAACATTTCACTGTAAGAAAAATTGTAGTACAAGCCGTACACTTCTAATTGATTTTATATTTATGTTTGAAATATGTCAATCGTCTTTTGATCCCCTATGTATTATTACTGTTATACATAAATATATAGACCTTATTTGCATATTTGTATCTGATAAGCTGTAATTTTGAGTAGCATGACTTATTTAATTTAAACGCCTAGTAATCAGTTTTAACGAATATTAGTTTCGAATGGCCAGAATTTTTATTATTGTTATTAGTATACTTTTGACAGTTCATAAATTTCCAAAATTGTATATTTTTATTCAATTTGTTTTTAATATAGTGTGAAATGTTAAAAATTTCAAAATTTGAAAAGAATTGTTTCATTATCCATATCTTGATCCGAATATAGCGAATGCTTTTCACACATTTATACTGAATCATATATTATTTTACTTAGAAAACTAAAATGCCTATTTTATAAAAGAATTTTTTAAAATTTACATTTTAATTTTCCTCTGGTGATACATTTTATGCTTTGAATTTGAATGCAGTTAGCATAGTATAAGAAGACAGAACGCAGAAGAGATTTTTTTTTTCTTCAAAAAACCCTTCAGTTATGCATTTTTTATTAGGAATACACATATTTTTCATTAACTTTATTCAAAATATTTTCTATATAAAATGGGGTGAAAACTTTTCATATATTAATGGGAATACTTTTTTCAGTCTAACTCTAAAATTTTCCATTTTATATGCTAGATTTTATATGTATCATAAAGCAGGAGCATCACATTTTGCTTTTGGCATAAAACATATTGTAAAAATACTTCATGCATAAATTTGCTTGATTTTTAGATAATAAATAAAGTTTCTGATCGTAGTTAAAGTGGTTCTTCTCTTTTTATCTTTTAAAGTTTTGTGTTCTTTTGACAGATTTTAAAATCTTTTTTCGATTAAATAGATGCTTAAATGGATGTTATGATTATTTTATTAGTTTTGATCTTTAAGATCTGTTAGCAGTTTTTTTACTGTCGGGATAGCATTTTTTAGAATAATTATGGTACATTAAAACAAATAGATTGACTCTTTTATGAAATTTAAAAATAATAAAACTTTTTGCTATGATACAAAATATTTACAGAATTTTGTCAAATTATCGAACTTTATTCATGATTCTAGAATCATTTCTGTCTTCAGGGCATATTTTAAAAGACCCAAAAAAATTACAGTAGTCAAGAAATTTAGAATTCTAGAAAAAAATTCCAAACCATAAAAATGATTTATATAATTTTTCGGCCATAATTGGTGATATCATGAGTGACGTCACACACATGTGATGAACAAGCAAGTTAAAAAGCACACTCTGTTTTTTTTTTTTTTTTTTTTTTTTGTTTTTGTCAGGGTCAGAGGGTGAACAGCGAGGGCTGTTTATGGATTTGTAATGAAACCTAGCTTGCTTGAATGTATAATTCATTAATTAATCTTATCTGTTTAATTATTTTTCTCTTTTTTATTTTTATTTATTTATTTATTTGTGTGTGTGTGTGTGTGTGTGTGTGTGTGTGTGTGTGTGTGTGTGTGTGTGTGTGTGTGTGTGTACCTGTATATAAATATCAGTGGTCGTCATTTCGTTATCTCAATAAACTGATTTGTGCAATTGAAGTTCAGTTATTATTCAAGTGTTCAACATCTATAAACAGAAATAAAACATTACAGAAGAAATAAAATAAAATCCGGAAATCGTCTACTGCTGCTGGATGTGGGGGAACGAACATAAAAAATTTACTTCCTCGATAACTTTATTTATTTCAGTGTAACATTAATTTGTTGTCCTGATTAGAATTTAAGGATATTATCCTTTTTTTTTTTTTTTTTTTTTTTTTTCGCTATTTTATTTATTTATTTATCTGCGCATATTTTAATTTTTATTATTATTATTATTAATTTGGAGGATTTTATAATTTTATTTTTCAAATAAGTATTATTTTCTAACACTTTATTATTAAATAAATAAATAAATAAAACTTTATTTACAAAATAATTAACCAAACATCATTCAGCATTTAGGCTTAAAAACTTCTTCACATACCATAAAACTAATGAAAGCGCTATCTGTTTCGAAAAGACGTGGCTTTTCTTCTTCAGGTGCAAAACACGTGCTACTGCCTTGGAGTCAAAAGCAAGACTGAAAGCAGGGCAAACCCCAAAGGGAGAAGAGCAACACAACAAACTAATTAATAAGAAGCAGTCTGTAAAACCAACTGAAGGGGAAGGCAACTAGAAAACAGAAAACAAGAGAAACAAACACGAAAAATGGAGAAAAAGGATTTTTAAATAATTAATTTATATGTTTTTATTTTATTTTTATTTAAATATCTAATATCTAATTAATGTTTTAATTGATTGAATTAATTTTAATTTATTAATTTTATTAATTTATTAATTTATATTTTCGTTTTTTTTTTTTTTTTTTTTTTGTTTTTTTTTATTATTATTGCTATTATTGTCATTATTATTGTTATTTTACAAAATAAATGAAATTATTTAATCGAATTAAACAATTTTTTCCAAGCTGTAGACAGCAAAGTGGAATCAGATTTTTCATCAACAATTTTTTCAACATTACAAATCGGAAGCATTTCATTTCAGTTTACTTAAAAATAAAAAAAGTAAATATCACAGAAATGAAAATAATAATAATAAACACAAGATATCGGTTTAATTAAAATTTTTCACTGAATCGATTTAATTAAAACTTCTCTAAAGTTACAAAAAGCATACACATATTTTATTTGCAGCATAATTTACCGTTTTACAAACCTCAATAATTTCATTTGGATCGAGGAAAAAAAAAATCTCAAATATTTGAAACTAATTATGAAGTTAATAATAACAGTATTGACAAGATATCTGTTTAAATTAAAATTTGAGCCGAAATAATTTAATTAATATTTCTTTAAATTTATAATAAGCATACATATGTCTTATTTACAGCATAATTTACCATTTTAAAAATCGTAATAATTTTAGTTAGTTAAAAATATATATATATATAAACTTACAGAATTGATCGATGATAATAATAATAATAATAATGATGATTCCAGATTATATAAAAATTTCACAGAAATAACTTTTTTTTTGTGAAAATATAAAGCCGAATATTTTCCTTAAATAAAGAACATTAATCAACTAGAACCAGCTTATGTCTTTAAGAATCACTTTCTACAAGCAAAAATGTCGACAACTATCATAATAATATCATTATCATTACGAGTTCTACCTTCTTTTGGAATATTTAGATAGATCTTATATAATGGCCAAAACCTTTGTATTTTTGGTCATTATGAATATAAATTTCGTAAATATCACCAAAACGGAAAATCACAGAAAGACCAAAAAAAGAGGGGCACAACTAGATGTGATAATAAACCTATATACCAATTTTCAGCGTTCTATGCCGAACCATTTTTGAGTTACGTGAGATACACACGCACATATATATAAACATACGTACATACAGACGTCACGAAAAAATTGTGTAAAGTCGTAGATATCTCTAAAATGGTAGCTTATTTTTAGACTAAAGTTGCAGGTGTACAACTAGACATCATGAAAGTCAAAAATATAAATTTACAACCTTCTACGATCATTCGATTTTGAACTATGCGAGATAAAATATCCATTTCGCAAATCGGGATTACAATACTTCCTTATACTTTGTAAAAGGAAATGAATAATTAAACGCTGAAATAAAAAATATCAATCAATTAAAACCTGTATTGTTCCGAAATTATAGTTTTTTAAGTGTTTTTTTTTTTTTTTTTTTTTTTTTTAGTTAGAAGCCATTTTTATTTTTAGAAGTTATTATTATTTTTTCTTTTTTAGCCTTTTATAATTTAAAGTATTTAAAAAAGAAACACACGTTTAAAAATATTATAGTTATCTTACGTTCATAATTAATATATTTGAATTTAATTGGTAACTACTTTTTAAAAACTCACTTCGTTTCTGACTTATTAAATTTCATGTAACAAAAAAATAATTTAATTTTAAAACTATACGATAAAACAAAAAATATAAAACCGTAAAATGAAATATTGCTTTTGCACACCATTTTTAAATGAAAAAAATCTGGAGTGACTCCACTCGACTTTCCGAACATTGAGTAATTAACAGTTTTGTAGATAAAGTAAAGAAAGAGGAGTTGTTAAACAAACAAAAGACAGAAAACCATAATAGAATGTTTGAGTATTTTTCTTCATATATTACACAATGTTTTTTTTTTTTTTTTTTACGCTACTGAACTTTGAGCCCACAGATCATAATGATAAAGAATTTTTCGTTGTGTCCCTGTAAAAACCTATAAAGGCTAGATTCACCAAAATGCTTGCATTTAGTGCAACAGTGATTTATAATATTCATATAAATTTTCAACTCAATTGAATAATGCATTTTGATGCTATCGCACTTTTAAAAAGTTGGTCCCATAGGCCATAATGATAAAGAATTTTTCTTTGTGTCCCTGTAAAAATCTGGAGTGACTCCACTCGACTTTCCGAACATTGAGTAATTAACAGTTTTGTAGATAAAGTAAAGAAAGAGTAGTTGTTAAACAAACAAAAGAGAGAAAACCATAATAGAGTGTTTGAGTATTTTTCTCCATCTATTACACTTTGTTTTATTTAACGCTACTGAACTTTGAGCCCATAGATCATAATGACAAAGAAATTTTCGTTGTGTCCCTGTAAAAACCTATAAATGTTAGATTCACCAAAATGCTTATAGTTAGTGCAACAGTGATTTATAATACTCATATAAATTTTCAGCTGAATTCAATAAGGCGTTTAGATGCTATCGTACTTTTAAAAATTTAGTCCCATAGGCCATAATGATAAAGAATTTTTCTTTGTGTCCCTGTAAAAAAACTGTAAGTGCTAGATTCACCAAAATCTATACAGTTAGTTCAACTGTGATCTATAACATGTGTACAATTTTTCTGCTCGGATTAATAAGGCGTTTAGACACTATCACATTTTTAAAAATTTGGCCCCATAGGTATAATGATAAAGAATTTTTCTTTGTGTCCCTGTAAAAAAACTATAAGTGCTAGATACTCCAAAATCTATACAGATTGAGTATTTGTGATCTATAATATGTGTATAAAATTTTTGCTCAATTGAATAAGGCGTTTAGATGCTATCGCACTTTTAAGATTTTGCTCCCATAGGCCATAATGATAAAGAATTTTTCTTTGTGTCCCTGTAAAAAAACTATAAGTGCTAGATTCACCAAAATCTATAGGGTTCGTACTATGGTGACTTACAATATGCGTACCAACTTTCAGGTTAATCGAACGAAGCGTTTAGACGCTAGCGTGTTCACCCACAGACATACACACATACACACATACACACATACACACACACATACATACATCATCGTAAAAATAGTGAAAACGGACTCAGGGGACCTCAAAACGTATAGAAACATCAAAATCTCGAATTCGGATTTTTGACATGATTACAATACTTTCCTCACTATAGTGTTCGGAAAGTAAAAATGTAATATTGAGAATAAATTCAACTTTTTTTTTATATTTAGTGTTCTCTAATGTGGAAATCGTCTGCAATATCATGGAAGATAATTCTTTTAAGTAATAATTTTAATGAATTATTTTTGCTGAGTGAACTTGCATAAAAAAATATAGAAGAATTTCATGTGGTCGCCACAACACACTAGTTAAAATCATTTTATATTCAGTAACAAATTTTGATGTTATATTGAGTAAAACATTTATGTAAACAAACATTTAAGGGTCGTTTCCGGTCACTTCCGGTTTCAAAAGCTGGCGATCGACTAATATTAAAATGCCTGTAACTCAAATTCTAAGCAAGATAGAAACAAACTTCAAACTGATTTAGAAAGCTAAAATGTCATGCTTTAACACTAACCCAAAAATAGAAAATCGGACCGAAAATTGGATTTTAAAGATAGGCAGGCACCTTGAAAACGAATAATTTTAAGAGATCTAAAAGTTGCACTTTGAAGTCAGTAATGGGGAGTTCAGAGGGGCGGTAGCCCCCCCACACACAACTAAGTATCATATAAAACTATGTCAAAACCTAATTTGAATTGTTTCAGCATAGGTTTACATAACAGCACTCGTTATCTTACCTCTTAATCTCTAACCTGCATTTATAGTATTAAATTTCAGAATAAGAGAAAGTCGTGTGAGTGACACACAAGATTATTTTTTAATATTTTCGTGAATGTTATAGGGAGGTTTTTACAGGAATGACGTTCAAGGTAAGTTAAATTTGTTACTATTATTGTTTTCCTTTAAAAGTTTATGGAGTAACAACCGTCGTTTTTATGTATAAAATAAGAATCGTTATTATTGTTTATGATTTTTAAATTGCTTTTTTAATTATACTATATTAAATCGATAAATTATCGATTACTATCCAAGTGTGAAAAGAGTATTTTGGTGTTTAAATTTTTAAATTACGTAAGTGTTGTAATCAAATGTTTTGAGGTCCCCCGAATCCAACAGTTAGGTTTTTAAGAGGTCGATCAATAAGTGTATGTTTGTGTATGTCAACTAGTTATCGGTATAATTATTAAAAAAAAAAAAAAAAAAAAAAAAAAACGTCAGGAAGTTTACTTTAAAATTCATTATAAATTCACATCTATTAGGTATGATACTTGAAAATTTTGACTGATTTTTTGTGTACAGGGACATTGAAAAATATTTCATTACATTTATGGGCGAAATTTGATGTCAGTGATGTTTAATTTATTTAGACTACACTAGATAACTTTAACGAAATTAACTTGTATGTTATATTAATTCATGTTTTAGATTACACAAAGTGTTCGTTTTACATTTATATTACCACACTAAATAATTTGAATAGGTTAGAGCTACGCTGGAAATTGCTGCAAGTGTACTTAGAGTAACGTTATTATTAATTTTTTGCTATGCTAAACTCTAGTGCTCTGTCTGATGCTTATGCAATTCATAGATATAATATACAGAGCCACAAACAATTTTTTATTGGTTGTTAGTATAACATAGCTGTCAACTATTTTTTTTTAATTACTTTTATTAAATAAAAATAAATTAATGTTATTTCATTGGTAAAAACTGACAGAAATTTACAAAAGACTTCAATTTAAATTTTCTAGTAAGAGGAAGAAAGCGCAAAAGTTGGCAGCTATTATAAAATTTAGTAAAACTTTATCATGAATATATATACTTGCCAACCATCTCATTAATAACCGTACAATTGTTAACGCCTCTTGAAAATACGCCCCATTTTTCACACCGATTTATTTTTAAAGTAATTCTCTGCAAATGTTGTGACGATTAAATAAGAATAAAGTTACTCTAAAAAATGACTGGTGTGAAAAAAAGGCGGGTACTAAAAATTGTACGGTTCATAATGTGATGGTTGGCAAGTATGAATATATATTAAGAAAAACTACTCAAAAAGGATAATTTTATTCTCTTTCTTATATTATATAAAATTATAATGTTGTATTTGTATTTTCGAAACAGTTTTTTGTATAATTATGCGTTTTTAGGTTCACTAAATCTTATCATATAGTTTCCAAAGCCTAATTTAAAAATAAGTAATTACAGGATGAACTAAACTCGTCTCATATTATGTATTATGACTATACAGAGGCTGTTCGCACATTTTTTAGACGATTTTGATGGAGTGTACTGAAACAATTTCACTCATATTTCGTGTTTTATTTGTTCATTTTGATTGCTCTTGTTCCTAACTATTATTATTCATCATAATTTCTATGATAATAATGCTTTTTATAATATTGGAAGAGGTATATTTTTCTACTCCTCTTGAACGGCTTTCCAAAGTCCACAAAGCGTTGTAGGTCGGTGTTTGGATAATGCTGATTTTAAGAGTCGAAAAACACAAAAATCCAACACTGATACATCAGGAGATTTAGCAGGAATATCAGTGAAGGGTATGGTTTTAATACCCGTTTTTTGTTCCATTTTTTTTTCTAGAAAAGCAATTGCGGATTGTGATGTGTTGCTGCTTGTTTTGTCTTGATACAGTTCAACGGATTGATAGCATTGTGGATAAAGATCTGGATTTTCATTTTTATAAATTGG
Organism: Salticus scenicus; assembly: GCA_963930645.1. NCBI lineage: Eukaryota > Metazoa > Arthropoda > Arachnida > Araneae > Salticidae > Salticus > Salticus scenicus. Next base: position 31,643,767 of record OZ005648.1, read on the forward strand.
AATTAAAATATGTTCTTGATAGTATTTAAAACTGATTTTGTCATTTTTGTCACCTTTTTTTTGCTTCTATCTTGCGCTTGTATGAAAAACCAGTGACAGTCATAAATCCTTTAGAAAAACTGTCGTTTGATTCTTTGAACCATGTATGCAAAAAATTTTCTCTCCACTTTTGTGATAATAAATCGATCTTTTTTTATTGCAACCACTTAAATAGACCGAAGATTAATCTATTGCGACATTTTTCCATTTTTCTCCTGATAAATGTTTTTCATAAAGATTTCACTAAAAACTTTGGAAAGTACGGAAACGTATCCCTCCAACCACTGCCTTTTTAAAAGCGCATTTTTGCATCTAAACAAAAATTCTAAATATCAGAAGATAAATAAAACTTCCAAAAATATAACTGTTGTGAAAATAAAATTCTCCATGCAAACGATTTTTTCTTACTGCGAAATAAAATCGTCTAAAAAATGTGCGAACAGCCTCTGTATATTGTAAAAGAATGCCATTTGAACAATTTTTAATAATGTCAGTTGGTTCAAAATAGGGGTTTGAGGTAGTTTTTTTTTCTTCTCATATTTCTTACTCTTATCCATATATGATTCAGAAAGCACTGTTTGTATGTGAAATTTTCGAAACTCATTTTTTGCTAAAATGAAACATTATAAAATTACTTGAAATAATTATTATTTATTTATTAATTTATTTTCTCATGGTTGGTCATTTTATTACCAAAACTGAGATCCAGATGTTAGCAATAAGTCTAATTCATGTATTTTAAATTTCTGTCATAGTGATGTGCCTTTTTATTGATATTTGATAAATAATTTGTATACAGGGAGATTCGAAAGAATTAAAACAAAATACCTCTATGAGCAAAATTGTTTGTTGGCACATTTTATTTGTTTATTTTATTTTAAAAAACTTAGCATTATAAAAATAAAAATATGTATTCTTTATATGCAAATCCCAGGTTTCACTAAGGTTATAATTAAGGAAACAATCCCTGTTTCTTTACAGGGCCACACATAATTCGGATACATTAAAATTACTTACAGTAAAATATTGTTTGAAATGAATTACAAGTTTTGTAATGCTGTTTGTGGCATTTTTCTAAATTTACATGTGCTATGTACAGAATGTACATTTTGAAGTCAATATACAGGGCTACGCAAAATTAGTTGAACATTGTGGAAAATCCCCTTATGAACTCACAAATGTTTCAGGGAAACATTCAAAAGGTGTCGACTTAAAAAAATATTGAAAACAAAAATGTGATTCTACTCTTCATAAAACACTAGGAAGTAAAAAAATTATCAGCTGAAATGAATTACAGCGACCACAAAAAATTATTAAAATTAAGCATATTTGGCGATTTAATTCTGTTAGGCGTTCAGTTCGCTGGCACCGAGATTGCCGTGTATGAACAGATCCGTGTTTTGTTTCTCCGCCAAGTACTCAAAATCAATCGCCTACAATGTGAAATTGCCAAATATGCTTAATTTTTATAATTTTTTGTGGTCGCTGTAATTCTTTTCAGCTGATACATTTTTCACTTTCTGGTGTTTCAGGAAGAGTAGAATCACATATTTTTTTCAATATTTTTTGAAGACGACACCTTTTGAATGTTTCCTTGTTAGTAAATAAATAAAAATATATTTGAGTTCATCATAATAAATAAAATACATCTATAGGAAAACCTGCTTGTTGGTACATTTTTTTTTTAAATGTTAAAAAACTAGCATAATAAAATTAATATCTATGTATTCCTTATATGCAAATCCCAGGTATCACTGGGGTTATAATTAAGGAAACATTCAGCGTTTCTTTACAGGGCCACATAAGATAATTTGGATATATTAAACCTATAGTATAGTGCAACCGCGAAAAGATGGCATACGACCTTGGAATAGTTCATTTTGAAGAAGGGGCGGCCGAATGAAATGCGAATGATGCTTGGCGGCAGTTCTTTTCGCCAAACAATTCTTTGACTTACCAGCTTCTTTGGTACCTATACGAGCAGTCAAAGTGTCTATTGCTGCTAATTAAATAGAAAATTGCTAAATTTTTGTCAATTTAAATATTGTTTTAATTATTTCTTATAATTTTTTTTTTAAATCAGATATGCAGAAAATCGATAAAACAAAATAGCTTTAAACATTGCTTATAATTTGTGTCCACATGTATGTTTGTTTCTAGTATTTAAATTAATTGAATCCCTAAAATTTACTCGTTTAGCTTTTAACTTTTCGAAGTATACGTAAAACAGTTATTATTATTATTATTATTATTTTTTTTTTGTAAATATTCACTATCATGATTAGTTCAATTATTTAAATCTAAAAATATATCATAATTGAATGTTTTGTAAATATTAACTATCGTGATTAATTAAATTTCTTCCTTTCTACTTTTATTACAACCATTATATGATTATGTCATGTTATTTAATGACAATTACAATAATTTAATGTTTATTTTATCAAAACTGTAAGGGTATTAATCATGGTTTCTTTTATTTCATACATTGTAGAAATAAACTTTTTAAAAGTTAATTAAGTTACTTCTTTCATCCCTTTCTACTGATAATGATTGTACTTAAAAATTACTTCTCGGAAGCCATTAAGATTACTTTATTTTAAAAAATCAAAATTTCTTTTTTAATGTTATTTGATCGCCGAAAGTTTAAAATTTGTAAACAATAGTACCTCCGAACACTAGTAATTAAAAATACCTCCAAACATTAAGTTTACCAACAACTTCAAATTATAATTCCACACTAAGAAACGAGCTAACAACGCCAAATCTGGAAGCCACTCTACTCTGTGTTACCATGGAAACACAACCTCTCACCTTATTTCATTAATGGAATCACCTGAAAACACGCGATTCGCGTGCCAAGTTATCGCGGTTGTACAATAAAATATTGTTTGAAATGAATTACAAGTTGTGTAATGCTGTTTGTGGCATTTTTTTTCTTTCTAAATTTACATGCACTATGAATAGAATGTACATTTTGAAGTCAATATACAGGGCTACGCAAAATTAGTTGAACATTGTGCAAATCCCTTTATGAATTCACAAATCTCAGTAAATAAATAAAAATAGAGTTCAAACCTATAAGGGGTTTTTCATAAAAAGGAACTTTAGTCTTATATGAAGAACACTTAACTTAAAAAAAAATGCATTTCCAGCAATTCCTAAGTATAGTCCCAATGTCTCCAGATACTTTGGGTACTGAACCTACCTATTAATGATCTCCGTACCAAAATCAACACAAAACATGTTTTTATGCATCATTTGCATTTTGTTTAGTGCAGTCTACAGAAGTTAACTTAAAATTGTTTCTTTTGAAGACATATTCTTTTAAGTTCAAAATATAGAAGTTACAGCTGCCTCCTTATTTATTAAATTATTTCTAATTACAATTATTTTTTTATGATGAATGCAAAATTTTTTTATCTCACAGATGTATAACACTAAATGTCAAAAGAAAGTCAAAGCTATGCCAACAGTTAGAAAAAAAATCGATAACTCTGTTTTAGGTTATCACAGTTCAATGATTCAAACATCCGTTTCAAAGTTATTGACTAGTTATTGCGGAAGATACCCATATTGATACCCCCTTCGTTCCCATGAGGGAAAGTGATGATCCTACATGCCCCCATATTTTCCCCTAGTTTACTACTACTACTGTTATCAATAATTTATATTAATTTAATTTTATAATGATACGTTGAAAATAAATGTCATTATGTACGTTTATACTAATCTTTTTTTTTATAATCTGCCATGTTAAAAATTTAGAAACATTAAAATTACAGTGTCATCTGTCGAGTGATTGTTCCTCAAATGTAACCAGTACCAGTTTAGGCCAAGTTCAAAGTACATACCATGTTTGGTTAAATGTTTGTTCATTGGTTCGTGAGATACAGCGTTCAAAATTTTGTGATACACACAGACATACATTTTCTAAAAACAGTCAAATCGTGTTCAGGACATCTCAAAATGCGTAAATCCATCAAAAACCGGAGTTCAAAAATTTTTATGAATCCAATACTTCTTTTATAAAGAAAAAAATAAAAATAAAGTAACAAGGAGTGAAGTCACAACATTGAAAATCAAGTCGGGACGAACTTACGCAGAATTTTTATATACCACAGTATACCCAACTTTAATGCTTTTCGGCACCGGAAATTTTTTATATATATTTTTATATATTTCTGTAACAATTTTCCCTTTTTAAATAAAAGAAAAATTTATATTAACATTTTCTTGTGCCCCCCCCCCTCCAAAAAAAAAAAAAAAAAAAAAAAAAAAAACATTAATGGTATGCTATTAAGGTATACAACATAGTAAACCAGTAACGCGCACTAGCCAACCAATCTTCAGAGAAAAAAGCCTTTAAAGTTTCAGTATTTGCTTAAGTACAAGGTAATTTGGCAAAGAGTTAACGCTTCAGTGCCGTAATTGGGCGTTATCGAAATGTTTCTTGATAATTACGCTACTAGAGCCCCTTAAATAAAATATATATAGGCCGACGCATCGCCGCCATTTTTTTTTTTTTTTTTTTTTTGCCTCGGTTGAAGGCAGCATTTCTGCTTGGCATCCTTATCGGTTGACTAGTGATTTTAAGAAATCTTGATCTGAAGCTACAATCGGTCAAGAGCAATAAGAAACAAGTAATATCCCTAACAATGCATTTATACACAGTACATTCTTGGTATGTTTTTTCATCCTCAGGATATTGTGTGGATGTACTTGGGATAAGATGTGTTGTTAGGACTATTTCTGTCCGTTTCAAATACAAATCATAACTTTTTGAAAAAAAAAAAAACTTACTGTTTAAAAGTGGAAAATCTTTATTTATTTACTTACTTTTTCTTCTATTTCTAGCATATACACTAAGCAACAACAACAACAAAAAAAAAAAAAAAAAAAAAAAAAAAAAGCTGCACACTTTATATTACTTGTTTTTACTTAAGTACTATTAGAAAAATTTAACAAAAAAGGATATCATTGTAAAGTGTTCGGAACATAACAAACCAGCAAAGTTTTAAATATTATTTGTTAGTTTAGAGCCGTTTACATACCGCATCTAACTATTTCATAAAGAATCCTTGCGATAAATCGCAAAATGCATCACCTTACAGGATATGTGAGCAAACATGATAAACACAAGCTATCTTAGAATATGCATATTATATATTCCGTTAGATGAAATTATTAACAATATAAGTCCATGTAAATAACGTGAAATAGAAACATTTATTTTTATTTATTTATTTTTTTTTAATTTAAATCTTAATTTTGAATAATATGAACGAAAATTTATCTAGCATGCACTTATATCAAAATATTTTATGAAACGCTGTGCAATCTTTGTAAGCAACAGAAACCAAAATATTTTGATATCACGGGAACAGACGAACAGAAACATTTTACAGTTAAGGAAATTACAGAAACATGTTATCATAAATCAGTTAAACACTCGTAATAAAAATATGCCTGTTTAAAATGGATTTATTTAATCTTAAATTAGTATGCTGTGGTTTTAACTACTTTCTTCTGTATAACGTTGCGACATACCCGTTAACACACACGAATATATAATCTCCGCAACTTCTCACATTAAGTATTTTACAGATGCATTTAGGTATAATTTTCAATCAATAGGTGCTAAGGTATAGCCTGAGTATTATAAAGAGAGAAACAGCCGCATCACTGGACGCCTGATATACATCAAAATTAAATCTTTTCTTTTTTTTTCCTTTATGATATGCATCTCGCATACCATTTTTAGTGCATTTATGTCTCATAGAAGCTGAGATTTAATCTTTATGTAAAAGGAAAATATTACAGCATAACAACGCCACTTCTCATCTGATATGCAACCAAATTCAATCAGCATGGGTTTTCTTAATTTCATCATGTACATTAAATTGTGTCTCTATATATCATAGAAGCTAAAATGTTTAATTTCCGTAAACGAGTTTAAATTATCATCATAGGAGCATCACCTTTCGGCTAATATGCTCTCAAATTCAATAAAATATTACATCACGACCTGCATTCATATTATGTTTTGTACATTAATATAGAATAAAATATAGGATATTGATTTCCTTTAAATTAGGGAAACTGCAGCTACCATCACTCCCTATTTGGCAATATATGGCAAAATCTGATTCACACACTCTAAAGCGAAGAACCAAGCAATTAATTTTTTTTTAAATTCCATTCACTGATTCGTGAAATACAGTGTCCAAAAAAGTTTAGTAACATACAGACAGACGCACAATTTATAAAGAAAGTTTAAATTGTGTTCGGAACCTCTCAAAATGTGTAAATCCATTGAAATTGGGAAGTTGAAAATTTTCACGTATCTCTAATTTTTTTCCCCTTGTGTGTATATATACATACTAGCAGGCTTTGCCCGCTTCGCTGGACATTAAACTTAAATAAGTTGTCAAAATGCCATATCTTTATTAATAACCAAAGTTCTCGCTGTGATTGGTAGAGGTTTTCTCGCTCCCAATGTGAGGAGTCTGGGTCCCCACTGTCTTCGGTACACCCACTTCTTACTTCCCCACCCTCAGCGGGTGAGTTCGAAGTTTTGCAAAATCCCACTAATGTACATAATGCGTACACTTAATCAATATCCACACACCAAAATTCGCCATTCTAAGATAATTCAAAGCGAATTCAAACGGAAAAACATGTTTTTACACATGTTTATTGCCCTCAGACTCCGAGAAGGGGGGGGGGGGTTGATTTCGAATTTCGTGAAATGCAGTTACAATAAGTGCTGGATGCATACAAACAATTTACACACCAAATTTCGTGACCACAGAAGTCTTTAATAGACAGTATTATAAATAAATAAATACGAAAAGCACAGCTTAAGTATCGGAACCCTTTGGTGACTTTAAATATTTTAAGCCATTTTTGCGATGAACTGAATTGGCTATCTCAATTGTGCAATTAAAGATCTTGGCGAGAAACGTCCGAGCTACTTCGGTGCCGAATTTCAAATTTTGCCAAAGGGATCCAATACTAAAGCTGTTCCATATCGAATCTGGGTTGAAAACGGAAAAAGGGTAAAATAAATTAGAAATATCAGACCTATATTTATAAATTTGATACCGAATGAAAGGGGCGATTCTGCTGAATCCAGGGGTTTAAACAGTTTTTCGATGCGACAATTAGATTTTTAAAAAATAACTAAAGTATGAAATTTAAGTGGTAACGGAAAAACGGATAAAGAAAAAAATAAATTAGAAATATCAGACCTATAATTACAAATTCAGTACCAAATGAAAGAAGTGATTTTTCTGAATCCTAGGGTGTAAACAGTTTTTCGATACGAAAATTATATTTTTTAAAATTAACTAAAGTATGAAACTTAGATGGCAACACTTCATTTCAATCTTTTCATAATTTGTAGTGCGAACGCGAATACAAAAGTCTTTAACTTAAAAATTATTTTTATATTTTATTTTTCCATTCAAAGCATTTTAGTGAAAAAATATTTATGGCGCATGCGCAGACGTTTTTTACCCACAATTTAAACACTAATCATAATTTTGAAAATTTCTATAGATATAATTTCAAGTTGGGTGAAGACCTAAGTTTCTGCCAAGCGCCGTTGAATTCCGTCCAGCCGTTTTTGAGTGATGCCCGGACAAACGTGTTTTAGTCTTTTATCCCCTAGGGGGGGAACGGGGGGGAATTTCGAAAAAGTTGATAGATATAATTTTAAGTTGGGTGAAGACCTAAATTCCTGCCAAGCGCCGTTGAATTCCGTCCAGCCGTTCTCAAGTGATGCCCGGACAAAAAAAGCGACATTCGGACACGATGACACACACACAGGCAAAATTTTCTGAAGTCATTTTCGGCTTTCATGGGGTGTAAAACGTGAAGATATCGCAAAATTTTTTGATTCCGACAAATTTACAGACAAAAGTCTGATTTTATTAATATAGATATAAGATAAATCTTGGAGGAACTCGAAAAACTGTTATTTTATTTTTTATTTTTATTTTTATTTATTTATTTTTTTTTGTGTGTGTTATTGACAATTATCTCAAATTTTGCACTTGAGTAGCTCCTTTACACAATCTCCCAGTGTAATTAGATCCATACTATTTGAAATTATGTTGAAATTTTGGTAAAAGAAACGTGAAATAATCGTAGGCCTAGGCTTAAGGATTTCAATGGTTTTCTCGAAAACTCCCATGAATACGGGGTATAATCCCTTAATACACCAATTGCTCATCTGCTCAGCACTAGTGCGACTTAAAACCCAACCAACCCTTAATACACCCTGGTCTGTGGAGTATATCCCTGTAGACAATCTACATTATCTCTACATCAACACTTTAAGATTTTATTAAGACAAATGTTTTGGGTGATAATGTGAAATTTCCTAAATAAAACAAAATAAAATAAAAACAATAGCTTAAAAAAAAAAATCTGGAGTGACTCCACTCGACTTTCCGAACATTGAGTAACTAACAGTTTTGTAGATAAAATAAAGAAAGAGGAATTGCTAAACAAACAAAAGAGAGAAAACCATAATAGAGTGTTTTTTTCTCCATATATCACACGAGGTTTTATTTAACGCTACTGAACTTTGAGCCCTTAGATCATAATGATAAAGAATTTTTCGTTTTGTCCCTGTAAAAATCTATAGATGCTAGATTCACCAAAATGCTTATAGTTAGTGCAACAGTGATTTATAATATTCATACAAATTTTCAGCTCAATTGAATAAGGCGTTTAGATGCTATCGCACTTTTAAAAATTTGGTCTCATAGGCCATAATGATAAAGAATTTTTCTTTGTGTCCCTGTAAAAAAACTGTAGTGCTAGATTCACCAAAATCTATACAGTTGGTGCAAATGCGACCTATAACATGTGTACAATTTTTTTGCTCAGATTAATAAGGCGTTTAGACGCTATCACACTTTTAAAATTTTGGCCCCATTGGCCTTAATGATAAAGAATTTTTCTTTGTGTCCCTGTAAAAAAACTATAAGTGCTATATTCTCCAAAATCTATACAGATTGAGTATCTGTGACCTATAATATGGGTATAAAATTTTTGCTCAATTGAATAAGGCGTTTAGATGCTATCGCACTTTTAAGATTTTGGTCCCATAGGCCATAATGATAAAGAATTTTTCTTTGTGTCCCTGTAAAAAAAAAAATAGGTGCTAGATTCACCAAAATCTATAGGGTTCGTACTATGGTGACTTACAATATACGTACCAACTTTCAGGTTAATCGAACAAAGCCTTTAGACGCTAGCGTGTTCACAAACATACACACATACACACATACACACATACACACATACACACACACATACATACATCATCGTAAAAATAGTGAAAACGGACTCAGGGGACCTCAAAACGTATAGAAACATCAAAATCTCGAATTCGGATTTTTGACATGATTACAATACTTTCCTCACTATAGTGTTCGGAAAGTAAAAAAACTATAAGCGCTAGATTCACCAAAATCAATAATGTCTTTCATACCATATGTACTAACTTAAGATTTCTAAAAATATTTTCTGATGACTAGAACATTAAAAACATCAGAGATTGCTCTAAAAGTGTCAATCACTGGTGCACTTACCCTATAACTATTAAATATATAAAGTAAACCAGATGAATGTCAAACATTTTATTAAATATTAAATTCTTTAAAAAACAATTCTTTTGAATAATTCTCAACAACTTTTGACACCGGCTAACGTATTTCTGAGATTTTACTTTAATAACAAATAATGATTACAAGTCAGTAATTTTAATGGAAGTTTTCTTTTAATATAAAAGAAACACGTCTGTAAGTTTAAGAGAATTTAAAAGAGCAGCCGTCGAATGCAATATTAATGTTCTGAAAATATCTGAATTCACTTTGTCATCTTAAAATTTAAAACTTTTAAAAAGTAATACTTGTCGTGCGCAGTCTAATTTAAAGTATGTCAAAATTAATTTTATGCTTTATAGACAGTACAGAGAAGCTTGTTGTGAATTTCAGCTTGTTCTTGCTATATATCATCTAGCTTGTAAAAGAAAGAGGCCTTTAAAATTCTTTTAAAAGCTTTAATTTTATTAATTAAATTATGATGCAGTAAATTATGAAAATTTATACTTGGTACAATATCAAAATATAAAACATAAATAAAATTATTTTAAATAGGGAATAAAATTGATAACTTTAGTTGTTATTAATAGAGTCTGGATTAATGAAACCTCTATAAAAGTTTAAACTACACATAGATTTGTTATAAAAAGTACGAATAATGAATGTACTGAAAACAAAATATTCCTTTTATTTCCATATAAGATTTCTTATTTAAATTAATATCCATAAATATTTTCAATAACAACTACAAGTAATAATAATCAGAAAAGTTAGCTTTATAACCTAAATTTTTTACAACTAAGGTAGGTGAACCAAAGGTGGCCAGTGATCCTAAGGTAGCCCACCCCCCTAAAAAAGGTTTAATTTAATTTATAATCACAAAATAGTGCTATTGCATTATAAACTAGTATGTTGTGGCCACCACAAGACTTTCTTCTATATTTTCCTATACATATTCAATCAGTAACAATATTTAAAAAAAAAAAAAAAAAAAAACGATTTTTTTTTTCTAAGTTTTTTTTTTTTTTGTTAAAAGTAAAAAAAATCGATAACTTTGTTTTAAATTATCACAGATTTATGGTTCAACCATTCGTTTTAAAGGTATTGACGAGATCTTTCGAATGATACCCATCTTCAAAATTTAACCCCCCCGGGGGGGTACTTCCCCCCAGGGGGGAACCGATGCCCCCCCATGCACAAATTTTTTTTCCTAGTTAACTACTACTATTATCAATAATTCATATTAATTTTACAATCACAAGTTTAAAATAACTCTCATTATGCCCATTTATACGGAATTTTGTCCTATAAAATGCGATCACAGCGCCACCTGTTGAGCTATTGATCCCCAAATCTAATGGGCACCAGTTCATGTCAGGGTGCAACTAAATACCAAGTTTGGTTAAATTTCATTCATTGGTTCGTGAGATACAGCGTCCACAAAAAAATGATACAGACACACAGACAGACAGACAGACAGACAGACAGACAGACAGACACACAGACAGACATTTTTTAAAAACTATCAATTCGTGTTCAGGACATCCCAAAACGTGTAGATCCGTCAAAAAACGGAGGTCGAAAATTTTCGCGAATCCAATACTTTCTCTATATTACATATAGAAAAAAGTAATAATGTATCTACAAGGTGTGTGATTAAATTTTAAAAGATTATATTGATCGACCGCCATTGTATGCAGTGAATGAGGAATTTGCACACATGAGGGATTTGAAAAAAATCCAATTTTTCTGGCAGTTTTAGGCACATATATTTCAAAAAAATTGTTAAAAATGCAAAAAATGTTCTCACTAATTTTAAAATTAACTTTAAAATTAACCAAATATCACGTGACTTCAAAACGCTGTCTCACGTCACACTTTATGATGATTCAATGTTTACATTTTGTTAGCCTCGTTAGCAAGCTGCAATTCGTTTTAACTTTCGTAATTGACAATCGTTTATGTGGTTTCTGAGCATTTCATTTTTTTTCATCTTATAATCATTTAATATCATTATCCCCATTTTCCATTATCGTTATTACTTTCAATTATTTTCTTTTCATGGCGGTTGTCCAATTTTTTTCGTTTAATAGTATCCTGTGAAATGCTAAAGAATAGCTTTTGAGAAGAATTTGCCGTTGTGTTAGTGCAGAGTACTACAGTAAAATATTTATAATAAGATTTTTTAACATCCGTCATTATTATAAAATATAAAATCTTTTTCACTGATTCAAAAATCAAATTAAAGCACGAAATCAAACGTAAACAACGATTATTTCCGTTTGTTGTCATAAAGAGTGACGTCACGATGCATTATGCTGCGTTTTTTCGATAAATAGTGCGATGTTGAAATTGTTATAAATCAGTAATGAGATTTCAAAAAAAGAAAATATATGTATTTATTTTTTTACTTTTTCATTTTCTATTATAAAAGAATGAAATCAGAAAATATGCTAATTCCTCATTCTTTTTAGAGAAGTAGTCGTTCTAATTTCCAGGCAAAAAGATATTTTAATCTACATGTGTTCTTGGAACTTTGAGCTGTGATATGTTTCCTTAAAATTTATTTATTTTTCCTTAACCACATTAACTTCATTTCATTTCTAATAATTTTTTAAGATTAAAAGTTTCAATTCCGTGCAAATGGTGACCATAGGAATGTTTTCAAGGTGGCCCAGATGTCGGACAACCTTTTAACACGTAAGCCAACTTAGCAAATAAATACACAAATTAATGCAATAAGTGTAACTTTTCGAAATTTCTGCTTAAATATCTAAAAAAACATATGACCATTTATTCTCCAACAGTTTCCACACAAATCAGAATACAATCGGTAACAAAAGTGTCCGAACACTAGCAAAAATTCCTATGTATAAAAAATACACTTCATACGGTTTTATTAAATAAATCCATATCGAATCATGTTCTTACTCTGACTAAGAACAGGATTCAACAAGGATTTATTTAACAAAACCGTATGAAGTGTACTTTTTTTATATAGAAATTTTTGCTAGTGTTCGGACACTTTTGTTACCGACTGACGACTGTACCAGAGATCTCCCGAAAGAAGTGAAAGAATCCTAGAATAAAAATCCTGAACTACTTTGCATAAAAGTGTTTTTAAGTCTTTTTGTGTTAAAAAATAAAATGAATAAGAAGAAAAACACAAAAGATCATCTTAGGCATAATTTAAAAGTGCTTTCAACATATGGGCCACCTTTGGATCATTATGTGCCAAAGGTGGCCCACCAGGTACAATTTTGAAATTGTATTTTAAAAATATCTAAATTACACTTTACCAAGAAAATTATGCTTGATACGTATAAGAGATAAGTGTAGCATTATATGATGAAAATTCCAGCCACATACACCCAACCAGATAATTATAAAAAATTCTCAAAGCTTAACTATGGCCACCTTTGGTTCACCTACCATAGTTAATATTATTTTCTGTAATAAAAACTTGAACAGCCGCTTCAGACAAGATGGATTTATATAAACCCTCCAGTAAATTTAAAACAATTTTTAATGATATTTATTTAAGTATTTAATTTTTTTTTTAATAAAGTGTTTGATATCATATCTTTTTCTTGTTTTCTGCTTTTCATTCTTTTTTTTTTTTTTTTTTTTTTTAAATTTACCATCCTTTAGAGCTGAAAATAAAATACAGACCTACATAAACTGTTATTTTTGCATGCAATTTTTAACACACTTTAATATATATATACATACTTTTTTTTAATGTAATGAACTGAAGAGATATTGGTAATATTATCTGCTCCTATACAAATATAAAACATTTACTGTCAAATTATAAGGTACAGATTATGCTAAATGTATCATAAGATTTAAAACGTAACAAAAAGTTTAATTGTAAAGAAATATACAATATTCAAAACATTTAATATCACATAAATATAAATAAACATTTAAAAAATTATATAAGCATATGAAACATTATTTATTTATAGAAATTGATTTATATTTAACGCATATTCAGAAGTCACTTCCTCAATCTCTGTACAGAATTCAATTCTGTTTTAACTGTTTTAAGTTTACTTCATGCATTAATTGAACCATATGACACCAGTAAACTGTTAACACATAATTGTACTGAATTCTGCAGTTTAATACAATATAGGTCGAAAGTATGGTGACCATATGTCCTCGAAATTCGAGGACAGTCCATATTTTGAAATTATTTTTCTAAATTTTTCTAAATTGTAGAATGTAAATTATTTATCCTATTTATTACCGCTTAAGTTCTCATTTATTTAGCATAAACTATACCTCTGTAGTTTGGTAGTTGTAACAGTTATTAATGCTATTATATTATGAAGTTACTTTAATATGGTCACTATAGTCAAAAGCCAAATATCTTAATAAATGAAGTAAGTAATACAGATAAGCTACTGCCATACTTTATAAATAGAAATTTTAATCCAATAACTTTTTATGGTCAGTGTGTAAAACTAGAGAATAATTTATATTCCAGTGAAATTGGTTAGCAAGTACAGGTAGTAAATTTGTAATCTAGAAACTGAAAGACTGTAACTTTTAATTAAATGAATGAAAACAATCTTTGTTAAAAAGAATACTTTTATAAGTATAATAATATATATATTCTTATTAAACATAATATATATATATATATATATGTGTGTGTATTTATTAAGTGTGAAATAAATATAGATGAATGCAAATTATTGAGAGATATTTTATTTTTCTTTCTCGGAGTAACTGAAATTAAGAATTCGACAGCAAATACATCTACATCGGCTATGGATATACTGACCAAACGTCCCCATTTTCTGGGGACAAATGGGGACGTCCTTTCTTTTTTTTTTTTTTTTTTTTTCTTTGAAGGCATTTTTCTAAGTTTTATAAAATTATAGAAACTAAATTATTAATCAATAACACTTTATTTTTAGTCTTTATTTATTAGGAATGAAAAAATACATCCATAATTTGATAATTGTAGCAATTTTTAATGCTTCTCTATTATAGAGGTACTTTGAACTGGTCAGCCTAGCTATGGACCACGCTTATTCATCTCGGCATAGCTTTTTAGGATTTTCTGTTTTTTATTTTACAATTTATTTCATCTTTTAACCTGACGGTATCGTAAATTAGACACAGGTCTGTCTCCTTCTATATGTCTATGTAGCCGTGCAGCTTCCAATGAATAGACTTAAAATTTTATTATTATTTAGATTATTGATAAAGTATTGTAAAACATTTATAGAAAAAATATACGAATTGCCGTTTTAAAATTACTTTGCTTTTTACATAATCTTTTTATAATATATTACCATGCTTATCTCAATATTCTCAATATTCTGTAATAATAAAAAAAAAAAAAAATGTACTCCTATCACAGAAAAAAAAATCACCAAAACTGCTTATTTTCTTTTTTATTAATATAAATCTTTAAAAATCTAGAAACTTTTAATTGTCTTTTTAAAAAAAGTAATAGGATTAGACAAAAAGTAAAGTTTCAATTTAGCTATTCAGAAAAAAATATCTATACCTCCTTTTACAATAATAATAATAATATATTAATTACTTGTCAGCTTTTTACGTATCTTTGCTATAACTTATGTTGAACTCTTTTGTGCTGTGGAGTATACTTCAATAATTGAAGAATTAAGCAATATAGCTTACGATAGCAAAAATATATTTTTTTCTAGCGTCTCCATGAATAATAGTTTGGTCCTAGAAAAAATACCTCATTTTTATACAAGCGTATGAATCCTGTTATAATTGTGTACTTAATTGATTCATTCTTTCAGTTTACAAGTAAGAATGTAACTTACAAATAAGGTAACTGCTCTAGTGTTGGACACTTTAAGAAAGTTTTCTGACTTTTGTTTTTTGTAACGTGAATTTTAGAGGCGTAACGATAACCAGTGCACGATACATCAACTAACTCCTTTTGTACATGACTGCTCAGCGAAAAATGCTAATTCAGTCACTTTTATATTTGAAAAATTATTTTTCTACAGAGCTTAAAATGCACCAGTAATGAACACTTTAAAATTGGTTTGCTTATACACAATAGAATCTGAGATATAGCGTATCCTAGATTGGGAAAAATCGCAACGTAACAGCGCCACCTATCAAGTGACTTGCACCAAATTGGTAGGCACTAATTTATGTGAAGGTGCAGCCACATATAAATTTATATGGAATTTTCTAAAGTAGCTCCTGAGATGTTACCAAAAACTTTTTACCGCACACACACACAGACATACATTTTCTAAAAATGGTCAAATCATGTTATGGACCTCTCAAAACGTTTAGATCCGTCGAAAACTGGAAGTTGAAAATATTTACTAATCCAATATTTTCTTCTATTAAATAATGAAGTAAGTAAGCAAAATATTCTTGAACATTAAAACATGACAATGTGTTTGAAGGAAGAAAGGATATCAGAGAAGCTTAAGTACCGTATTTCGAGAAAAGATTGCTGTATTCTGCGTTGAATAATATAGTAAATAAATGTCGTATATTTCTATTACACTGTTAAACATTTCTGTAAATTTAATGTAAATATTTATCCGGAGTCTCTGTAAATTTACTGTATTTCTTAGTGAAAAGTGAATAATCAAGATTCTCAATCTTTATTCTGTATTTTTACCTAATTTTATTATTTAATTTTTGAATTAAAATTAAAAATGACTGTTTCTACTTTAGAAAAAGCATTCCAAGTCCGAAATATATTCTCACCAATAATAAATTAAATTAATATTAGTTATTAAAATAAATGTATAAAATAAGTTTTTTAACGTCTCCATTTATTTTTCTCTGTAATTTTACGTAAGACTTAAGATAATAGATTACACAGAGTTTTCTGTTCAAATTTTTAACAGCGTACTAGTTTCCAACATCGCGTTCTAAGGTTTATATTAATAAATAATAAAGCTCTTGTACATTTTTATTAAATTATATTTAACTATTAAATGCCAGAATTTCGTTCACATTTCAGCTGCATGCTCATTTTTTAGAAATTAATTTTTAGTTATAATATAACTGTGCTGAGTTTTTATAGTATTCACTTTAAACCATCTAATATCCTTTTTTCGTTGTTGTTGCTGTTGTTAAATATATATATATCAGCTAAAAAATGTTTTATAATAAAAGTAGACTATGGAACTGTGCTCGAAAATTTTACTTTTTTTAAACTAATTATTATTATTTTTTTTTTTTTTAAGTTTATACAAAACAAATTATATATTATAATTAGAGGCATTTTCTATCAAACTCGTGTAATCGTATAATATTCGTTAGTTATGAAGCCTTGAATTTATATCGGATTAACAAACCGACACATTAAACAATCTAATTTTTTTTTTTTTTATTATCAGCAAAAAATGTTTTAAAAAGAAAGTAAATTATTGAACTGCGCTGAAGAAGCTAAAATTTCATTTTGTAATTTTTTTTTTTTTTTTTAAGTAATTATTATTATTATTATTATTATTATTATTATTATCATTATTAAATGTTTAAATAAAACAGATTACATATTATAATTAGAAGGATTTTCTATGATACTCGTATAATTTAATTTATTTATGTAGCCTTGAAATTATATCGGATTAACGAACCGACCAACTAATTGAAATTTAGAGACTAGACTTAAGAATAAATAGAATAAGTAATTCTAGAGAATAACTTAACTGAAATAACTAAACTAGATTAATTAAAATCTAAACTAACGAATTGAAAAAAATAATTAAAAGCTGAAAGTGTAAATAATTGCTTTCTAATTAATCAAACAAATTTTTTTTCTTATAATCACATAATCAAGGAAATTTTATGTAGAAAGGAATTTAAGTTTAACATAAATAGCCACAAACATAAAAGAAAAGAAAAGTACACTATTAGACGAAGAAAATTTTATTTTTTATAATAATATAACTTTTTCTCTATTTCCCATTCTATTTTTAATAGATTACGATTAAAAAGGAAAGTGCACTAAAAATTTGCTTGCATTGTTATAACTTGAGCAACATATTTATCATAAATCATCTTTAAATAATAGAAAGTTGAATTTGCTTTACGTCATCTTTTTCAAATTTTCAAATATGAATTATGCATACTATTCTGATCTTTATAATAAGTCAAAATACGAAAGATCTATCCCTCATATCTAAATTGGTTTTAAACTGCACGGTTGTCAGATATAAATGAATAATCATAGACGGTGCGTCATCTTTTAAAGGAAAGAAGAAAATATTCTAATGTAAGAGACTTTATGGAAGAGGATAGCTAAAAGCATTTGGGTAATACGATATTCATATTTCTCAACTATTGGTTTCAAAACAATGGATATCGTTAAACCGTTTAATGGAAACCGTCCATAAATTTAGCATAAGTAGAGCATAAATCTTTTTGGATATTCGAGAACAGAAAAGAAATAAATTCTAACATTATAAACTAAATTATAATTTTTAAATAATGCATTTTATTTGAAATCTTGTTTTGGAGATGTACAATAAAAGAAATTCTCAACGTAGATATATCACCCATTTAGAAAATCGTTTATGTAACCCGATTTTTTATAAGAACAATAAAATTTAATATATAAAGTCATTAATCATCTCCTAGTTCTTTTACGATTTAAAAAAATAAATAATACATATACATATATATATATATATATATATATATATATATATATATATATATATATATATATACAAAAATGCGTGGTACATATTTTAGAATAAGGTGATTAAAATCCAGAACACTAACAAAGGAGCCACACATTTCTGCCAGTCAATAAATTAACTTTATCGTTTTCGAACATCTGAAAAAATGTCTGTATTCCATATTTCTCAGTCACGTTCTTGAATAACTTTGAATACGTTGAATACGTTGTGTGAATAAATTCTGAAATTTAGTTTATTTTAATTTTTTTTTTTTTTTTTTTTTTTTTCGATTTTTAAGTTGACACAGATACAATTAGGGGAATGTCGTCTGTTATGGGCACCCCACCATATCTTTTAACAAACAGCAAATATGGTGGATTTGAGTACTGTCAAACATGTATTGTGACAATACGCAGTTTTTGTGCTAACACAGAAGTGAATAGATGCATTTTCTTAGTAAGTGCAAGGCATCGGAAAAAAATCTGAAAAAAAGCAATTCAAAAGTGATTTGTGAATATTTTTTGAATGCGATAAATCGAAGTGAATTAATTCAAAAATGTAAATGCAATGCAAATATCTGTACTGATAAGTATAAAGGATTTAAGTCCAAAAATGTCGCTTTTCAGTTAAGTACATAGTCAGACCCAAAACAAAATTCTCTATCGATTGGCATAAAGGATTTAAATCCATGTCATTTTGTCTCTGAGAAAATCCATTGGTAAAAAAAGATTCAAGTCAGAAATTTAGCATTAATCTTTGTATAAAATATTTAATTCAATTTTTCCCGTTATTAAATGAAGGTTGACAATCATTGAACGGTATAAAGTGTACAAGTTAACCAAATCTCTTTTTCCTAATCCATTCTTCTGATTAGGTTTTAATTAGTATAACTTTATTTTTCGTCTCCTGAAAAATCAAGAATATGGACTTAAATCCTTTATACTTATCAGTACAGATATATGCAGTACATTCCTTATATTTTGTAATGCAATATCGAATTCAGCCAAAATGTGGACCAAAAATTACTTTTTCTGCCATTACGAAAATGCTTGCCATTCCCGGTTGTGGGCACCTTCGTGTAACCGGTTGTGGGTACACTTGTTTTCTTCATTTAAAACGTGTGTTTGACTTACAAACTGTCAAATATGGTCATTTATATTAAAATAACGTATTTTATTAATGGTTTTATGTGTGTTTAGGCTTTTTTAACAATTGTAATCCCGAAAAATTCAACCGATCCATAAGAAATGGATTTTAATGCGCTGGTTAATGCCATTTAGGATTTCTGCCCGAGAATATGGACTTCCTTTCAGCATCTGAATCCCTCCAGTGGAAGCATGGAGAAAGTAAGATAACTCTACCATTCGAAGTACCGGCTAAACGCACTAAAAATTGGAGTCTCAACAATCTGATGATGTCGACTTCTTGTCATCTGTTTGAAGCACTTGCCACTACGCCTAACAAGAGCCATCTCAATCAAATGCAACGTGTGTGATCGTCTGGTGCATTTGAAATATGCCAATATACATGCAAATTATTTTACTTGCAAGCATTGCTCTTCTGATTTGGAGGACGAAGAAAATGACGAATAAAATTATTTTCTGTTATTATTTCGGCCACTGAATTCTTACAAAATGAATAAATCTTGTTGTTTTACTTATTTATGGTGGTTTTTCTTATTATTTTTCCATTTTTAGCGAACTTTTCAAGTGTGCCCACAACCGGGTACAAAATTTTAGTTTTGGTCAAAAATGATCACTTCAGAAAATTGGTAATACTTTTTTTCTAGTTGACGAAATCAATACAGTTACTTTATCAAACGTTATCTAAAGGTTCTAGCTTTCCATTGGTATTCATATGTTTACATAATATCTCTATTAAAAGTTATAAGCCAAAATAAAAACTGTGCCCACAACCGGAGACATTCCGTAATACATTTAGAATACTTTATAATTTAATGCAGGTAATAACGTTTATTAATCCATCAAATTAATAGCACATTTCAGTATAAGAATGAATCACCACTTTTTTGTTGTATATCTGAAAATCACCATATTTGTTTAGCTATATACTGCAGACCAAAACCATATGCTTGTAAGTTTGCCCCACTATCTTTTTCTAACTATAAAAATAATTTTGCGTAATTTTAACACTTGACATTACAAATGGTATAGATTTTCGTTATTATATTTCAAAACTTAATAAACACAAATTTAGTATGATCATCAGATTGGCGTCAGATGATGTATAATCCAGCTCTTGATGTCTGAAGAAGCATCAAGTGATGTAGAACCTTGTTTTCGACTTCTGGAAGAGTGTTACATGCGATAGAACTCAAGCGTTTCACCATGAATCATACAGCATTAGTTTTCAAATTCTGAAGACCATCAATTATTTAAAATTTCACCTTAGTTATTGATGCCTTTTCCATAGGAATCTAAGCATGGAAACTATGCAATTTTAATACCATCAGAATATATTTTGGAATTATAATCAACAGAAAGAAAAAGATATCAAAAACCAACAGAAAAAATATAGAAAAGAATCGACTGCAAGAAAAAAATAGAAGGAGAAAAAGCCCTAAAAGAAACCTGGATTTTATATCGACAAAACAAAATGAAAGAACAAACAAAGAGAATTTAAACAAAAGGGGGACAATTACATGATTAAACCTTTAATTTCTAAATTAAACGTTGCTAGCTATACATCGTTGCGAACTAATCGTTGCTAATCTGACAAACTCAATTTTTTCTTTCTTTCTTTCTTTTTTTTTTTTTAATATTAAGATTCATTCTATTTTTATAAGAATTCAAAAATGATTTAACATAACTATTAGTTTAAAATGTATGTTATTGTAATAATACATTCATCACTTTGAATTGTAAAATATTGTTTAATTTCAAAACAGTTGTTAAGTTTTATGAGTGTATGGTTGAATACCAGTTTACTGATCCATTTCTGTATTTTTTTATTTGACAGTAATTATTATGACTATTAACCCTCACAATAAATATCTGTGTGGCGGTAAGGCACGAAAATTGAATTTTGCCAGGGAAAACAAAAGTATCAGACTGTAATAGAGGTGGGTGTTACAAAAAAAAAAGGGGGGGGGGGACACCGGAACGAAAATAAGGCAAAAATAGACACAAAAAAGTAACTGAAGCTTGTGAAGGGTGGGTAAATGGGACCCTGAGCCTATCGTCGACGGTTAGCTAAATCTCGCCTAATATAATATTCGGTGGTGGAGGGGTTCGCGGCGGGTGTCATCACATTTTAGAATGCACAAAACATGAAAAATAAAGGCCCAAAATCCATAGAAAAATAGCATGGAATGAAAACTAAAAAAACTTACAATCACATGTGTGTATGGGGAAAAGGGCTAACGCCAGAATAAAAATAAGGCAAAATAAGAAAAAGGCAAAACAATAAGAAATAACCAAAGCTCGGGAAGAGCGGGCAAATGGAGTCCTGAGGCTATCGTCGAGAGTTAGTTACGTTTCGCCTAATATACTAAGTCACCTAATAGAGAAATTATCTAAGTCAGGCCCTGTTTAGCGTGCGAATTTTGCTCCACATTTTTTTTATACAAAATCCAAATTAAACTCTATGATTTAATGAAGTTTTCTGTACACTAAATTTTAAAAATTACATTTTTTTTCTATCTAAAATACATAAATATTTTTTAGTCGTCATTCATATACTGATTACATCGCAATTTAAATAATTATAACTCTTTTTGGATGAACAAAATTTCCTAAAATTTTCTTAAAACATTAGTATTTATCTAATTACATTAAAACAATATTTTTATCCCAGAAAAATAAATATTAAAAAAAATCTAATATAAGTTTCGATATGTTTCAAATTTAAACACACTTTTCCAAACGTGCTTACAGAATAATGTCAATAAATTTATTCTTAAAAATGTTAATGTGATACGTGTATTCATAACGCTCTGATTCATAAATGAATAAATAACAAATGACTCTCGTCCCCAAATATGTAAATAATGACGAGAGATGTGTTATCATTTGCAATATGCTGACAAAGAAAAGAAATTCAAATTTTACGAACGTCTGAATTGATGTATGATTTATCTGGGAGTAATATTTAGAGTTTTTATTCATTAATTTTAAATGCAAATGAAGATGGATGTCTTACGCGTTTAAAAATAAAGCACATATAAATACGTGTTTAGGACAATATGACATTTATGACATTTAAAAAAAAAAATCTGGAGTGACTCCACTCGACTTTACGAACATTGAGTACTTAACAGTTTTGTAGATAAAGTAAAGAAAAAGGAGTTGTTAAACAAACAAAAGAGAGAAAACCATAATAGAGTGTTTGAGTATTTTTCTCCATATGTTACACGATGTTTTATTGAACGCTACTGAACTTTGAGCCCATAGATCATAATGATAAAGAATTTTCGCTGTGTCCCTGTAAAAAACCTATAAATGCTAGATTCACCAAAATGCTTATAGTTAGGGCAACAGTGATTTATAATATTCATACAAATTTTCAGCTCAATTGAATAAGGCGTTGAGATGCTATCGCACTTTTAACTAGTATGTTGTGGCCACCACATGACTTTCTTCTATATTTTCCTATACAAATTCACTCAGTAAAAATAATTTATTAAGATAATTACTTAAGAAAATTATCTTCCATGATAATGCAGATGATTTCCATATTTGAGAAGAAGTATAACACTAAATATCCAAAAAAAGTCAATATTATTGTCAATATTACATATATATATATATATATATATATATATATTATTAAAAATGAAAAAAAAAATCGATAACTTCATTTTAAATTATCGCAGATCTATGGTTTAACTATTCGTTTTAAAGGTACTGGCGAGCTCTTTTGAAAGATACCCATCATGAAAATTTACTCTCCTCGAGGGGGGGGGGAGAAGGCGAGGTACCTACACATACAAAAAATTTTTCCCTGTTGACTATCTCTATTATAAATAATTCTGGTAAATTTCATAATGATTATTAAAAAATAATTCTCTTTATGCACATTTACACAAAATTTTGTACTATACCACCATGTTAAAAATTTAGAAAAAGAGGGATGGCAACGCAACTTGTAAGACAATTTTTACCAAAAGTTCATAGGCACTAATTTATGTCAAGGTGCAACTACATACCAATTTGTATGAAATTCTCTGAAGTAGTTCCTGAGATACAGTTGCCACAAAAGTTTGTCACACACACACGGAGACTGACAGACAAACAGACAGACATTTTCTAAAAATGGTCAAATCGTGTTCTACATCTCTCAAAACGTGTTAATCCATCAAAAACCCGAGGTCGAAAATTTGTACGAATCCAATACTTTCTTCTATTGAATATAGAAGAAAGTAAAAATTTGGTCCCACAGACCATAATGATAAAGAATTTTTCTTTGTGACCCTGTAAAAAAATTTGTAAGTGCTAAATTCACCAAAATCTATACAGTTCGTGCAACTGTGACCTATAACATGTGTACAAATTTTTTGTTCAGATTAAATAAGCATTTAGACGCTATCGCACTTTTAAAAATTTGGCCCCATAGGCCATAATGATAAAAAATTTTTCTTTGTGCTCCTGTAAAAAAACTGTAAGTGCCAGATTCTCCAAACTCTATACAGATTGAGTAACTGTGACCTATAATATGTGTATACATTTTTTGCTCAATTGAATAAGGCGTTTAGATGCTATCGCACTTTTAAGATTTTGGTCCCATAGACCATAATGATAAAGAATTTTCTTTGTGTCCCTGTAAAAAAACTATAAGTGCTAGATTCACCAAAATCTATAGGGTTCGTACTATGGTGACTTATAATATACGCACCAACTTTCAGCTTATTCGAACAAAGCGTTTACACGCTAGCGTGTTCACTCACAGACATACACACACACACACATACATACACACATACATACATACACACATACATACATCATCGTAAAAATAGTGAAAACGGACTCAGGGTACCTAGAAACTTCAAAATCTCGAATTCGGATTTTTGACATTATTACAATACTTTCCTCACTATAGTGTTCGGAAAGTAACTAGATTTTACCTATTAAATAAAAAATCTGGAGTGACTCCACTCGACTTTCCGAACATTGAGTAATTAACAGCTTTGTAGATAAAGTAAAGAAAGAGGAGTTGTTAAACAAATAAAACAGAGAAAACCATAACAGAGTGTTTGAGTTGTTTTCTCCATATATTACACGATGTTTTATTTAACGCTACTGAACTTTGAGCCCATAGATTCTAATGATAAAGAATATTTCGTTGTTTCCCTGTAAAAATCTATAAATGCTAGATTCACCAAAATGCTTATAGTTAGTGCAACAGTGATTTATAATATTCATATAAATTTTTAGCTGAATTGAATAAGGCATTTAGATGCTATCGCACTTTTAAAAATTGGGTCCCATAGGCCATAATGATAAAGAATTTTCTTTGTGTCCCTGTAAAAAAACTGTAAGTGCTAAATCCACCAAAATCTATACAGTTCGTGCAACTGTGACCTATAACACGTGTACAAATTTTTTGTTCAGATTAAATAAGCGTTTAGACGCTATCGTACTTTTAAAAATTTAGCCCCATAGGCCATAATGATAAAGAATTTTTCTCTGTGCCCCTGTAAAAGAACTGTAATTGCTAGATCCTCCAAACTCTATACAGATTGAGTACCTGTGACCTATAATATGTGTATAAATTTTTTGCTCAATTGAATAAGGCGTTTAGATGCTATTGCACTTTTAAGATTTTGGTCCCATAGACCATAATGATAAAGAATTTTTCTTTGTATCCCTGTAAAAAAACTATAAGTGCTAGATTCACCAAAATCTATAGGGTTCGTACTATTGTGACTTACAATATACGCACCAACTTTCAGCTTATTCGAACAAAGCGTTTAGACACTAGCGTGTTTACTCACAGACATACACACATACATTCATACACACACACACACATACATACATCATCGTAAAAATAGTGAAAACAGACTCAGGGGACCTCGAAACGTATAGAAACATCAAAATCTCGAGTTCGGATTTTTTGACATGATTACAATACTTTCCTCACTATAGTGTTCGGAAAGTAATAATTAGGTTATAGTTCTGCTTGGATGAAATGTGAATTATTACAGCATGATAAATTTAATGTATGAAGATTTAAAATAATATTTGAACGGAATAAGGCAAGTTAATTATTTATGAAAAATGAAATTTTTCGAGATTTTGTAGTTTTGTAGTTTTATTTATTTAAAAATTGAATTTAAAAGATAGTATGCGAAATCTTTTTTTTTTTTTTTTTTTATTGTGTGTGTTACAAAAATAAAGATTTTGGCCAAATAGTTAGAAAGGTATTTTAAGTATTAAAAGATTTGGTGTTTAAAAGATACAATTAATCTTATTCAAATATACCTACAGATATTATTTTAACATTTTTATTTAAAAAACTATCAAATTATTGCAAGTTTTGTAAGGCTACTGTGTATTTGATATAAATTTTTGCGCAATTTGGATAAATTTCCGCAAAAAATTCTTTCCAAAAAAATTCTTTCCAAAAATTTTTTTTCCAAAATCTAAGCATAGGCTTTTTATTTATTTATTTATTTATTTAATTAATTTTTTCCCTTTCTTCTTCTTCTTTTTCGCATAACTTTTAAGCAGATAAATCTATGAACATAAAATTTTTATGCTATGTTTGTTGTCAAATTATCAGAAGTTTATATTACTTTTCTCATAGGGAAAAGTTTTTTTTTTTTTTTTTTTTTTTTTTTTTTGTTGTTGTTGTTTATTTGTTTGTTTAATAATACAAATTTAAAGGAAGTTTGAAATAAAAGAAACATTAAATGGTTTTAGAAAATAAAACTAAATGAGAGTGTTAAGTATACATTGCTAAATACGTGAAGATTCACATACTTTAAAAATTTTAAATCAAAACTCTTTTTACTTACTTTATCTTTAATTTTCTTTTTTTATGTATGTCAAAAATTTACAAACAGAAAAAAAAAATTGTTGAAGTGTTTCATAAAATTAATATTGGCATTTTCATTATTCTGACGTTGTCCTCAATTTACAAATAGTTAATTACATTTTTAATCCTTTATAGGAGCAAAATAAAAGTAAAGAAATAAAAAGAAATATGTTTGTAATTTAATATTTGGAGGTACAGATGGCTGACAAAATAATGTGAACACTTTCGCTCTTTTACGCTTTGTTAAATACCTTGAAAAGTTCTTTAGGAATAATCTTGAAACTTTGACAGCGTAAAAAACATATTCTACCTCATATTTTTCAGTACAAGTTGTGTCCTGAAAAGGAAAAGGGGGGGGGGCAGTAAAAAATTAAACAAAAATCAAAAGGTTTTGGATCACCCTGTAAATGGTGATGCTTTGAATGCGTGTTGGCTGTAGCATGTGATTATGAGGCCTTTTCTCATTAACCGTATGAAATTTTATGAGGCTACCACATATATTCATGGAGATATAACGGTTTCTTTAAAAAATTTCAAAAAGAATTTTCCCTTTTTTAGTTATAACACGTATGGTATTAGACCCAGTGCAAAGCTATTTTCAGAAAATATGGCATAATACATTAGACACAGCATACTGCAATCAGAATGAAAAAATATTAAATATTTTACGAAATACGAGCACTTTTACTAAATAATTTTTAATTACGCATGCGCAAGCTTCATATATATTTTGTTTGCATAATTTAATAGCCAAAGGTATTGAGCAACTTATATGAAAACCCCAAACAAATATCATGTAAATTCAAAACGTTACGAGGGATAGAATAAACAGTATTTAAGTTTTTCTCAAAAATACGAAATTTGTTAGGGGTTCACAGTACTAGTCGAAAGTTTCGAGACTATTCTTTGAAATCACAGTTCTGTTGTACTGATTCGAGAAGTTGCCTAAATAAATTGCATTCATCGACTAGAACCTTCCTGTTTCTTTACAAAATACTTTCTCTTTTTCTCCACACAAGAAATTCGACCATAAGTTAATATCAAATCCATTTTAATGCTATAATGTAATAATGCTTTTTGTCTAATAAATAAAAAGTTACATTTGTTCAACCCTTTCATTCCCCGTGATGCCAACCGGAATCATAATATTTCACATTTTCTTTCTTACCATCCAACACTCCCGCTGATTCAAAGTGAACAATATTAAAATCTATATACGTTTTCCCACCAAAAAAAAAATATATTTAGGTGATTTCACTATCCTTGTTCATAAATGAAAGTTTATTTTACTCTATTCTGATAATAATATCCGAATCATTTTCCTCTTTTGGGCAATTTATGTAAATTAACTGTTTGAAATATTTTTTATTTTATTTTTTAATGTTTATAATTTGTGTTTCAATTAATTACAATATGTATTTCTTCCAAAATTTTGATATTTTTATTTATTGAAAAGTTATGATTTTTAATGGCATCAGTGATTATATTAAATAACGTTGCTTTGTTAGCTATATTAATTCGTACTCTGCTGTTTCTCACATTTAAAAAATATATTTATATATATTACCTTTGAATAAAATTTATGACTAAGTATAAGATTTATATTTTATGGATGGAAAAAAAATGGGAATGAAAGGGTTAAATAAATATTAACTTTTTTTTTTCAATTTTGAGTGACTTGAATAAGCACATCTCTGCTTAAATAAATAAACAAAATTTTGAGAAATATTTCTGAAATATAAGCTTTTACCTAATTACATCTAAACAACAATTTATTAGGCGACAAAAAAAAATTTAAACAATTCTAATACAATTTTCGATATGTTTCAATTTTAAACATACTTCCCCAATTATGCCTAAAGACTAATGTCAATACATTGATTTAAAAAAATACAAATGCGATACACGGATTCATAATTAAATAAATAACAAATGATTCAGTCCCCGGATAAGTAAATAATGATGAGTGATGCTGAAAAAGAAAGAAAATTCAAATTTTGGGAGCGTATAAACTGACGTATAATTTATCTGAGAGTAATGTTTAGAGTTTCTATTCATTAATTTTAAATGCAAATGAAGATGGATGCGTTATGCGTTTAAAATAAAGCATAAATAAATATGTGATCAAAATAATACGACGTTTATGACATCTTAATAGTAATTAGGTTATAGTTCCACTCTGGTGAATTGGGAGTTAATGCAGCATGATAAATTTAATATGTAGATATGTAAAATAGTATATGAATGGAATAAAGCGAATTATTGCTGAAAATTGTTTGGCTATTTTGTAGTACTGTCAAATAAAAACTTCAAAGATTGTGCATTAATGTGTTTTGAAATATCTTTATATATATATATTTATTTATTTATTTATATTTAAAAAAAAAATTTAAAAAAAAAGGAAATAGAAAAGAAATAGAAAAAAACGATTTTAAACGCATAGTTAAAATAATTACAAGATAAAAAGAACTTTTTATATACCACGTTTTTAAATTTTCTGTTGAATCATATAAAAACTACCGAAAGCAGCGGAACTCGGAGCAATTGGATAAAAGTATTAAAAAAATTCATTGCTGTCGTGTTTTGAGCTATTATAAAAGTTTCAAATGTCTATCTAGCCGGGAAGTTAGTTAAAAATTGATTGCAATCTTTGTACTCGTAACGCTACCGAAGGCAGCAGGGTCCCGAAGCAATTGGTTAAAATATTTTAAAAATGCATTTTCACCGTATTCTGAAAGTTTCAAATGTCTAGCTAGTCGGAAAGTTAGTTAAATAAATTTTCTGATGAATCATATAAACGTTGCCGAATGCAGTAGGAGTCTGAAACAGTTGACTAAAAGTATTAAAAAAATGTATTGTCACCGTGTTCTGATCTATCCTGAAAGTTTCATATATCTAGCTAGTCGGGAAGTTAGTTAAAAATCGATTGCAAGATTTGTACTGGATAAACAAACAAACAAACATACACACAAATAAACAAACAAGAATCGAAGCTAATAAAAAAACATGGTAAAATAAAAGTTTTGATAGATAAAAATAAAACTAAAATCCTTATTCAATGTAAGATCAAAATTATTTTGGTATGTTCATTAAAAAAGTACCAAATTGATGAAAATTTTGTGATATAATAAAAATAACAAATATTCCAGATACATTATGTCATATATGCATGAATTGTTTGAAGTGCATTTTCGGATTTATTTCGCAATTTTTTCATTGACCAATACAGTTGTAAAATGTTTATGATTTCTATTCATTTATCCGATTGATCGCAGTCTCGTTTCCATAAATATAGCACATAATTTAAAAAAAAATCGAAAACTAAAAAATATTGAAATCTAAATTTAAATTGGTTCAAACAAACCGGTTTTTATAAGTTTACAATTTATATACTCAATAGTACAATTGAAGAACATTAGTGAAAATCATTAGTTTCACGTGTTTTTAAGCAATTGGAAAAATATATTTCGCCATTTTTAGTGAAATATAAGAATGTTTTATGCCAAAATAATAATAATAAATAAATAAATAAAAATAAAAATAAAAGTATAAAGTTTAGTTTCTGATTCACGTCAGCTTGATATTTAAACGTTTCATGAAGTTTTTAATTAAAATACTAAAATTTCGAACTATATTTTTAAATTAAAATTAATTCTAACATATAGCATTCTGGGAAAGTGTAGCTTTTGATTAGCGAATCGGTTTTGATTAGTAAATCGGTTCACTAGTTCTAAAGTTCCACTACTTACATGCGGACATTACCTCATTATAATATTAATATAGACAAGCAAACATTTGTGAAATTTTCTCGCATTATTTTATTTTTATTTACCTTTAAAATTTTAAACTCATAAATCTTATGCAATTTCTCCACACATTTTAAATTCTAATTCAACAGAAGCTAAATTATTATTAAAACCAAATTAATATTGTGGGATGAAACGCTAACAACAATTATACCAAAATCAATGAAAAGTTTCAAAATAAAATTCATGTTTGACGACCCTGTTTTCATACTTCACCATGCAGTATGTGAATGTTTGCGTACATATATGTTTCACCTTAAAAAATTAACTGGCCAAATTTCTAAGAGTATTTATTCTCTAATCAAGAAAAATATTTTTTTTTTTTTTTTTTTTTTTTTTGAAAAAACGTTCGCATTTATATAAATATGTCATATAGACGTTACTGAGATAAACATTTGATAATATTTATCAGAAAGCAGATGTGAAAATGAAAATTCAAACCGTATTATATAGCATTATATTTACTACCAATATTTACAAAACTATTTCATATAGCCCGAGAAATGTAGCACATTTTACAGAAATCATACTTCATCGCTATATTTTCTATAAAATTCCATTTTCCCTTTTAAATTACTTTACAGTCGTTCGAGAGTAATAATGTTAAAACCCCTCAAAGTAATTTCAAAGCAGCAGGCACTCGATAGAAAATGCCACAATCGTTTCATTTCACCAGTTCCACCTTTTTCTGCTGGAGTTATTTAAACATCTGCATTAGGGAGGATTTCCCTTGCATTTTCAAAGAATTTTGTTATTGTTTCAGAATATTTTGAGTTATCTTTATTTGAATATTTCTTTATACAAATAAAATGGGAAAAAAAACATAAATTAGCGATAGAAATAACCTGTAAAAAAATCTGAAAGTTTATTCATTTATTCATTTATTTTTTCCTATGTCATTGGAAAATATTAATTACTGCCTACGGCAAGAAAGTATGAAGGTATTTAATCTTTTATTGTTATATGCTACTATCCAGAAAATAAATAAAGAAAGAAAGTGGAAAGGAAAGCAAATAAATTCTGTAAGCGTTAAAAATGGCGCTTGAAATTTCAGAGTATATCAATAAACTTTACTTTTACAATAGATATTAAAGTAAGTAGGTTTTTAATATATAGGTTAACATTATCTGCGTGGAAAGTTCTTTTTTTTTTTTTTTTTTTTTTACCTTTCAGATTTAAAAAAGAAAATAACTTATGCTAAAAAATTAATATACTAAATATTTACCTTTAAACCAGGTAAAAAGTATTTTTAGTTTGTCTTTTCGGTACTTGTACACAAAGGAAAAAATTAATACTTGGTGTACACAACTGACAAATAAAACTTCATAATTTCTAAATAAAATGCACGTTTTTCCTTTCTGTGCAATTAGCGTCAACCTCTTTCACATCTAATAGAGAAATAATGAAGTTCAGTTTCATTTGTAGCATACATGACATCAGACAAATTTCTTGCCCAGTTTTAAACACTAACTTTTAATTTATCTTAATGTATAGAAATATGAAGTATTTATTAAAATAAGTGCCGATGTTTTATTACGTGTAAGGGAAAGTTTTGTCGTTGTGTGGCACCCGAACGAAGAATTTGGACACGAAACCAAGCCCTATAATGTGATCCAATGCAGTAGCCTGATGAATTCCAAGCTTGAAGCCCACTTCAGTGGAAGTTAACGAGGGATTTGTCCTGATCATAGTGTAGCACTTCGTCATTGACACCTGATGGCCATTCTGATCTGGGTTCAACTTTCAAAGAAAAATCACCCAAACGAAATTTCGCAAACCATCTTTGACATGTTCGAGCTGTTACTGCGTCCTCTCCAAACACGTCACACAAGTTTTTTCTTGCCTCCATTGCGTTATTCCATTCTTGGAACTCGTACAACATACAATGTCTTAAGAGAACTTTTTTTCACCAATGGTGACAGTTCTACAAGTTTGAAAAAACAGACTGAAATATTTTAAAAAGAGTGTAAATCATCAATCACACTTTAACCTAACTTTTTAAACTGGTTTCAGTCGACACTCGACAACGCATAAAAGAGCACGTGCTCAAAAACGACAAAACTTTCCCTTACACCTAATACTAAACAAACTAATTAGAAAAAAAAATACAATATTTTAAGAAATTTGATAATGTACAAAAATATATTAAATAATCTAGTGCGTCACTCACACGACTTTCCCTTAGCCTGCATTTTAATACTATAAAGATAGATTGCAGATTAAGTCATATAATTAATAAGATAAGATAATTAAGTTCAATCTACATTAAAAATAATCAAAAATAGGTTTAGAAACAGTTTTATTTCATACATTATTCTAGTGGGGCTGCCGCCCTCTTAAACCCCCTTCAAATTATCTTGATTACATTTATTAAAAAGAAAAAAAAATCAAGATTGTTATTAATTTGCCTTCAAACTTGCCAAACTTGATCAAGCAGCAATCTAATACGAACTTCAAAATACTAAGTTTTAAATTTCTGTCACTACTTGTTTTTAAACAATATACATATCACATTGCGTACTTAAATTTAATCTTAAAAGGAAAAACACAAAACACAAAATTAAATACATAGAATGGAATTTGTATCTATGGTTCTAATAAATCCAGTACTTTGGGAAATCAATCCTGCAAACGAATGATGACTGATTTCTATACCACAAATTACACAAAACATGCTTTATGCATATAACAAATAATCTCATAGGCCACACGCACGACTATGTCTTACCCTGTATTTCAAAATTACAAAGATAGATTTTAGATTAAGATGTAAAATCAATAAGGTAAGATAAAAGAGTTCAATCTAATTTAAAAATAATATGAAATAGGTTTACGGGCAGTTTGATTTCATATATAATTCTCTATGAGAAGGGAGGTTGCCCTCCTCAACTCCCGTTCAGTTATAGCGAACACATTTATTTCTTTAAAAAATCTGGAGTGACTCCACTCGACTTTCCAAACATTGAATAATTAACAGTTTTGTAGATAAAGTAAAGAAAGATGAGTTGTTAAACAAACAAAAGAGAGAAAATCATAATAGAGTGTTTGAGTATTTCTCTCCACGATGTTTTATTTGACGCTGCTGAACTTTGAACCCATAGATCATAATCATAAAGAATTTTTCGTTGTGTCCCTGTAAAAACCTATAAATCCTAGATTCACCAAAATGCTTATAGGTAGTGCAACAGTGATTTATAATATTCATATAAATTTTCAGCTCAATTGAATAAGGCGTTTAGATGCTATCGCACTTTTAAAAATTTGGTCCCATAGGTCATAATGATAAAGAATTTTTCTTTGTGTCCCTATAAAAACACAGTAAGTGCTAAATTCACCAAAATCTATACAGTTGGTGCAACTGTGAGCTATAACATGAGTACATTTTTTTTGTTCAGACTAATAAAAGGTTTAGACGCTATCGCACTTTTAAAAATTTGGCCCCATAGGCCGTAATGATAAAGAATATTTCCTGATGTCCCTGTAAAAAAACTATAAGAGTTAAATTCACCAACATCAACAGGGTTTGTACTATAGTGACTTACAATATACGTACCAACTTTCAGCTTATTCGAACAAAGTGTTTAGACGCTAGCGTGTTCACTCGCAGACATACACACACACATACATACACACATACATACACACACACATACATACATCATCGTAAAAATAAGGAAAGCGAACTCAGGGGACCTCGAAACGTATAGAAACATCAAAATCTCAAATTCGGATTTTTGACATGATTACAATATTTTTCTCACTATAGTGTTCGGAAAGTAAAAAATCTGGAGTGAGTCCACTCGACTTTCCGAACATTGAGTAATTAACAGTTTTGTAGATAAAGTAAAGAAAGAGGAGTTGTTAAATAAACAAAAGAAAGAAAATCATAATAGAGTGTTTGAGTAGTTTTCTCCATATAGTTCACGATGTTTCATTTAACGCAACTGAACTTTGAGACCATAGATCATAACGATAAAGAATTTTTCGTTGTGTCGCTGTAAAAACCTATAAATGCTAGATTCACCAAAATGCCTTATAGTTAGTGCAACAGAGATTTACAATATTCATATAAATATTAAGCTCAATTGAATAAGGCTTTTAGACGCTATCGCACTTTTAAAAATTTGGTCCCGTAGGTCATGATGATAAAGAATTTTTCTTTGTGTCCCTGTAAAAAAAGCGGTAAGTGCTAAATTCACCAAAATCTATACAGTTGGTGCAACTTTGACTTATAACATGTGTACAAATTTTTTGCTTAGATTAATAAGGCGTTTAGATGCTATCACACTTTTAAAAATTTGGCCCCATAGGCCATAATGAGAAAGAATTTTTTCTGGTGTCCCTGTAAAAAAACTATAAGCGCTAGATTCACCAAAAGGGTTCGTGCTATGGTGACTTACAATATATGTACCAACTTTCAGCTCATTTGAACGAAGTGTTTAGACGCTAGCGTGTTCACTCTCACACATACACACACACACATACACACATACACACATACACACACACGCACACACGCACACACACACACATACATACATCATCGTGAAAATATTGAAAACGGACTCAGGGGACCTCAAAACGTATAGAGACATCAAAATCTCAAATTCGAATTTTTGACATGATTAAAATACTTTCCTTACATATGTATGTTCGGAAAGTAATAATCTGGTGTGTCACTCACACGACTTTCTCTTACCCTGAAATTTAATACTATAAATACAGGTTGCATATTAAAAGGTAAGATAACGAGTATTGTTGTGTAAACCTGTATTAAACAATTTATATTAGGCTTCTGAAGAGTTTTATATGATAATTAGTTCTGTGTGAGGGGGGCTGCCGCCCCCTCAACCCCCCGTTTCATTATTGCACCTATATTTATATAGTATTTAATTCGGTTATTAAAAATTAATTCTGTTTTTAAAAAATAATTTATTAAAATTATTATTTTTAAAAAATTATCTTTTATGATAATGCGGACGATTTCCATATTAGAGAAGTAGTATAACACCAAATATCCAAAAAAAGTCCATTTTATTCTCAATATTAAAAAAAAAAAAAAGTTTTTTTCCTAAAAAGTAAAAAAAAATCGATAACTTTGCTTTAAATTATCGCAGATCGATGGTTCAACCATTCGTTTTAAAGGTATATGCGAGCTCTTTTAAAAGATACCCATCATGAAAATTTACTCCCCTCGAGGGGGTACTTCCCCCCCCCCAGGAGGGGAGGCGAGGCTCCTATATACACAATTTTTTTTCCCAGTTAACTATCTCTATTACAAAAAATATATATTCGTTTTATTTGGTTTAGTGCAGTCTATAGACGTTAAACTCTACTTTCCTGCAATTTCCCCCATAGACGTAATGTATTAGAATTCTCTTGATTGTCCCTGTACCATTTGCTTTATCTTAACGAAAATCTTGCTGTAGCATCCCTATATGATACACATTTAGAATACCAAGTTTGAACTTTCTGCCATAATTTGTTTTTGAGATATGCTGATAACAGACAGACAGACAGACACACACACAGACACACAGACACACACACACACACACACACACACAGACAGACGTACACACAGACCATTTGCTAAAAACATGATTTTCGTATTCAGGGGACCTCAACACGTGTAAATATAGCAAAATCTCGCGTTCGAAAATTTGACCCAAAAACAATACTTTCTCTACCTTACGGGTAAGAGAAAGTAAAAATATAATTGAAGGCTGTTATGAATTTTCCTCGAAACGTGCTGTTCTTCATCAACTTTTCAAATGGCCACGATATACCAACTTCAGAATACCAAATTTGAATTCCCTATAGTTATTCCTTTATACATTATGCTGATAACAAATATACATGCTGATCAATCGTTAAAAATTAGACTCTCGTATTAATGGAACCTTAAAACGTGATATTATGCAAAAACTAAAATGTAAAATTAAACTTCGAAAAACACCTTGTTTACAGTATGAGTGTGAGAAATTAATTTTCCTTCCTGAGCATTGTTTGTCGATATAGTAAAATGTACTTCCATCATTTAATTTCAGTAAAAAAGTACGCTTAGCTTAATTTAGGGTAGCTCTGTATAATGTCTATAAATTATATACACTTTACATTGTGTAATTGAACTTAGTGTTACATGAAAAACGTTTAATACAAAGTGCAATACACTTCTAGCAATTTACAAGTATAGCCCCAATATATTCAATTACTTTGGGTAGCTCTGTAAACGAATGATGAATGATATTCATCCCCCAATCTACACAAAACATGATTTTATGTATATCTATAACAAAATGTTAATTTTGACTTTGTTTAAGGCAGCCTATACATGTTAAAATCTACTTACCTGCAATTTCGCCCATAGACGTAATGTATTTGAATTCTTTTGGATGGCCCTGTACAGGAATCCTTTGCTTGATCTCAACTAAAAGTTTAGTGTACCATCACTATATGATACAGATATAGATTACCGAATTTGAACTTTTTTCTTATATTTGTAATTTGTTCATGATATATGATGATAACAGACACATAGACACACACCGAGAGAGAAGAAAGAGATCAACCGCTAAAAACATGATTTTCGCATTCAGTGGACCTCAAAACGTGTAAATACAACAAAGACTCAATTTCGATAACTCGACCCAAAACAATCTTTTCTCTACGATATATATGGGTAAGAGAAAGGGATATGTGTTTATTTCATTTGGTTTAGTGCAGCCTATAGATGTTAAACTTTACTTTCCTGCAATTTTGCTCAAATGCGTAATACATTTGAATTTTTTTGGATGTCCCTGTACACGAACCATTTGCTTGATCTTAACGAAAAGTTTAGTGTAGCATCCTTATATGATACACTTTTAACACCCAGTTTGGATTTTCTGCTACTATTTGTTCTTGAGATATGCTGAAAACGGACACACAGACACAAAACCAACCGCTAAAAACAGGATTTTCTGATTCAGCGTCCCTCAAAAAGTGTCATATCACAAAATCACAATTTCGCAAATTTGTCCTAAAAACAATACTTTTTCTACCATATGTGTAAGATAAAGTAAATATATTATATAACTCTATTTTATGTTATTTATGTATGGAAATCCGTTTATACTTAATACATTTTCAAGTAGTGTCACACTTATCCAGAGGTTACCTTACCAATTTCAATGTAGAATTTCAGTTCTGTTTTAACTATTTTGAGTTTACAGTATGCCCTAATTATAACATCTGGTAAACTGAGCAAAGTCCTTAACATAATTATATTGAATTCTCCAGTTTATCATGATGTAGGCCAAATCAGAATATCGGAATAAGTGAAATGAGTATAATGCAGATATGCTATTGTCATACTTAATAAACACAAATTTCAATCACAACAATTTTTATGGTCATCGAGTAAAATTTGAAAATAATTTATATTCCAGTAAAACGGTAATTTCCAGTATATGGGTAGTACATTTATAATCTAGAAAATGAAAGATTGTAGATAAGAATAACAAAAATAATAAAAATGTTAAATAAATGAAGTAAACTTTTTTTTTTAGAACAGAATACTTTTATAACAATAATAATGTTTATAATCTGCTTAAACAAAAAAATTATTTTTTTTTAAGAGGAAAGGAAATAAAGGTAGATGTAAATTATTAATGTAAATATTTTTTTCTTTCTAGGAATGAGTAAAATTAAAAATTCGAGAGCAAATAAATAAATATATATGTATATATACTTTTTTTAACCAGTTATTTAACCATGGTTGCCTGTCTTAGTCCACATTTTTAAGATTACTATTATTATTACTATTATTGTTATCATTATTATTATTATGGTTGTTAATTTTAGAATTTCCTGTCTGCCTTACCTTTATTT
Source organism: Salticus scenicus (assembly GCA_963930645.1). NCBI lineage: Eukaryota > Metazoa > Arthropoda > Arachnida > Araneae > Salticidae > Salticus > Salticus scenicus. The sequence continues at coordinate 31,681,759 of OZ005648.1, forward strand.
TGCATACATTACATTTTTACTTCCTTAGTACTGATGAAGGTTATGACTTCTACCTTTTGATGAAAGAAAGAATTTACTACACGGATCCAAAACTTTTTCAGGATTTGGAGGTGTGGATTTACCAAGTTCTTGCATCTTTTTGCTGGAGTATTTGAAAAAAACCTGTGGTACACATACCCAACTTTTATGATAATCTGTAATTAATGATGGCTTTATGACGAATTTTAACAATATACATTAATTTACAGTCGGCAGCAAAATTATTCGAGCGCTAGTAAAAGTTCCTATATAAAAAAGTACACTTAATACAGTTTTGTTAAATAAATCCTTGTCGAATCATGTTCTTCGTCAGTCTAAAAACATGATTCGAGAAGGATTTATTAGTTTAGCTCGAATAGTTTTGCTGCCGGCTGTAACTATTGTAAAAAACAAATTTCTTTGTAAGTAAACACTACAACGCCTAGAACGCCAAAGAGAGAATAAATTAGGAAGCAGATAGCTGTTTCGGTAGCATTTAGTCTATTTTAGTCTGCAAAAAGAAATGAGAGAGAATGCACTGAAGACGATACGCTAAATGCTACCAAAACAGCTGTCTGCTTCCTGTTTTTTTTTTTTTTTTTTTTTTTTTTTTTTCTGCGTTCAAGACGTTGCTGCTTTTACTTAGTATTAATAATCCAGCGCGAAGTCTCCTTTAAATAAAATTATTTTTATTTTGTTAAAAGTAAAGCATTTAATTTTATGTTACTTTCGATAGAGAAATATTTTTAAGCTCACCATATAGGGTTGAATTGGTGTGGGTTGCGGGGATAACATTATGATTGCACTACGGTTCTGGGCTTAAGGGGGAGTGCCCACCATGGGGGTCTTTCTAAGGGGTCCTAGCCCATATTTACGCAAGTTTCGAAGAAAAACGCGGAAAATTCCGAACGGCTAGACAGACGAGCGCGACATGGAATCGAACCCGGCACCTCACGTCTACCAGCTTTGAGCGCAGAACCGCTCGGCCACTGGTGGGTCTATCGTCACTGTATATATATTTCTTCAAAAGAAAATATTTTTTTTAAATCTATTTACTACTTCAAAAAAAGAAAAGAAAAAGGGCATTTATGTCATAGTTTTTTAATATTTTAGTACCATTCTTTTAGAAGAGTTCTGTATCTTGAGTTTATTTAATAAAATCTAAATATTTTGAAGCAAAAAAAATCAGTTACTTTATATGTATAATTTATAGAGATCAAAAACGTAAACTTATAAATATTTAAATTTAAAATAAATATGTAACATTTTACTTACAATACTGCGTAATAATTTTCCTGTTCATTATTATTATATAACTTACTCTTAATACAAAATTGTTATTTCTCGAAAGAATATTTCTGTACCTATTAAAAAAGTAAATTTTTCTTGTTTTATAAAAATAAATTTTAAACACAAAACATCATATCATAAATTAAAAAAAAAAAAAAAAAAAAAAAAAAAAAAAAAAAAAAAATTGGATTATATAAAATAAAAAATATATATTCGAGAATAAATATTAAATTTAAAATTCGTTTAAGTATATGCGACAGACGGTATCTACTTCTGTAAAATTATACTGTAAAATTTATTTAGAGCACTATAACATACGTTTTAAGCAACATTATAAACAGTTGAATTCAATATAAGGAAATTTGCTTTATCATCCATATTTTGTATATAAGTACGTGAAAATGGTTATATATTATATTTTATAGCGCATCATATTTTATCAGTTTCTAAAAACTAAAATGCTATTTCGAAAGAACGCCCCACAAAATCATTTCGTTCTCTTCCTCTGGTGATAAATTTTATGGCTTCAATGTTGAAGCTCAGTTAGAACTCCTAAAGAAACATGCAAAGAATAGGAAGTTGTAATTTTTCTCTGCTTCCTCCTTAAGTCATACAGGCTAACGAAAAATAGAGAGAATTTATCTGAATTTTCAAAGAATTTTATTAGGAATACACTTTTTCATTTACTTTGCCTTAAATATTTTTTCCATGAAATGGAGTGAAAATTTCGGAAGAATTTTTTTTTTTTTTTTTTTTGTATCACGGAATTTTGCATTTTATATATTAGATTTCAAAATATGCATCATAAAGCAGAACTATTGCATTTTGCTTGTGGCAGAAAAAATGTTGAAGTGCTTCAAGTTAAAGTTAAGTTTCGATTCTTTTTATTTATTTATTTATTTTTTTTAATGAAAAGTTTATTTATATTTCACTTTTCTTTCTCTTTTTTCTTTCTCTTTCTCTTAAAAAAAAAATTCAAAATTGCAGATTATAGTTCTTTCCTAAAATCTACAAAAAATATACAGATAAACACATTTTAGCATGCTATTCTTAGTCTGCCTACAGAAAATTTCAGATACTAAAGTACAAAATATCAAAGATATTTTCTATTAGTTTATATATAATCTTAAATTGTACTTTCTGTAAGTTATCGATTGTTGTGTTATGAAGTTTGTTGCCGCAGTGATCGTTGTTTAGTGGAAAAGATTGCAAGGAATGGTAAATTAGAAACATTACAAAAATACAATACATTGCAGTCATTAGGATGACTTTATCTGCCTCTAAAAAGTATCAAGGATGATTATTTTCAAAGTATTGCATTTACAAAGAGTTGTTAAATACTTAATGAATATGCAACAATCCATGGTGAGATGTTGAGATTGCCGAATACCATGGGGAAGAGAGATAATGTAAATATAGTCTTTGCTATACGATGATCTGGAGCAGTACTGTGTTCCCTTCCCTAGAACAGATCATAGATATCTGAAGTAAAAAGTCAATATTCAGAAAAAGCAGCCAAATTATAGTGCCAAATACTTTGTTTATTTCTCAAATAAAATGATATAAATATTTTGAACTCAAAAATTCGTTATAAAAACTTATAGCTAATTATTTCGCTAACAAAATAAATCAGACGAATCAAAAACTGTTACATCTAACGATTGCACTATAATTATAATTTAGAAACTAAATCATTTTTTGATGATACTATACTATCTGACAGGGATTTCTAAATTTAGCTATACGGAAATAAACTTGTGCGATATTATTTGACGCTGAGTTTTCTAAAAGAGTAATTTATTTAATAAATTATACTTTGAACTGTCGGTTAGTTGACTTCTGATGGGTAATCAAAAAATTATTTATTAACCGGGAAAGATTTAAATAGCATCAGTTAATGATATTTATTCAGCAAACAAAGTAATAAATCTACACTTACTAATTTGAGCTTAACGGAAAATACAAATTGTGCTCTTTCAATAAGTCTTTCTTATAATATTAAAAGAAAGTTTGTATTACTCAGTTAAATGAATCGAATGAACTGATATTATTTAGCTGATAATTTGGTACTTAATAAATTTCGAATAAGAATTAGATTTATTTAAATAATATGTGAGTAACTTCCTCACATGTTACGTTTAACCTTCACCTTCCATTTTGTTTCTTAATAACACACATGAACATGTATCTGTGTTTATGTGTTTATGTGAAATATTTGATCCAGTTAATTTGGAAAATTTTTGAGGAATAACACGTTTGCTTTTGTGAGAATTCAGAATTTTATTATTTTAGTTATAAATAATAGAAATAATAATAAACAGTAATAATATATTTTAAAATATTTAAAAATCATTACGTCTCGTAGTAAAATTATATTTTAATCACATTAAAACTGAGACAGATAATACATATTAAAAATATACATTTTAAAATATTAAAAACACAAAAACATAAATTTAAACGTTTCGAGCCTATTACAGGCTCCTCATCAGTATAAACATCAAGTGAAAATGATGAGATGAACAACAGACTTTATGTGAGTACAACGTATTCATCAGGAACTGCGCATGCCTCATTAAGTGGAGAAAAATGTTGATTTGTGTACCAGCCCTCCAGGAAAATTCTTGAGTGATAATTTAAACAATTAGATACGATTATTTTAGTATTGTTAAAATCAGGTAAATGGTCAGTTTCTATGGCATGTTGTACTATTTTTGAATGTATATCACGGTTTTTGAAATTTGTTTTATGTTCCTTAATTCGAGTATGAAGAGAACGGCCAGTTTGACCAATATAAACTGAACTACAAGATATTCACAATATTTCTGAATCTATTGCCAAAGTTTTACGCACTGTTAATTTATCTGTTTCCTATAAACCTCAATTTCTAATTCGTAATTTCCTTTCAAATTTTAAAACTGTTATCCCCCCTTTTTCCCGTACTGGTGTTGTTTATAATATCCCTTGTAAATCTTGTAGTTCAGTTTATATTGGTCAAACTGGCCGTTCTCTTCATACTCGAATTAAGGAACATAAAACAAATTTCAAAAACCGTGATATACATTCAAAAATAGTACAACATGCCATAGAAACTGACCATTTACCTGATTTTAACAATACTAAAATAATCGTATCTAATTGTTTAAATTATCACTCAAGAATTTTCCTGGAGGGCTGGTACACAAATCAACATTTTTCTCCACTTAATGAGGCATGCGCAGTTCCTGATGAATACGTTGTACTCACATAAAGTCTGTTGTTCATCTCATCATTTGCACTTGATGTTTATACTGATGAGGAGCCTGTAATAGGCTCGAAACGTTTAAATTTATGTTTTTGTGTTTTTAATATTTTAAAATGTATATTTTTAATATGTATTATCTGTCTCAGTTTTAATGTGATTAAAATATAGTAATAATATAGAAATAATTGTATTCAGGCGATATGAAAGTGCGTAATTATAATAAAAAAATCAAATTTCCAAAAGTTGCTAAAGTTGAAAATTGGACTTCATGCTAGTAACTTTGTTATATCATATGGGTATGAAGAAGTAATTATCATTCCTTCTGGTCTTGTTAAACGGATGTATCTCAAAGCTCATAGCTATAACAAAAAATCAATGTCTTAAATCGGACATCAAACACTATAACAGTAACAGAAAGCTACGGTATAAAAAAAAAAAAAAAAAAAAAAAAAAAAAAAAGACAAAAAATTCCTAAAAAACTTTTTTTTCTTTTTTGTCTGCTACTTGCAAACAATCGGTTTCAAAGGGTAAACTTCAATATCAAATGAAGTAACTAATGTATAAGATTAAGGCTTCTACAATGCTTTTTACTACATTTTGCTTAAGCTAATTAAAAAAAAAATTCAAAATTTTTCTCACTATGACGCTGTTAAAATCATTAAAATATATATCAAAAACACAATACACGCAATTTAATATAATTTATTTTCTGAAATTCATTTTAATATTTTATTATATGTCTTTTTTATAACTCGAACTGCATTTAGAAGATAATCCAATTATATCCACGTACTGACTTGGATGACAACGTCGCGTCTTCAATATTTAAGTGCCAATCGCAGTTGAAATAAACACTCTGCCCTTTATCATAGTCCCACAAAATCAGTAGTGATATAAATCTGGGGATCGATATGGCCAAAACCAAAACACTATTAAAAAAAAATAAGTCACATATTGGTCGAGATTACATTGAGAAAAAAAATCTACTGTCTTCATCTAGAATGAATAAGCGGCTATTTTCTAAATCCCTTAACTAGAAATATAGATTTCTGAGCTGTGTGCATAAGGCATGCCAATAAACTGAATAGACGAAATGATCGAGAATTTCTAGTCTACACATTTCTAGATGGTAAAACAATATTCTGAATACACTGAATATTCTGAATCTTTTGTATGACGAGATATTCTCGCTTGATTATCTAAAATTGGGTTATAAACCAAGATTATAGTCTCTGAAACTCGCCTCTTGTGTTCGCATTTATTTGAAGATATTTTCAAATAGGTTTGACCTCGTTAATATAGGCAAACTCTCTAGAATTCTAATAGGGGTTTCTAGAACTCGCTTTCAAAGAAGACTAGAATTTATACGGATGTCGTGGAACTATTTTTCTACAACCATCCCAATTTAGATTCTAGATGTCAGTTACAGAATTTTTTCTCAGTGTATTATTAGAAAATTACAAAGTCACATATTAGGCGAGAAACAGTTAAGCTTCAACGATAGCGTCTGTGCCACAGTGCCCGCCTTTCTTGAGTTTCGATTTATTTTTCTCAACTATTTTTCCTGCATTTCCTCCCTGGTGTTATTTTTTATTTTATATATTTATTTATTTGTTTGTTTGTTCATATATTTTACGCTGTTCGAATGGAGCTTGTATGGATTTATTTTTTTTTTTTTTTTAACTTTTTCTCGCTTTTTTTTTTTTTTTTTTTTTTTTTACATTCTAAAGTGCTGTGGTGTTTGTCTCAATTCTCAATATCTAAACATAAGACAAGTAGCAAATTTGAGTAAAAAATTTTAATTTTTTTTTTTTTTTTTGGGGGGGGGGGTAATTATATTTCCATAAACCAAACATTTCACTGTAAGAAAAATTGTAGTACAAGCCGTACACTTCTAATTGATTTTATATTTATGTTTGAAATATGTCAAGGACCTTTTGATCTCCTATGTATTATTACTGTTATACATAAATATATAGAAGTTATTTGTATATTTGTATCTGATAAGCTGTAATTTGGAGTAGCATGACTTATTTAATTTAAACGCATAGTAATCAGTTTTAACGAATATTAGTTTCGAATGGCCAGAATTTTTTATTATTATTATTATACTTTTGTCAATTCATAAATTTACAAAATTGTATATTTTTATTCAATTTGTTCTTAATATAGTGTGAAATGTTAAAAATTTCAAAATTTGAAAAGAATTGTTTCATTATCCATATCTTGATCCGAATATAGCGAATGCTTTTCATACATTTATACTGAATCATATATTATTTTATAAAAGAATTTTTTTTAATTTTACATTTTAATTTTCCTCTGGTGATACATTTTATGCTTTGAATTTGAACGCAGTTAGCATAGTATAAAAAGACAGAACGCAGAAGAGAATTTTTTTTTTTTTCTTCAAAAAACCCTTCAGTTATGCAGTATTAGGAAATAGAAAAGATTTATCGACATTTTCTGAATATTTTATTAGGAATACACATTTTGTTTTTAATTTACTTTATTCAAAATATTTTCTATATAAAATGGGGTGAAAAGTTTTCATATATTAATGGGAATACTTTTTTTTTTTTCTTTTTTTTTGTCAAACTCTAAAATTTTCTATTTTATATACTAGATTTTATATGTATCATAAAGCAGGAACATCACATTTTGCTTCTGGCATAAAACATATTATAAAAATACTTCATGCATAAATTTGTTTGATTTTTTAGATAATAAATAAAGTTTCTGATCGTAGTTAAAGGGGTTCTCCTCTTTTTCTCTTTTAAAGTTTTATGTTCTTTTGACAGATTTTAAGATCTTTTTTCGATTAAATAGATGCTTGAATGGATGTTATGATTATTTTATTACTTTTGATCTTTAAGATCTGTTAGCAGTTTTTTTACTGTCGGGACAGCTTTTTTTAAAATGATTATGGTACATTAAAACAAATAGATTGATTCTTTTGTGAAATTTAAAAATAATAAAACTTTTTACTATTATACAAAATATTTACGAAATTTTGTCAAATTATCGTATTCATAATTCTAGAATCATTTCTTCTGTCTTTAAGGGATATTTTAAAAGTCCCCAAAAATATTACAATAGACAAGAAATTTAGAATTCTAGAAAAAACTTTCAAACCATAAAAATGATTTATATAATTTTTGGGCCATAATTTGTGATATCATGAGTGACATCACACACATGTGATGAACAAGCAAGTCAAAAGGCACACTCTGTTTTTATTATTATTATTATTATTATTATTATTATTATTATTATTATTGTGGTACCTGTATATAAATATCAGTGGTCGTCATTTCGTTATCTCAATAAACTGATTTCAGCAATTGAAGGTCAGTAATTCTTCAAGTGTTAAACATCTATAAAAAGAAATAAAGTATTATAGAAAAAATAAAATCCGGAAATCGTCTGCTGCTGCTGGTTATGGGGAAACGAACAAATTTTCTTCCTCGATAACTTTATTTATTCCAAAGTAACATTAATTTGTTGTCCTGATTCAAATTTAGAGATATTATCTTTTTTTTTTTTTTTTTTCCTCTATTGCATTTAATATTTTTTTACTCCGCACATTTTATTGTTATTATTATTAATATTAATTTGGAGGATTTTATAATTTTTTTTTCAAATAAATATTATTATCTAGCTCTTTATTATAAAAAAAAAAGAAACTTTATTTACAAAAAAATTAAACAAACGTTATTCAGTATTAAAAACTTCTTCACATGCCATAAAACTAATGAAAGCACTATCTGTTTCGAAAAGGCGTAGCTTTTCTTCTTCGGGTTCAAAACATGTGCGCCTAGGCGAGTCGTATTAATCCTGGACGATAGGACCCATGCCCCACCCATGCCCCACCCCGCCCGGTTCCCGCTGTTCAATGTATTTTTCTAGTCAACTTTGTCCCCTTATTACTTCCGGTGTGAATTTTTTTTTTTTTTTTTTTTTTTTTTTTAACACACTTGACATTGTGAGTTTTTTTGCTTTTCTTTCCATGCTATTCCTATGGGGTTTTTAGCCTTTTTTTCCCTCTTTTCCTACATTCTAAAGTGGCGGTGGTTCCCGCCCACCCACCCCCACCACCGCCAAGAGTTATACTAGTCGAGTCGTATTAATCCTTAATTTTTTTTTTTTTTTTAACACACTTGACATTGTGAGTTTTTTTGCTTTTCTTCCCATGCTATTCCTATGGGGTTTTTAGCTTCTTTTTCCCCTCTTTTTCTACATTCTAAAGTGGCGGTGGTCACAACCACCGCCACTTTAGAATGTAGGAAAAGAGGGAAAAAAAGGCTAAAAACCCCATAGGAATAGCATGGGAAGAAAAGCGAAAAAACTCACAATGTCAAGTGTGTTAAAAAAAAAAATTCACACCGGAAGTAATAAGGGGACAAAGTTGACTAGAAAAATACATTGAACAGCGGGAACCGGGCGGGCTGGGGCATGGGTCCTATCGTCCAGGATTAATACGACTCGCCTAGTATACGGTCGCCTAGTCGACCTTGGAGGCAAAAGCAAGACAAAGCAGGGCAAAAACCAAAGAGAGAGGAGCAACACAACTAACTAATTAATAGGAAGCAGTCTGTGAAACCAATTGAAGGGGAAGGGAACTAGAAAACAGGAAACGAGAAACAAACACAAAAAATGGAGGGAAAGGATTTTTAAATAATTAATTTATATGTTTTTATTTTATTTTTATTTAAATATCTAATATCTAATTAATTTTTTAATTGATTGAATTAATTTTAATTAATTAATTTTATTAATTTATATTTTCGTTTTTTTTTTTTTTTTTTTTTTTTTTTTTAAATTATTATTATTGCTATTATTGTCATTATTATTGTTATTTTACAAAATAAATGAAATTACTTAATCGAATTAAACAATTTTTTCCAAGCTGTAGACAGCGAAGTGGAATCAAATTTTTCATCAACAATTTTATCGCGCATATTTCACTACTTTACAAATCGGAAGCATTTCATTTCAGTTTACTTAAAAATAAAAAAAGTAAATATCACAGAAATGAAAATAATAACTATAAACACAAGATTAAAATTTTTTAAAAATTATTGATTTAATTAAAAATTTTCATTAATTGATTTAATTAAAAATTTTCACTGAATCGATTTAATTAAAATTTTTCTAAAGTTACAAAAATCATGCGCATATTTTATTTGCAGCATAATTTACCGTCTTAAAAATCTCAATAATTTCATTTGAATTGGGAGAAGAAAAAAAATCTCAAATATTTGAAACTAATTATGAAGATAATAATAACAATATTGACAAGATATCTGTTTAAATCAACGTTTGAGCCGAAATAATTTAATTAATATTTCTTTAAATTTATGATAAGCATACATATATCTTATTTACAGCGTAATTTACCAATTTTAAAAATCGTAATAATTTCAGTTAGTTAAAAAGAAAAAAAAAAAAAAACTCAGATAATTGATAATAATAATAATATAGACAAGATACCGGCTTATATAAAAATTTCACAGAAATGACTTAATTAATTTTTTTCTGAAAATATAAAGCCGAATATTTTCATTAAATAAAGCGCATTCGTCAACTAAGAACCAGCTTATGTCTTTAAAAATTATTTTCTACACGCAAAAATGTCGACAATTTTCATAACAATATCATTACGGGCTCTATCATTAACTTCTTTTGAAATCTTTAGATAGATCATATATAAGGTGAAGGTGTGCCCAAATAAAAAGGAGACCTTAGCTGTAGCGGCGTTATGTAACGGCTTCGCATCAATATCCTCATTGCTGGAGAGTCATTTCCGCAGTTCGTTGCATGATGGATTCCTCCAGATCAGCACAAAAAGATCGGCTGTGGATGAGCTCATACGGCAGAATCGCCGGATCACCACACATGAAATTGCTGTTGAACTGTCGATAAACAACGGAACTGCGCATCAGATAATCCACAAAAAGCTTGGTTATGGCAAAGTTTATGCACAATGGGTGCCCGCATCTGTCACAGAATCAGAAGACGGAGAGAATGGATGTTTGCCTGACACCCATCTGTTGAGCCATCCACTCCCTTCCTACGCGCTGGAATCAGTGCATCAAATAGCAATTATTTATAATTATACTATACCACATGAACTGTAATTATAATATTGTTATTAAATATCTTCACATATAACTTTAGTCTCCTTTTCATTTGGGCACACCTTTTGTGCTGATCTGGAGGAATCCATCATGCAACGAACTGCGGAAATGACTCTCCAGCAATGAGGATATTGATGCGAAGCCGTTAAATGCGCATGCGCATGTAGCTATACCGCCATGCCATCTATCGGCCAACACATTAACTCACTGGGATTTGATATAACGGCGCTACAGCTAAGGTCTCCTTTTCATTTGGGCACACCTTATATAATGGCAAAAACCTTTGTATATTTGCCATTATGAATATAATTTTCGTAAATATCGCCAAAACGGAAAGTCACAGAATGACCGAAAAGGGAGGGTCACAACTAAATGTTATAACAAACCTATATACCAATTTGCAACGTCCTATGTCGAATCGTTTTTGAGTTATGTGAGACACACACACACATACATACAAACATACGTACATACAGACGTCACGAAAAAATTGTGTAAAGTCGTAGATATCTATAAGACGGTAGCTCATATTAAGACTAAAGTTGCAGGTGTACATCTAGACATCATAACCGTCAAAAATATAAATTTACAACCTTCTACGATCATTCGATTTTGAGCTATGCGAGATAAAATATCCATTTCGCAAACCGGGATTACAATACTTCCTTATACTTTGTAAAAGGAAATAAATAATTAAACGCTAAAATTAAAAATATTAATCAATTAAAACCTGTATTGTTCCAAAATTATAATTTTTTAAGCGTTATTTGTTTATTTATTTATTTATTTTAGTTAGAAACCATTTTCATTTTTAGAAGTTTTTTTTTTTTTTTCCTTAATCCTTTTATATTTAAAAAAGAAACACACGTTTAAAAATATCATAGTCATCTTACGTTCATAATTAATATATTTGAATTTAACTGGTAACTACTTTTTAAAAACTCACTTCGTTTATCACTTAATAAATTTTATGTAAAAAAAAATTTTTTAAATGAAAAAAATTATGAATTGTGTATTGACACAATTCATAATTTTTTTTATTTAAAAATTTTTAGATTATTTTTTCTTCAATCAAAAAAATATTTTCCCCTTGATTTAGCCAGCACATTCATTTAAATTTAGACAATTCGTTTAGACATCATTGAATTAAACATTTGATAGTATTTATCAGAAAAAAACAGTGGAAAAGACAAGTCGAATTACTTCATATAGCAGTACACTTATTACCAATATTTACAGAACTGTTTCAGAAAGTCCAAGAAATGTGTTGCAATTCATATAAAGCATACTTTATTTATCCGAAAGAAACGGTGAAAAAAATAAATAAAACTATTTCACTTATTACGAATATTTACAAAACTATTTAAAAAAAAAAAAAAAAAAAAAAAAAAACGAGAAATATTGTGCAGTTTATAGAAATGATACTTCATCGCTATATTTTCTATAAAATTCTATTGCTCCCTTTTAAAATTACTTTACAGTCTTTTGACAGTAATAATATTAAAGCCACTCAGAGTCATTGAAAGTTACTACTTTGAGAGACTCTTGGTTATAGATAGAAAATGCCACAATCGTTTTATTTTACCCACTTCCAGCGTTTGCCATTGCATTTATTCAAACTTCTGCAATAGGAAGATTCTACTTGCATTTTCAAAGAATTTTATTACGATTTTAGAATTTCTTTTAGCTATCTTTAGTTGAATATTTCTTTATACAACTAAACAGAAAATGGTGATAAAAATATTATGAGAAAATTTTATGGATGACTTTTTTTTTTTTTTCACTTTTCTATGTGACAATGGAAAATATCGATTACAGCCTATGGCAAGAAACTATTAAAATGTTTAGACTTTTATTATTACTTATTACTATCCAAAAAATGATTAAATAAAGAAAATAGAAATGGAACGCAAATAAATTCTATAGCAGCTTAAAATACGTTAGAGATTTTATGGAGATATCAATAAACTTTTCTTCTCAAATAGATATTAATACAAATTGATGTTATACATATGTGCGTTTGTTTGTAATATTATCAGTATGAAAACTATTTTATTATTTTATTATTTTATTATTTTTCTGTAGCGCAGAAGTACTTTCACTTCGTATTATGATTACTAGATAAACCAAACAAACAACCAATTACAGTGATATTTCTGTACTGATAAGTATAAAGGATTTAAGTCAAAAAATATCGATTTTTGGGTTAAGTACATAGTCAGACAGCAAAAAAAATTATCTATCGATTGGTATAAAGGATTTAAATCCATGTCATTTAGTCTTTGAGAAAATCCATTGGTTAAAAAAGATTCAAGTCAGAAATTTAGCATTAATATTTGTATAAAATATTTAATTCAATTTTTTCCCTTTATTAAATGAAGGTTGATAATCACTGAACGGTGTAAAGGGTATAAATCAACATAATCCTTTTTTCCTAATCGATTCTTCTGTTCTAGTTTTCAGTTAGTTTAACTTTATTTTTCGTCTCTTAAAAAATCAAGAATATGGACTTGGATCCTTTATACTTATCAGTACATATTTATGCATGAACACAGATCTTCATGGGTTGCAGCGACAAATAGAAAGGGAAAGATACTGCTCTAGATTAGAGTTCATTGTAGAACGATCCTTTTGGTTGGATTTATTCTATTAAAATAGGATTTATTTTGAGAAATTCCACGGTCAAAATACACATAAAACTTTGCGTTTATCTTTGAACGAGCAAGTTAACTTTTATATTTACTAGAAACATATAATACAAGAATTTTTACTGTATAATAAAATAATTTCCATTCTGCTCATATAGAAGCAATGTACGCATACTTCATATAGATGAAACTCTACTTCATATTATGGTTACATTAAATTCAGATGCCATCGCTCGAGCACTTCTAGAAAGCATTACTGTAAAGATCTTTAAAAATATGCTTTTATTTCGCGGCAATTTTTATACTTTCCATACGTATTTCCATTTCCGATAGTAATCATATTTCACTTACAATACCTTAATGTAATGTTCTATCCATATTGATAAAAGTAGAACGGTGTCAAATAAGACGTTTCAATAATCTGTTCCAGTGGAATACTTGCATTTTGAGTCCGTTCTTACAATGTACATTGAGTGCATGTCTTCTAATACCTAATACAATGTATTCATTTCAGAGCATTTTTATAACGGTAGTAATCGAAAATATTAAGCTTCTATTGATTTTATGGAATTGGGTTTATTTTATGTATTTCGAATTTTGCAAAAGTTTCTTGAGCTACCAATGCCACCGCTTGTATTCCCCGAAGATATTTTGACGAGATGAATGCTTGAATGTTATAGGGTTCATGCAGACCCGACATTTTTCTCGAAAATTTTCACCAATATTCATGAACAATAAATTTCGATTTAAGTTTATATGCTTACTCATCACATTTTCTTTCTTTTAATTATTGGTGGAAGAATGAAAAAATGAATTGTAAAAATATTATGAGGGATTATAGATTTTGATTCTATGCACTATTTCTGCTTATGAAGCAAAAATGAAATAAAAGGAATGATTTTCTGGCAATGTCAATGTTCTGTTTTGACACTGGTAGATAGCTTTTTACTTTTTTATATTGAAGCATTAATTTCAAATTCCTTCATATATATACATATTTAAATAGATTTTTCAGATATCTTTTTAAACGCATTAATTCATAATCTTTAATTCCTTTTAATATTCGTTAACTATTAAGATTTTATTCAAAATAATTTTGTAAAGATAAGTTAAAATATTAAATTTAAATAGTTCTTAAAGATAACTTTTTTTAAATGTTTCAAAATTTCTCCTGAATTTATTCTATTTCGAAAAAAATTATGATTAAAAGATTTCCTCTGAAAATATAAAGTTTTAATACAGTTAGTCTAACACTCAAATTTAACATTTTTTATTATTTTTTTTTTTTAATACATATAATTCGTTAAATATATTGAGTAAAATAGCAAAATACTAAATATCCTGGGACATATTTTTAAAAAATTTAAATAATTCTTTGAAATTATTAAATTTAAAAGAAATATCTTTTCAGATTATATAAATTAGGGTAGGTGCTCCAGTGATTGGCCTGCTCCAGTAATTGACATCTGTCCCGAAATAATTAGTAAATAAGAAAAATAATAAAATCATACATTTTACATATAAGAATTTTAACATTTTATATCAAACACTGGAGCATAGGGTGCTAATAACTGGTAAAATGAATATCTAGCAGTGTCAAACACTGGAACACAGGGGGCCAATCACTGATAAAATGAAAAACTGGCAGCGTCAATTACTGGAACACTGAGTGGGTGTGAAATAAAAATTCATAAAAAAATAATTGTTATCAAATGTATATATTTTAACATATATGTGGTTCTGAATGTCTTTCATACCCTATGTACTAACTTAAGATTTCTAAAAATATTTTCTGATGACTAGAACATTAAAAACATCAGAGATTGCTCTAAAAGTGTCAATCACTGGTGCACTTACCCTATAACTATTAAATATATAAAGTAAACCAGATGAATGTCAAATATTTTAGTAAATATTAAATTCTTTAGAAAACAATTCTTTTGAATAATTCTCAACAACTTTTGACACCAGCTAACGTATTTCGGAGATTTTACTTTAATAACAAATAATGATTACAAGTCAGTAATTTTAATGGAAGTTTTCTTTTAATATAAAAGAAACACGTCTGTAAGTTTAAGTGAATTTAAAAGAGCAGCCGTCGAATGCAATATCAATGTTCTGAAAATATCTGAATTCACCTTGTCATCTTAAAATTTAAAACTTTTAAAAAGTAATACTTGTCGTGCGCAGTCTAATTTAAAGTATGTCAAAATTAATTTTATGCTTTATAGACAGTAGAGAGAAGCTTGTTGTGAATTTCAGCTTCTTCTTGCTATATATCATCTAGCTTGTAAAAGAAAAATTTCTTTAAAATTCTTTTAAAAGCTTTAATTTTATTAATTAAATTAAGATGTAGTTAATTATGAAAATTTATACTTGGTACAATATTAAAATATAAAACATAAATGAAATAATTTTAAATAGGGAATAAAATTGATAACTTCAGTTGTTATTAATAGAGTCTAGATTAATGAAACCTCTATAAAATTTTAAACTACACATAGATTTGTTACAGAAAGTGCTAATAGTAAATGCACTGAAAACAAAATATTTCTCATTCCTGTTATTTCCATAAAAGATTTCTTATTTAAATTAATACCCATAAATATTTTCAATAACAACTACAAGTAATAATAATCAGAAAAGTTAGCTTTATAACCTAAATTTTTTACAACTAAGGTAGGTGAACCAAAGGTGGCCAGTGTTCCTAAGGTAGCCCACCCCCTAAAAAAGGTTTAATTTAATTTATAATCACAAAATAGTGCTATTGCATTATAAATCATGTATCTACAAGGTGTGTGAATAAATTTGAAAAGTTTATATTGATCGACCGCCATTGTATGCAGTGAATGAGGAGTTTGCACACATGAGGGATTTGAAAAAAATCCAATTTTTCTGGCAGTTTTAGGCCCATATATTTCAAAGAATTTGTTAAAAATGCAAAAAATTTTCTCACTGATTTTAAAATTAACTTTAAAATTAACCAAATATCACGTGACTTCAAAACGCTGTCTCACGTCACACTTTATGATGCTTCAATGTTTACATTTTGTTAGCCTCTTTAGCAAGCTGCAATTCGTTTTAACTTTCGTAATTGACAATCGTTTATGTGGTTCTGAGCATTTCTTTTTTTTTTTTTTTTCATCTTATAATCATTTAATATCATTATCCCCTTTTTCCATTATCGTTATTACTTTCAATTTTTTTCTTTTCATGGCAGTTGTCCAATGTTTTCGTTTAATAGTATCCTGTGAAATGCTAAATAATAGCTTTTAGGAAGAATTACCGTTGTGTTGGTGCAGAGTAGTACAGTAAAATATTTACAATACAATTTTTTAATACCCGTCTTTATTATAAAATATAAAACCTATTTCACTGATTCAAAAATCAAATTAAAGCACGAAATCAAACGTAAACAGCGATTATTTCCGTTTGTTGTCATAAAGAGTGACGTCATGATGCATTATGCTGCGTTTTCCCGATAAATACTGCGATGTTGAAATAGTTATAAATCAGTAATGATATTTCAAAAAAATAAAGAAAATACATGTATTTATTTTCTTACTTTTTCATTTTCTATTATATAAGAATAAAATCAGAAAACGAGCAAATTCCTCATTCACTTTAGAGAAGTAGTCCTTCTAATTTCCAGGTAAGAAGATATTTTAATGTACATGGGTTGAAGTTCTTGGAACATTGAGCTGTGATGTGCTTCCTGAAAATTTATTTCTTTCCCTTTAACCACATTAACTTCATTTTTAATAAATTTTTCAGATTAAATGTTTAATTCCGTGCAAATGGTGACTATGGGAATATTCTCAAGGTGGCCCAGATGTCGGACAACCTTGTAACACGTGAGCCAACTTAGCAAATAAATACGCAAATTAATGCAATAAGTGTAACTTTTCGAAATTCCTGCTTAAATATCTGAAAAAACATATGACCATTTATTCTCCAACAGTTTCCACACAAATCAGAATACAGTCGGTAACAAAAGTGTCCGAACACTAGCAAAAATTTCTATGTATAAAAAGTACGCTTCATACGGTTTTGTTAAATAAATCCTTATCGAATCATGGTCTTACTCTGACTAAGAACAGGATTCGACAAGTATTTATTTAATAAAACCGTATGAAGTGTACTCTTTTTATAGAGAAATTTTTGCTAGTGTTCGGACACTTTTGTTACCGACTGTACCAGAGATCTCCCGAAAGAAGTCAATGAATCCTAAAATAAAAATCCTGAACTAACTTTGCATAAAAGTGGTTTAAAGTCTTTTTGTGTTAAAAAATAAAATGAAAAAGAAGAAACACACAAAAGAGCATCATAGGCACAATTTAAAAAGTGCGTTCAACATATGGACCACCTTTGGAACACCATACACCAAAGGTGGCTCACAAGGTACAATTTCGAAATTGTATTATAAAAATATCTAAATTACACTTTACCAAGAAAACTATACTTGATACGTATAAGAGATAAGTGTAGCGTTTTATGATAAAAATTCCAGAAACATACACCCAACCAGATAATTATAAAAAATTCTCAAAGCTTAACTATGGCCACCTTTGGTTCACCTACCTTAGTTAATATTATTTTCTGTAATACTTAAACAGCCGCTTCAGACAAGATGAATTTATCCAGTAAATTTAAAACAATTTTTAATGATATTTATTTCAGTATTTAATTTTTTTTTAATAAAGTGTTTGATATCATATCTTTTTCTTGTTTTCTGCTTTTCATTCTTTTTTTTTTTTTTTTTTTTTTTTTTTTTTATTTACCATCCTTTAGAGCCGAAAATAAAATACAGACCTACATAAACTATTATTTTTGTATGCAATTTTTAACACATTTTAATATATAAATACTCTTTTTTTTTATGTAATGAACTGAAGGGATATTGGTGATATTATCTGCTCCTATACAAATATAAAACATTCAGTTTCAAATTATAAGATACAGATTATGCTAAATGTACCATAAGCTTTAAAACTTCACAAACAGTTTAATTGTAAAGAAATATACAATATTCAAAATCATTTAACATCAGATAAAAAATAAAATAAATATTTAAAAAGTTATATAAGCATATGGAACATTACTTATATATAGAAATTGGTTGATATTTAACACATATTCAGAAGTTACTTCCTTAATCTCTATACAGAATTCAATTCTGTTTTAACTGTTTTGGGTTTACTTCATGCATTAATTGAACCATATGGCACCAGTAAACTGTTTAACATAATTGTACTGAATTCTGCAGTTTAATACAATATAGGTCAAAAGTATGGTGGCCATATGTCCTCTAAATTCGAGGACAGTCCATATTTTGAAACCATTTTTCTAAATTTTTCTAAATTGTAGAATGTAAATTATTTATCCTATTTATTATCGCTCTTAAGTTCTCATTTATTTAGCATAAACTATACCTCTGTAATTTGGTAGTTGTAACAGTTATTAATGCTAATATATTATGAAGGTACTTTAATATGGTCACTATAGTCAAAAGACAAATATCTTAATAAATAGGTATAAGTAATACACAGATAAGCTACTGCCATACTTAATAAATAGAAATTTTAATCCCAATAACTTTTTAAGGTCACCGTGTAAAACTGAAGAATAATTTATATTCCGATAAAATCGGTTAACATATACAGGTAGTACATTTGTAATCTAGAAACTTTTAATTAAATGGATGAAACCAATCTTTGTTAACCCTACAAGGCTCAATTTTTTTTTTTTTTTTTTTTTTTTTTTTAGTGCGCGACAAAAATATATAGGTTGTAATTAGTGATCAGAAGATAGGGAAAACTTACAAAAATAAAAATAAAACCATATTTTACGGAAAAATCAACTTTTTAGCTCAACGTACCGTATGTGGAACATATATAAAAATATGATTTACTAAT
Organism: Salticus scenicus; assembly: GCA_963930645.1. Taxonomy (NCBI): domain Eukaryota; kingdom Metazoa; phylum Arthropoda; class Arachnida; order Araneae; family Salticidae; genus Salticus; species Salticus scenicus. The sequence continues at coordinate 31,701,014 of OZ005648.1, forward strand.
ACGTTTACTATTGTAATATTTAAAAAAAAAAAAACTTACCTCTGCAAAATATACACTTCGTTATAACACATAGTATTTTTTTTTTTTTTTCGAGTCAAAACTGTTCAATAAGTACTCTTTTTTTATTTTTGAATTCAGAAAAACGACTAACTTATCACTTTCATTCAAATTTCACACTTAGTGCACTATAACAAAACCACGAACGACATCTTTAGGTAAAGATTCGTATTATTACATTGCTAAATGTCAGTAGCTTCTATCAAGATGTCAAGAGATGTCGCTACTAATAATTTTATAGCTATAGGAACAATTAAAGTCGGTGTTCCACATATGGAACTGGGTGCCTTGTAGGGTTGAAAAGAATACTTTTATAAGCATAATAATGTTTATATTCTGATTAAACATTTTTTTTTAATGTGTATTTATTAAGGGTAAAATAAATATAGATGAATGCAAATTATTCAGAAATATTTTATTTTTCTTTCTGGGAGTAACTGAAATTAAAAATTCGACAGCAAATACGTCTGCATCGGCTGTTATGGACAACGCTTATTCATTTCGGCATAGCTTTTTAGGTTTTTCTGTTTTTTATTTTACAATTTCTTTCATCTTTTAACATGACGGTATCGTAAATTAGATACCGGTCTGTCTCCGTCTATATGTCTATGTAGCCGTGCAGCTTCCAATGAATAGACTTAAAAGTTTATTATCATTTAGATTATTGATAAAGTATTGTAAAACATTTATAGAAAAAATATACTACTTACCGTTTTAAAATAACTATACTTTTTACATAATCTTTTTATGATATATTATCATGCTGATCTCAATATTCTACCTGTAATAAGCAAAAGAAAAAAAAATTATACTCCTTCTATTGAAAAAAAAAATCACCAAAACTACTTCTTTTCCTTTTTATTAATATCAGTGTTTAAAAATTTAGAAGCGTTTAATTGTATTTTAAAAGAAAGTAATAGAATAAGACAAAAAGAAAAGTTTCAATTTAGCTATTCAGAAAAAAATATTTATACCACATTTTGCAATAATAATAATAACATATTAATTACTTATCAGTTTTTTACGTATCTTTGCTATAACTTATGTTGAACTCTTTTGTGCTATGGAGTATACTTCAATAATTGAATAATTAAGCAATATAGCTTACGATAGAAAAAAGATATTTTTTCTAGCGTCTCAATGAATAATAGTTTGGTCCTAGAAAAAATGCCTCCTTTTTATACAAGCGTATGAATCCTGTTACAATTGAGTAGTTAATTAATTCATTATTTCAGTTTACAAGAAAGAATGTAACTTACAAATAAGGTAACTGCTCTAGTATTGGACACTTTAAGAAAGTTTTCTGACTTTTGTTTTTTTTTTATAAGTGAATTTTAGAAGCGTAATGATAACCAGTGCACGATACCTCAACTAACTCCTTTTGTACATGACTTCATAGCGAAAAATGCTAATTCAGTCACTTTTATATTTGAAAAACTAATTTTCTACAGAGCTTAAAATGCGCCAGTAATGAACACTTTAAAATCCAGTACTGGACACGTATCTGTTCCAGTAGTGGATACCTTTGAGTTTATTCAGAAAAAGTAAAATAATAAGATAAAATGTAAACTTTGTAGAAATGTATATTTAATTAATAAAAGAGGGTTTTTTTATTAATTCGTTAAACGGACAAAGCAATATGAGAACTTGTGTCATAAATTAAAAAAAAAAAAAAAAAAAAAAAAAAGTTATCTCTGAAAAATTTAGCAGCTTCAATTGCACATTTTTAAAAATTCTTTTAGTTAAACAATGTGTTATCGAAGTATAGCATTTATTAAATGTATTATAAATATTATGTATGTTTAAAAGTTGGATCCTTCTAAGAAGACAATTTTTACATAATAATTTAATTTCATCCTTGTGTTATATTATTATAAATATCAAACATAGACAGATTTTGTTTCAGACATTAACTTGAATTCTGTATATTATTTCCAAACATGCAAGTCTAAAATGTATGAATATTTTGAAGTAAGCCGATTTGTAAACTAATCTGTGAACATACTAGATCTGGCCTTAAACGGCAAATGAATCAGAATTTGATAGGATTGACTATATAGTGTCGTGATGACATTATCTAGTACTAGCACTGGACACCTATAAAAATGTTAGTTAATAGAAAAATCAAATATCTAGCAGAATAAATGAAAAAATTGAGGCTCAAATTGAAACTAAAAACTTTGCATTCTTTTTTTGAGTGAACAATATGACACTCATATTCTAGAAGAGTATAACAGAACAAATTCCCTGTATGACGAAAGATTCCCATTCTGACTATAGAAGCAATGCAAGCGCATCCGATATACGGAGCTCCACACTGTATTATGATATACATGAAATACATAAAACGCTTCTCTCTCTCTCCCCCCATCCCCCCCCTCTCTCTCTCTCTCTCTCTCTCTCTCTCTCTCTCTCTCTCTCTCTCTCTCTCTTCTTCTTCTTCTTCTTCTTCTTCTTCTTCTTCTCCTTCTCTCTCTCTCTTCGCTTCTTTCATACTCTATATTCGTATATTCACGTGGAATAGAGGCCATAATTTTATTTACAATGGTAAACACGCTTATTTCTTCCCATATTGACCGTAGGTAAAACGATGTCGAATAGGAAGCCTTAATAATCTTTTCAATGTGTGGATTTCGTGTCCGATCACACACCGTACAGTCGGTAACAAAAGTGTCCGACCACTAGCAAAAATTCCTATGTAAAAAAAGGTACACTTCATACGATTTTATTAAATAAATCCTTATCGAATCATGTTCTTACACTGACTAAGAACATGATTCGATAAGGATTTATTTAACAAAACCGTATGAAGTGTACTTTTTTTACATAGGAATTTTTGCTAGTGTTCGGACACTTTTGTTACCGACTGTACATTAAATTCATATATGCTGAAACGTACAGTCGGTAACAAAAAAGTCTCCTAACACTAGCAAAAATTCCAATATAAAAAATGTACACTTAATACAGTTTTGTTAAATAAATCCTTGTCGAATCCTGTTCTTAGTCAGTGTAAGAACATGATTCGATAAGGATTTATTTAACAAAACAGTATGAAGTGTACTTTTTTTATATAGAACTTTTTGCTAGTGTTCGGATACTTTTGTTACCGACTGTAGTAGAATGTAATTCACAGACTTTATCTACTCGTTTCCGAGGTTTTTATCTTGGTAATCATCTGCATTATTGAGAGTATAAGGATTTTACCAAATAAGGTTTGTTTCCTGTATTTCAACTGTTACAAAGTTGTCATTAGTCAAATACCTATCGTTGGCACCACTTCTCTTTTTCACAAGGCATTTACATAAAACGATTGCTTGAAGATGATTCGAGGTTTAGCACGGACCCGCCCGCTTTTTCTCAGACTTCAATCATTATTCACAAACTACAAATTTCTCTTTAAATTTATAGGTTTGCTTATGACAGAAATTACTTTTTAAAATTAGTGGTGTAATATTCAAGGACAAAATAAGGGAACTGTAGATTTCGTGCACTATTACTGTTTAACAGGCAAAAATGTGTTAAAAGGAACATTTTGCTAGAAATGTTGTTGAGGTTTTTATTATTATTATTTATTTATTTTTATTTTTATTTTTATTTTTTTGTTGTTGTTAATTAATTTATTTTGTTTTTCCTTTTGACACTGACATGTAGATTCTTACATTTTATTTTTTTTCTCAAATTTGTTCAACTGCTCTTAAAGAAATTTTATATATTAAAATAGTCGCTTTATAATCGTTATTTAATCAGCTTATATTTAAAATCCTTAATTCATAAAATACTTTATAAATAAAAAAATTTTGAGAGATAAATAAAAATATTAATTTGCAATAATTCTTAAAGATAACTATTAAAAAAAATTAAAAAATTTTCCCGAATTAATTCCATTTTCAAAAATTGTAATTAACATTTCTCTCAAAATGTAAAACTTTAATACAACCTCTTGTTTAAACTTAATATTTTATATTATTATTACATACTATTAAATATTTTATATATTTAGCTAAACATATTGGGTAAATCGAATGCGAAATATTTTAGTAAAAATAAAGGTTTTTTTTTTTTTTTTTTTTTTTAACAATTCTTTTAATTTCAATAGATTTCGACACATTCTAATGGCATTTTGTATTTATTTTATAAATAAGTACAGATTATAAGATAATTTTAAAGGAAGTTTTCTTCAGCTCTAAACACTGCGCGTTTGTCAGTTAAATAAGTTTAAAAAAACAGCTGTCCAATGCAATATTGGTGTTCTGATTGTATCTGAATTCACCGTGTTATCCTAAAACCCTTAGGGCGATAATATTTATTGTATACACATACTGATTTAAAATATGTCAAAATTAATTTTATGGTTTGTAAACAATAGAGAGAATTATTTTTCTCAGCTTCTTAAGATTTTCAGTTTGTTCCTGTTTTATTTCATTTAGTTTGTAAAAGAAAAATTTCTCTAATTGTAATTTAATTAATTAATTTTCGTATAGTTAGTTAACATTTATTTTTAGTAGAGTATTGAAATATTAGCCAATAATTTCATTATTGGCAGTGGTTCAGGTTGACTGATTTGGTTTAACGTCGCACTAGCACTGCGCAAAGGGTAATTGGCAATGGTCTGGGACGCCCTCCTAAGGATGCTCCGGAGACAAGACATCACAATTTTGATCCTCCACGTAGGGGAAGGCTTCCCCGCTTCGGTGATCCCCAGAGGCAGTGGTTCAGAAAATTAATAATTTCACTTATTCTTAGTTATGGATTATAATTACTATAAAATTTTAATGTATTTATAGAAATATCTATTATAAGGAATGCTATTCATAGCACAGGCCAGCGAAATTGCACTTTTCTTTTATTATTATTTTTTAACTGATTTGGGTGTTTCTAATGTTTTTTGATGCACTGAATTCAGAAATGCTTCTCTTTTCTTCTTATCACGTAAAGTTTTTTTTTTTTTTTTTTTTTTTTTTTTTATGAATACACTCCTTCTCATATTTATAAGGACACTTTATATTTTGAAATAACTAATGTAAAAATAATTGTAAACAAGATCATACTAAGCGCACTTAATATATCTAGCATTCTAAAAGCCAAAACTGTTAGAATTTTTTAATATAAAACAAAATTAATAAAAAATAATGCAAAATGTGTTTTTCTCCACGTTTTTAGATGTTCATAATTATAGGGACAATCCAGATTTTTTCGTTTTATTTAACTTACTAGTGTATAAATAACAGTTGACATGCGAATTTGTTAACTACTGGGCTAGATTAATTCATATATATAAGCCTTCAATTTTTCTTGGACGGACATTACTGATAATTCCTCGAAAAAAAGAACGTTCAAGTAGTGAAGTATGATAAATGTGTTTTTTAAGTGGAAGGATAATTTCAATCCGCCGAATTTCTAATGAAATTCGAAGGTCTAAAATTGCTGAAGGAAATGTGATCAAACGTTGAACTTCTGGTTCGATAGGTGAGAGATCTGATGCAAAATCAAAGTTGTTTTACAGAGATCGAAGACTCATAATTCCTCTGACTGTTCTACTCATAATGATTGCTGCCGAATTTGCCCGTAATTTTTAACGAAAGGTTAGGGTCTACATTTATGCATGTTTAAAATAATTAATTATATGTTAAAATGAATAAAAAACCTGTATTAATCAATCAGCATTTAATGGGGGAAAGAACGTCTGTGTTAAAGTTGAATAAAGACAATATTAAATGGTAAAATGTTACATTTTCGGATGAAAAACATTTTATTCTTGATTAACCAAAAAGTTTTAACAGTTACTGGCACGATCTGAAGATAGCGAAAGACAGAGCAGATTTTTTAAAGGCAGATATGAATCGGGCATTTTAAAGGTGGATCTATGGTGCTCTGGGGAGCTGCTTCTACTGAAGGCAGAATGAATTTAGTAATTTTTTCTATTATTATGAACATCAAGAGAATATCCGCAAATTTTAAACGTTGAATTATCAGATTTTTGTTAGATTTTGGGGGGTAATAATATTTTTTTCAACAAGACTTACATTTTTGCTCTACTTTTAGAGCAATAGGAAATAGTTTGAAGACAGAAACTTCTGTATTATTGCCTTTCCCATGGCCTAAAAGTTGAAAAAACCTTATCTTATGATATTAGAAAAGTGCATGTAAGTGGAAAGCAATTTTAGATAGTTTAAATGTATTAAGAATATCATATATGGTATGTGAAATGGTATAGAAACTGAATTAAAAAGAAATGTATATATATATACCAGGCAGAATGTCTGACTGTTTAACCCTAAAAAGAGATCCCATAAAATATTAATTTAAGGAATAACCGAAAAAAATTACTAAAATTCGAGCTGTCCTTATAATTGTGAACACCTGAAAAATCATCTTTTTACCATATTTAAAGTTTTTTAAGATAGAAAAACGATAAAACTTTTTAAATATAGTCTATTAATGAAATTTAAATTAATTAAAAATATATTTGTTTAAATAATAGTGTTCAGTGTTTAGTTAATATAGAAAAACGGGTGTCCTTATAATTATGAGAAGGAGTGTATATAAAAAATTGACACAGAGGCTATAACAGAATTGAAATTTCTTATGTGTAAAATATATTAAACTAGGCTGTTATTTACATATTATCTTTTTAATGTGTCTGTTCCTGTACATCGAAGCTCGGTAAAAAAGTTTTACCCCTTGTACACGGCGTGAGGGTGCACGGCATCTCAACGTAGCAACCACCAATAATCTGTTAACATGCTAATATTCTATCGGCTCTGGTACCTTCTTTTAATTATTTAATATCTTGATGAAATTGATCTCTCTGTTCTTCACTCGCAACGCCAAGACTTCTCTGGAAATAACTGAGATGGGAGTTGAAAAAATAGAGTTTTAAGCTCATTTCTATCAAAAAAAAAAAAAAAAAAATCCATTTTCTACAGAAACTGTACGTGATGGAATTTTTTTAATTTTGAATATTTTTTCCTTAATCAGCATCCAAAGTTACATCAGAAAATCATTTCGCCTTGTAGAAAAAAAAAATCATCGCAGACCTGTAAAATATTTAAATAAAAATTATCTTTCTTTCTATTTTTTATTGAAAAATCGCTTATTTAAATTATAGTCCATGAACATTATCAATAATGGTTACGAGAGATAATTTTTAAACAATAAGACTTGCTTACATACACTTTTTGAAAAAGTTATTAAAAAAAATATTCTGTACTGCTTAAATAGTTGCTTCTGATAAAATAATTTTTTATAAATTCTTTATTGCTTTTTAACAATTTTTTTTTCTAGTGCTATTTATTTAAATTTTACATTTCTTATTATTTTGTTTATTGCAAGTTTTTGATATCACGTATATTTCATTCTCTTTAATTTTTTTTTTTCACCTACTTGCCTTTAGAGCTACAAATAAAGTGCAGATTCACATCAAAGTGTTGTTTTTTTCTTACTGACTTTTTAACACTGTTTAAAAAATAAATAAATATTTTTGTATGCGCTGAATTGAATGGATATTTTTTAAATTACCCTCTCATATGCAAAATGTCAAAACTTAATGTCAAATATATAGATTTGGATAAAAATGTCAAGATAAGTTGACTGCAAAGAAATATATAACATTTTTTAAGACATTTAATAAAAACATATTTAAAATACTGTATAAATACATTATATATTATTTATGCTTACGAATCGATTTATGTTAAATACATTTTCAAGAAATATGACAGGTATTTAGAGATTACGTCATTCATTTCTATAGAGAATTTAATATTGTTTTAACTGCTCTGAATTTACATTATATACTAATAACAACATGCGTTAAATTGAGCAAAGTGCTTAACATTATTGTATTGGATTCTCAGCTTATCACAATAAAGGTTAGAAACCGAATACCTCAACAAATGAAGTGTGTATAATGCAGATATGCTATTGTCATACTTAATAATAAATAGAAATTTTTATCACAATAACTTTTATGGTCGTCTTGTAAAACTGTAGTTTAATTTATATTTCAATAAAATTAGTTAACAAGTACATGTAGTAAAATTACAGTTTAAAAAATAAATGGCTATAAATTTTAAGGAAATGGATGAAATAATTCTCTAATGACTAAAATACTTTTGTAATAATAATGATGTTTATATTCTGATTAAAGATAGAAAAAGTGTGTATTTATTAATAGTAAATGAAATGAAGATGGATGAAAATTATTTATCCATATTTTATTTTTCTTTCTGCGGATAAGTAAAATAAAAAATTCTCCAGCAAAAATAATATCGTTTTATTTGCCTGTCTTTGAACCACGCTTGTCTGTCTTGTGGCCTACTTTTTACGTTTATTCTTATTTTTATTATTGTTATTCTTATTTTTAATTTTTCAATTTTATTCCTTCCTTCGTTTTTCATATATTTAAATTTTATTTCATCAGCACTTCTGAAGGAGCTTTAAAAACTCCGAAACGGCCACTTTCTTGTTTAATAAAAAACTATATTTATTAATAGTAAAACAAACAGATATGAAGACAGACAATTCAAAGATATTTTACATTTATTTTGAGGTTAATTAAAATTACAACTTTGAGAGTAAAAACAATTCCACTTTTCTTTGCCCGTCTGTGGACCACGCTTGCCTATCTCAATACAGGCAAGCTCGACTTTTAGTTATTTTTATACTTCTGGTTTTTCATTTTACACTATTTCTTTCACGCTTTAACCTTCATATATATATTTCAAATTCATTTCACTACACTGTAAGAAGCTTGGTTAGTGGCTATAAACACTTGATTTTTGATAGTGGCTGGCAAAAAATGTTCCAGTCACTGACAGTAAAAATTAAGTTATGGCCGTAAAAGAAAGAAATCTGTGAATTTTTCAACAATTTCTTAGAAATAAGCATAATAAACATTTTTCTCAAACAAGGGAGCTAGCAGTACAATTTAATAGTCAACTTTCCAAATTTTACTAAAATTTCTTACACTGAAAAAAAATTCTGTAACTGACATCTAGAATCTAAATTGTGGCTCTAGAAAAAATAGTTCCATGTCATTCCTATAAATTCTAGTCCCTTTTGAAAGGGAGTTCTGGAAACATCTATCATCGATATCAAACCTATTTGAAAATATCTTTTAATAAATGCGAACACAAGAGGCGGGTTTCGGCAATTATAATCTTGGTTTATGACCCAATTCTATAGATAATCAAGCGAGAATTTCTCATCTTACAAAAGATTCAGAATATTGTTTCACCATCTAGAAATGTGTAGACTAGAAATTCTCGATCATTTCGTCTATTCAGTTTATTGGCGTGCATTGTGCGCATAGTTCGGAAATCTATATTTCTAGTTAAGGGATACAGAAAATGGCCACTTATTCATTCTAGATGAAGGCGATATATTTATTTTCTCAGTGTAGAGTGTAGCATAGATAAAGGGTCTTAGGAAGTTCCGAAATTGCCATTTGTTAGCTTTTTTCATAAAATTTTCATTGTTATTCTTAACTTATTCTTGTTTCACACATTTTTTACTTTTTCCGTTTAGGGTGTTAAAAAGTTGGAGAAAGAAAAATTTAAAGTTTTACATAGATTATAACGTTAGTTTTTAATGTTACTACATCTGTACTTGTTATGCACTATTAACTTATTTTATATTAACAGGATTTATCCTCTTCGCTGGTCACTGTATTTAAATGAATTCACTATTTTTTTATACGGTTTTTTTTTTTTTTTTTTTTTTTTTTTTTTTTTTTTTTAATTATTATTATTATTATTATTATTATTTAGATATCTATCTTGAAATACGCAAAAAGGTATACATTTTTATCATTTTACTCAGAAGTTTTCAACATAACTGCTGATTTCTTTTCTTATTAATCTAAGTCTCTAAAAATATAAAAATTAGTACTTCAAATTTAGCTATTCAGCAAAAAATGTCTATACCACATATTACAAAAAATATATATATATAATAAATTAATTACTTGTCAGCTTTTTATGTATCTTTGCTATAACTGATGTTGAACTCTTTCGTGCTGTGAAGTATACTTCAATAATTGAAAAATTAAGCAATATAGTTTATGACAGCAAAAAGGCTTTTTTTCTAAGGCCTTAATGAATAATAGTTTTGTCCTAGAAAAAATACATACTTTTATAGAAACGTGTAAATCTTGTTAACTTAGTTAATTAATGCATCGCTGCATTTTCTAAGAAGAAAAACAACTTACAAATAATCCTTTTGATAAGTTTTTTTCATATTAAATTAGAAGGAGATCATTCAAACTTATATTTTTAATTTCAAAGGTTTTTATGTACTCTTACGTACCTTAACCTGAAATTTTCTGGAAAGGTGCAGTCTTTTCGACACACACACACACATATATATATATATATATATATATATATATATATCATTATCATCATCATCATCATCATCATCATCAATTTCAGTCTTTAGCAATCCACTGCTGGATGAAGTCCTTTCCTAGGTGATTCCAATCTGTCTTGTTTTCTGCTATTTTCTATTCTGTTCCTCCAAACTATATATATATGTGTATTTATATACATTTATTTAGTTATGATTAAAATTACGATTTCAAAATGCTCTGATTTTAAAACTACCAATCGGAATGACTTGATATTTTACCAAAACAATCGTTTAACGATGGAATTTTGTTTAGAGGAGAAAAAAAAGTAGTTCTAAAATGTCCCTATAGATAGCGCTTTCAGGGTAATGTCAGGGGAAACATCTAAATGGGATTTATTAAACACAAGAATGTTGTTATCAATACAATAGAATAGCAAAAAAACAATAGGCTCCAAGGGTTTACGAGAATTTTCTTTTAGCTCAGGCGTGTTTACAGCGGAAACAGTCATAGTGAGAAGAGAAAAAGAGGAGTTTCATGAAACAAACACCTTACGGATGAAATTAGAATAACTTTAAAAATGATTTTTATATATATATATATAACACATTTTAAATAAAAACACACAAATACCTGACAAACGTTTCGTCTAAACATTAACCCTCTTCAGTGTCAAAATACGTGTATAGCATAACAGTTAAGATCCAGTTACAAAGCATCACAACAAGATTAAGTACTCGGGAGGAACTGTTACAGCCTCGTTCAAGGGAGAATGCTGCGGTTTGGTAAAAACGCCCTCTAGGAAAATTCATGATTCGTACATCTTTACGTTAGAAGCCAATATTTTAATATTGTCAAAGTCAGGAACATGATCGGTGTCAATGAAATGAATTACTAGTTTAGATTTTATATCACCGGTTTTATATAAGCGTTTATGTTCTTTAATTCTAATATCACCAGTTCTGCCTATTTCACCAATATATATACAATTACAATTTTTACATGGGATACTGTAAAAGAGTTAATGTTTAGCCAAAATGTTTTTCATGTTTTTTTTTTTTTTTTAATTATAATTATTATTATTATTATTATTATTATTATTATTATTTATCGCATTTTGAAAATCATTCTAATCTTAAACAATAATGAGAAGTATTGATAATGTTCAATTTTATTACCTTACAGACGATTAACGGCACATTTTGGGAAAAAAAAAAAAAAAAAAAAAATCTTTGCCAACCGAAATTTCATCGTCTCAAGATTGATTTGGTGAAATATCAAATCATTCTGACGAGTAGATTTAAAATTATAGCGTTTTGAAATCGTAACTTTAATTACAATCACCCGGTATATACAGTTAAAATACAGTATGGGTGAGAAATCCGTGACAAATTAAAAAATTAATATAACATCAACTAATTGACATATTAGAGTGCAGTTTGCAATAAATTGTTTGTTGATATGAATAATTTATTTTATTTCAACATTATTTAATTTCGTGATGCAAACAACGCTGATCACAAATAAAATGGGGTTTGGTTTTGCTTGTTTTTTTTTTTTTTTCTACGATTATTTTTCGTACATTAAGGCGAAATGGATGTATTTGAGGTTGAGAATGAGTGGCCTGTATATCGCACAAGAAATATGCAATGGGCAATTGGCAACGGTCTGGAATTCCGCTTTAGATGTTGTCCGGAGACATGCCATCTCTACCTTAATTTTCCACTTCCACGGAAGGCATAGCTCCCCCGCTGTGACAAACTCCTGAATTATAGATAATAGCCTACAACATTAATGGCCGTATTCACCATTAACTTCAACTCCCGGTTCAACGCAAAAACTTGAAAAGCATCTAAAGGCAGGGTACAGCTTTCCAGCAAAATTTGACACGCTGTTTCTGCCATCTAGCATCGAGGATTTCATATAATCTTTGATTGGTTGTTTCCTCCTAAAAAAATCTGAAAATAACTATACCGCTAGATAGCAGAAACAACACGGCAAAATTTGCTGAAAATGTTCACTCCGCCCTTATACGCTTTTCAAATTTTCATATTCAACCGGGAGTTGAAGTATTGGTGGATAACAGCCATAGTAGATTCCAGACCACTAAGAACACCTATGCCTGAGCTAGGACTCAACCTTAGCGCTAGAAAGATCAGAGGGCTAGTTGTTTCGCCACCAGAAGCGTGCCATACAATTTTATCTAGACCTAGACAGTTATTTTACATAATTATACATTCTTTGTTTTTTCATTATAAGATTTCAAGTTGAATTCCTTTTCCAGATCAAAGCATGTCTACACGATAATCGATTTCAGCCCACTCATTTGCTTGCATCTATTGCAAATTAGTATCTATTATTTCAATGATTATTGACTGCAGTTGTTTGATATTGGCCGACAGTGAGGGGTACGCTCCGTTTTTAGTGTATCTTCACAGAAAAAGACGAAAGAGAATTAAATTTTAAAACCAAATTTGGGTGAGGATACATTGAGGTGGTCACACTGAGCCGGCCACACTAGGAAAAAATTTAGTCTATTGCTGTTCCGCATTCAAATGGTTTGCAAATCACTTTCAGCTTTCGTTGACATCCATGTGATTATTTTCAAACAGTTTTTGTGTATAAAATAAAAATGTATACCATCAAAAAAGAATTGCATAAACCAACATACTTTTATGTCAGTTTGTTTATTTTGTCTTAATTTTTAAAATGTGTCAATGGCATTTTATCCACCGTGTATAATAATTCACTTATTTTAACACTTTCCAACAAGACAGGAACACCCGAAACTATTCCAAAGCATTGTGTTCTATGAGAGACATTTCTAGAAACTTTATTTTAATACCTTTACTGTACACAAATTTTAATGAAATTCAAATATGTTTTTCAAGCTCACTATCGAATGTGTTTTCTACAGAAAATGGAGTAAATACCATCACTGGTTTGTGTGCAGGGACACCCGAAAGTATTCCAAAGCATTACGTTCTATGAGAGGTATTTCTATAAACCAAATTTCAATAACTTTACTCGTACTTTGCACAAATCATAAAATAAATTGACATATGTTATTCATATGCACAAAAACTTTCTATAGAATGTAGTATGATTAGCATTAGATTTACAGGGCCACACAAAAATATTCCTTTCCACTGAGGGCTTTTATTAGAAATTTGCTGAAATTGCATTTTCGTTTACATTAAGTGATTCAACACTTTTTAATAATTTTTAAGTGAGAATATGATTTAAATTTGTGTATCTGTCTGTCCGACTGCCTCTTTCTCGTGGCTATAATCCCTCTATTATCAATAAAGCTCTTTATGAATTCAAGTATCCTTAACGTTCTGCTCCCAAATTGGACGATCACAGTCTTCTCCCAGTTGTTTTACCTTTTTATTCACCACTTTCTTTTAAAACTTCTAAAATTCTTTCACCATTTGGTTTTAAATTCATTTACAAATCTGTCAACAAAATTAAATTAACTTCTCTCAAAGATCCAGTTCCTACTGAAAACCGATCTGTCATTTATTTAATCCCGTGTTCTTCGTACAATTTAGGTTATATTGGTCAAACGAGGAGGCGTTTGAAATGTGGAGTAAATAAGCACCGTCGGAATGTTCGTAATGAACATATTTCAAAATCTTCTATTGCTTCCCACTGCTGGGCTCATGGTCATCGTTTCCATTTTTCTAAAACTAACATAATTTCATATCCTGTCTCCTCTTCCCATTTGGATATCCATGAAGCTTTTTGCATATTTAAAAATTCTAAAAATCTTGTTAATGATATTTCTTCCACTCCGTTCTTGCCTGATGCTTGGAAATTACTCACATAACTCCGATTTTCCTTTAATGTTGATACTTTAAGGATTTTTAAATTTTGTTGTATTTTTTAATCTTATTTATTTATTTATCTTCTTCTTTTATTTGATAATTCCGATCACACCAGTATTTATAATTACAATCACCTTTATATATTTTTGCCCTTCACTTAAAACGGTTTTGTTTGTTGCCGCTTAGATTGCAACACTTAGGATACTTTGTTCACCTGACGAAAGGTTGTGTTTTCTTTCGATTAGAAATAATTGTTATGAGTTTATTGCATTTTATGGTGTTTATTCAAAGTTTTATACTTATTACTCACTACCATAACCCATATGAATCTATGATATAAAATTTCTTAACATAACTAATAGCCTGTAAACTCTAATTTGATCGCAACATCTAAGAACCACAAGCTCTTTATAAGTTGTAAGAGTAAAGATATGGTTGTTTCAATTTATAGTATGATTACATCAGAATGATTTTGTATAATGATCAAAATCTTCTGTGATAAACGTATCTAAATCTTCGCAGAAAATGAAGTACTTCACAATTATAATTTATAGACAACAATAACGGAAAATTTTAACGATTTTTTGTTTAAGTAATTTTTCAACTTTTTGCATATAATTCTGAGCAAATTTATTATTATTTATTACGATTGTTTAGTTTACATTTAAAAAGAATGTATCTGTAACAGATGTAATGTTTCTTTATTTATTCTAAAGTGGATATTTACAATTATATAAAAACAAAATTTTAAAAGTGAGATAACAATTTGAACCCATACGTAAAATTATAATAATAATCAAAAAAATGATAAGGATGAATTTTTAGCTCTTATTTAGAATCTATTAAACATTTTTATTCGATAATAAATACAAATTTAAATATCCTTTAAGTTTGTATGACAGATGATCTACATTTATGTCAAAATTGATTTAAAGCACTTTACAATACATTTGAAATAATATTAGAAAACAGTTAAATTTAATATTAGAAAAAATGGCTTTATCATCAATATTTTGGATATAAATATTTGAAATTGTTATATAATGTATTTTATAGCACGTCATATTTTATCATATTCAGAAAACTAAAATGCTTTTTCGCGAGAACGCCGCACAAAATCATTTCGTTCTTTTCCTCCGGATACAAAATTTATGTCTTGAATGTTGAAGCCCCAGTTAGGGCCTTTAAAGAAACATGCAAAGAGTGGGAAGTTGTAATTTTTCTCTTCTCTATCCTTAAGTCATACAGCCAACGAAAAATAGAGAGAATTTATCTGAATTTTCAAAGAATTTTATTAGGAATACACTTTTTCATTTACTTTGCCTTAAATATTTTTTTCCCATGAAATGGGGTGAAAATTTTGGAAGTTTTCTTTTTTCGTACCTCGAAGCTTTCCATTTTATATATTAGATTTTAAAATATGCATCATAAAGCAGAAATACTGCATCCTTCTTGCGACAGAAAAAATGCTGAAGTGCTTCATATTTATATTTAGTGTTTCATATTTTTATTTTCAATATGGAAAACCTTATTCAGATTTTTTTTTCTTTTTATAAAAATTTAAAAATTGTAGATTAACATTCTTTTTAAAACGTATATTTTAGTACTATTCATTGTCTACTAATACTAAATTTTAAAATAACAAATTTTTCGTTTCCGAAACATCAAAAATATCATTCATGAAATCTAGAAAAATACATCCACATAAGAATTACATTTATCTTGTCAGCATATACAGTTACGCTCATCACTGACTGACTGTCACACTTAAGAAGGCTAAGAGATTTCCTTGGTCTCTGTCTGTGTGTGAACGCAAGTTGCCACCTAATTTTCATACTTTAGTTAAATTTAAAAAATCTAATTGTCCGATCGATAAGCTATTTAATCCGACGGATTCAGAAAAATCGCCCCTTTCATTTGGTGCCTTATTTGTAACGAATTTTTCATTAGATTTCTTTAAATTAATTAAAATATGAAAATAGACATAGCTTTAAAATAGACATTTAAATTTTTAATTGTTGTCTTTTTTTTTTTTTCTTTTTTCAGCATAAAATAAAATATGCTTTCATGTGAAAAAAAAAAAAAAAAATAAATAAAATAAATATTAAATTTGCTCATGCGTTTGAAAAAATGACGTCTATAAAATAATAATAATTATTTAAATTCTATAGGTAGTGAAGAAATAAATAAAGTGCGAAAAATTCGCACGGGCTTGCTAGCAAATGTATTATTTGAAGTGAGAAATAAATAAAATGAAATGATCGTTTTTCAACGGGCGCCTTAGTCGCCCTACAACTAAATAGTTCATTGGTATTTTTTGTAAAACATTGATTATTTCTTTTTAAATTTCTTATCTCAATTTCTTTAATATCACAAATATGATCTATGTATGGTACCTTTAAGACTTCATTTATTATATGAAGAACTAGATGACTATATTTAATTTCATACATATTTAATTACATATAACAAGTTGCAATTAATATATACATGTTACTTTTACGAGTACATAATGAAAACTTACTCTGTATCAGTTATGTAGTTGTATGGTTGGGTTATGTAGTTATATGTTTTGGTTGGGTTATGTAGTTGTATGTTTTGTTACGTCACAAGACTTTTGGTCAACAGGCGAACACACTTCGGATAAATTTATGTAGAAGACACTACACTGTATTTACGTGGGTCTGTAAAATTCTTAAGGTAAATGAAGGTGAAAATGTTTTCAAGGTTCAAACCCAATATGTTTTCTTCTCTCAATGCTAGTCCGTCGCCAGTTGCCCATAACGCAGCACTAGTGCGACATTAAACCCGACATCATAGTGTTAAGAGTTTTATCATTTTAAAAATAGTTTTAAATCTTCATTTGTTATAAACCTCAAATATGTTAGTATTGTCGAAAACAATATCCTTCACATAAAAAATAATTGCATTTTTAAATACGTAGGGTATATCATAACATATCATAACATATTATAGCACGTACTTAAAAGTATACCTGTACTTTATACTGACCAAACGTCCCCATTTTCTGGGGACAAATGGGGACTTCCTTTTTTTTTTTTTTTTTTTTTTTTTTGAAGGCATTCTACTAAGTTTTAAAAAATTGTAGAAGGTAAATTATTAATCTATAATACTTTATTTTTAGTCCTTATTTATTAGGAATGAAAAAACATATCCATAATTGGATAATTGTAGCAATTTTTAAAGCTTCTCTATTACAAAGGAACTTTGATCTGGTCAGCCTACTGTACTTTCGCAATATTCTTAAATGATTAAAACATAGGAATCATAGAATGCAATAATAATAATAATAATACAGTACCTTTAAAATAGTAAACATACAAGTTTGCTTATCAAATAAAATATATATCACAAAAATTTCTTGATTGCATCGGAAAATGTGATAGATTTGCCAAGATCAACAATTTCACCACAGAACTAGAAATTGTTATCACTCATTGTCAAAGTTCATAATATACAATAATGGTGAAATTTTTTTTTAATTATGCCAATACTCATCTTAATATTTTCATACAAATTCATTCAACTTAATGACCCGTATAAACCTTTAATATTTAAAAAATAGTTATTATAAAAATTATGATGATACTTGAAATTGGAAAAAAGGATAAGGTTTCAAAATGTCTACGGTTGTAATATATATCAGTGCACATTAAGCATACGAATTAATTTTTAAGTCGTTTTAATGGATTTTTATTTCATTTGTAAAAGTATTTCTTTTTACTTTTTTTGTATATAATATTACGTGCTCAATTCGATTATTTCTTTTTCTAACCTAAAATGTGTTAACATTATCGAAAGTACTATTTTCCACATAAAAAATAAGTACATTTTTAAGCACGTAGAATCATAAAATTTAAACCTTGTTCTTAAAAGTATATCTGTACCTTCGCGATGCTCCTAAATGATTAAAAGGTAGAAATCATAGATTGAATATTATTATTATTATTATTATTATTATCGATACATTGCCTTTTAAACTAGTGAACATAAAAATTTTCTTATCAAATAATATAGCTCGTACGAAAACCTCTCAAACACATTTGGAAAATGTAATAAATTTTATGAGGAGATATCAGCAATTTCACCGCAGAACTAAAAGTTGTTACTATTGATTATAAAAAAAAATTAAAATGGCAATTGAAATTAGAAAACGAATAATGTTTCAAAATTTATATAATTGTAATATATATCAGTGCACACGAAATAAATAAATAATTTTTTGAAGTTGTTTTAATGGATTTTATTTCTTTTGTAAATGATTTCTTTTTTACTTTTTTTTTTTTTTTTTTCATATAATTCCACATACTTAAATCAATTTAGGTTACATTACTTCTTTTCCTAATATAAATTTATATAAAATTAATTATCCATTTTAATTTTTATCTATTATGAGTTTCTGAAACATCCAAATTTTCTTCTGTCATTAAACATACTTTTTTTCCATAAATATACTTAATACTATTTTTTATTTTCACTTTTTACTATTTTCTTGTATGTGAAATTCCGAATTTTCAAATGACATAAGATTATATTCTACTCGAGGTTATTCCCTCTAATAGAAATTATAAGCTCCTGCAAAGCCTATTACCGAAAATCTAATTCTCTTCAAAAAATTAACTTTAAGATATTATAAATAAATTATGATCTGATAAAAATAAACTGTTATCATAAATATATACTTGTAACTTTCATTTTGGATGAAATATACCATAACAACTTTAATTATCACCAAACCCCCATGCAACATCCGTTTTCTTGCAATACATTTTGCAGTTATGTGCTTGTGTCACATCTTAAAATTCTTAAAACCGTTCCATAATTCGTTACCTTATAAATTATTTACAATAATAACGTAGCTGATACTTACAATAATTAAACCAGAAAAGTTTTTTTTTTTTTCATTTAACTGCAGTATTTAGCATTACTCGTGATAATAAAAGAATATTTTATTTTATTTTCAAATCGATAGTAAATGAGTGCTTTATTTCATTATACATTAAGTAAAAAGAAAGGATTAAAAATAAATAATTATAAGATTAAAAACTTTTTATATACCGTGTTTTTAAACTTTCTGTTGAATCATAGCTATAGAACTACATGAATATTTTATCAATGTGTATAAAATTTTTAAAGTGATAATGACATCAATTTTTGTGAGATGTATAATTTAACTTTTTACAACTTTTTAACGTTCACGTTTAATTAAATGTATTTATTTTTATGTCAAAAAAAAAAAAAAAAAAAAAAAAAAAAAAAAAAAAACTCGTTTTTTTTTTTTTTTTTTTTTTTTTTTTTTTTGGCAATAATTAAATTATAGCTAATATTTTAATGACTCTTTTTAAAGCTATTAAGAGGTTATTATTTTCACACTTTAATTAATTAAAAGAAAACTAATCAAAATTCGAAAATCGATCTTTGAAGTATTATGTTGTCATCGGGTTCTGAGCTATTCTGAAAGTTTCAAATGTCTCCCTAGTAGGGAAGTTAGTTAAAAATCGATTGCAAGATTTGTACCGGACAAATAAGATTAGAAGATAGTAAAAACATGGTAAAATGACCGTAGAATTTTCCGCTTATATAAAACATTTTTAATCATTCATAATGATAAGTCTATATCATGATTTACACTATGAAGTTCAAATATACTATGTTATCGCGTAAACTGTGTCTATTACATTGCAAAACACTATCACATACACACTCGCACAAAAAATAGAATTCAGGAGAACATCTTGATGATTAATTAATGATACTTGATAGTTTTTCTAGGCATATTCGATTTATTTTATATCTAAAGGCTATAAATATATCTAAAAATATATATCTATAATTTTATATCTAAAGGCTAAAGCTATATATATAAAACATTTGAACAGTTTCAAATAAATGCTAAAATGTATTTCACAACATGCAGCTCAGTTAGAAGGAATCAACTAATTCATTAAGATTGGTATAATAAAATACACTGAGAAAAAAATATACCGCCTTCATCTAGAATGAATAAGTGGTCATTTTCTAAATCCTTAAACTAGAAATATAGATTTCCGAGCTATGCGCATAAGGCACGCCAATAAACGGAATAGACGAAAAGATCTAGAATTTCTTGTCTGCTTATTTCTAGATGGTGAAACAATATTCTGAATATTCTGAATCTTTTGTATTGCGAAGAAGTCTCGCTTGACTTTCTAGAACTGGATCATAAACCAACATTATAGTTGCTGAAACCCGCCTCTTCTATTCGCATTTGTTTGCAGAGATTTTTAAACAACTTTGCCCTCGATAATATAGGCAAACGCTCTAGAATTTTAATAGAGGTTTCTGGAACTCGCATTCAAATGAGACTAGAATTTAAAAGAATGATATGGAGCTATTTTTTCTAGAGCCACAATTTAGATTCTAGATGTCAGTTACAGAATTTTTTCTCAGTGTAATTGGATCCAAGTGAACCTTTTAATTAACAACTTAACTGCGTATTCACTGACCTTAATTTCCCTAAATTTATCAATGTCAATCTTACAACAGCATCATCCTTATCTCAACAGGTGTAATTCACCGCTAAATGATTTCGTTTCTCGGTGGAAACAGTAATCTCCAAGACTAAGTTCCAATGCATATGAAGGAAAAATTTCCATATCCAGAACAGGAAATGAATATCAATTGAACTTTCAGATATCACCTAAAAAAGGCGCAATATAAAAATAAAAAAGCAATGACAGTTAGAAAATTATACATGGAAAAACTAGAGAGTCCTAAAGGGTATTAATACCGAATTTTACTCGCTGATTACATATGCTTTCAGAAACTACACAATATGAGGTAATTATCTAAAACTACCATACCCATCAGAAAATTTTAGTTATTAGCATCTGTAGCCGAGGAATATAGAAAAAACATATTGCATAACAAAATACAAAGTGGTCCAAAAATGCATGACATATTTTAAATATCAATATCAAATCAAGTAATTGCGGTTACAATACTTCTTACTGTGAAATTTTGTTTAAGCAAATAAAAAATTAATTCCAAATGTTGCTTACAAAGAGTGCTATACTTTAAAATCATTAACAGCACACATCAAACAACTCAAGGCAAGTAATAAAAGGTATATATATATATATATATATATATATTTTTTTTTTTTTTTAATTCACCATATTATTTTATTACATGCACGTTTTATATCTCAAACTCCATTTACACGTTAATCCAATTTAATACCCACATTGCTTGCTTTGATTGCGCAACAGACTGCATTACCTCCCTAACAGGCCATTTATCCATAGTAGATCCTGTAAATATCCGTTGGATGTACTTTCATCCATAGGATATCCTAAATATTTCCTGGGGGAAAATGTGCTGCTAAGGCCATGTAATTAGCGTTTTCAATATTTATATTTATATTTTATTATATATTTCAATATTACAACTGTTAGTCACAGGGTAAGCACGCAATTTCTCCTTCACATAGTCCCATAAAAATAAATCAAGGATGATTTCAGTCTAGAGATTACTGTGATTATACCAAAACTACTTAAATCAAACATAGGTTAAGTAGCGTGATATGAATGAATTTTTTTAAATATTATTATTAAAATATTTTTTTTTTCTTAAACCATATTTTTTACTGTTAGGAGCATTACACAATTTTATATTTAAGTTTAAAATGCATCAAAGACTTTTGAACCACCCTGTATTATTTCTGCTATGCATATATTTAAAAGCTGTTTGGAGCATTTGTATGTGCATGTGCATAAGCTTCATTTTGGAATGGCATAGTTAATTATGTTCATACACATGATAGTCAGCTGATATTAGTTTTTAAGTACTAGATAATATTGTCTTAACAACATCGCTAATATGGCATAAATTTACAAAACAATATCTTTTTATTCAGTTTGTTAATAAAAATACTATTAAATGTGAAAGTTTTCTGCATTTTGAAAGATTTGTTCTAACGTCAATATCCTTATACAAATAGAGCGAATACAAATTGCATATTTATATAAAATCATATAGTGTCGTATTTAGAAAACCAAAGTACCCATTTCGTAAAAAAAAATTTCACAAAATTACTTTTTACTTTTTCTCCAATGATAAATTTTACGGTTTGAATTTTGTAACCAATCTGCGTACTCTAAAAATACATACTACATGTAGGATTTTTTTTTTTTTTTTTCAAAAGCCCTTCAGTTATGCAGTCATAGGAAAAAGGATTTATCGGCATTTTCTAAGAACTTTATTAGAAATAAAACTTTTTTTTTTCTTTCCGTGTATTTTCTTCAAAACATTTTCTCCATAAAATGGGGTGAAAACTTCTGAAATGTCGACGGAAATACTTTTTTGTCAAACTCTGAAAATTTCCATTTTATATATTAGATTTTAAATATGCATCATGAAGCAGGAGCATTACGTTTTGCTTTTGGCATAAAAGAGATATATTGAAAGTGCTACATGTTTAAATTTGCTTCTTTAGATAATAAATAAGATTTGTATTGATAGTTAAAGTGGCTCTTTACTTTTTATCATTTAAAATGTAGAATTTTTTCATAGACTTTAAAAGCTTTTGAATTATAAAGATGTTTTTTATTATTGGTGGGAGATATTGGTGGACTTTTTTATTGATGGGTTTCATAATACATGGGTTTTTACTATTATATCATTTCTTTTGTACATTTACTATTTATATTGAGTTTTGAACCTAAAACTTTGTTAGTTATTTTTTGGTGTCGAGACACTATTTTTTTTTCCCTTTAATAATTCCATTAAACAACATTATTAGACACCTAGAAATTATTTTGTTCATTTATTTTTTTATTTTTTATTTATTTTTATTTTTACATTACTTTTCAGGGTAAAAAAAAAAAAAATGTTTTTTCAATCTTTTATATATATATATTAGACTTTTTATATTTCTATCTATGATTTTTAAAAAAGAGAAAAGTCAATGAAGATAACTTAAAGTTTAATACTAAAACGATATAAACAGATATCTCAAAAGCTTAAAAGAGTGGTATGTTTTTCATAATAAGTTTTGTACTATATTCTGTTTTTTTTTTTTTTTTTTTTTAAGTAAAATAACTAAAAATATAAGAGTAAAATTAAATAGTGTTATTTAAAACAAGATTAAGTTAAAGAAATTCATTACCTTGTTTAAATTCTGTATATTTAATATTAAAAAATCTGATCTTACACTCAATCCCTTTTCATTTCTTTGATAAACCTGACAAACTTAAAAGAAGAGAAAATTACTATGGCATTAGATTTTTTTTACCCTTGGTGGAAAAGTTGGCTTAAACGTTTAATTCTGAAAATTTTCATCAGTTATTTGTATTATATTATTACCCTAATTAATACCCGTCAAAACTGGATGGATCAGTGATACATAAATGTGCAACATAAATATTTTTACAGCATATTAGCTGAAATTTCCTTCTTTGCTTTAATCTATTCCATTACTCTTTAAAAGTTTAAATCCCCTTCACTGAAGAAAAATATATATCGCTTTCATCTAGCACGAATAGGTGGTCCTTTTCTAAATCTCTAAACTGGAAATATAGATTTTTGAGCTATGAGTATAAGGCACGCCAATACACTGAGAAAAAATTCTGTAACTGACATCTAGAATCTAAATTGTGGCTCTAGAAAAAATAGTTCCATGTCATCCTTATAAATTTCTTTTAAAAAAAATTCTAGTCCCCTTCGAAAGTGAGTTTAGAGACCTCTATTAGAATTCTTGGGCCTTTGCCTATACTATCGAGGACAAACCTATTGGAAAATATCTCCAAACAAATGTGAATACAAGAGGCGGGTTTCAGCAGCTATAGTCTTGGTTTATGACCCAATTCTAGAAAATCAAGCGAGAATTTCTCGTAATACAAGATTCAGAATATTGCTCCATCATCTAGAAATGTGTAGATTAGAAGTTCTCGACCATTTCGTCTATTCAGTTTATTTGCGTGCCTTATGCACATAGCTCGGAAATCAATATTTCAAGTTTAAGGATTTAGAAAATGACTATTTATTTATTCTAAATGAAGGCAGTATATTATTTTTTTCTCAGTGTGCTTTAATCTATTACTTTTCAGTAGGAAGGGAAGTATATTTCCCTATTTTCAATGTGCAAATTATAAGTGTATTCCACAAAATAGAAATAAAATCTCAAGCTTTTTCTTAATCTTATTCAAAATATTACCGACATTGCTCTAAACTAAAAATAAATGTTCTACTTTGCAAAGAAAGAGAAAAAATTTTATGATTGTTTAGAATTTATATATATATATATACTTCATAAAAATTGTAGCCAATTGTTTTTAAAAGAAAACACTATTGAAAAAATATATTTTCTCACTATTTTAAGAGGAATAACTCATTAAAATGTAACATATTATATTTAATAGAAGTTTCTTTTTAAATTTCCAATTTTCATTCGCATCCGAATCATTCTTTGAATACCTGAAACGTGTTTTCATTATTTACTTATTTATTTATTGTAACTGTAATGAAAATTGAAAATGTTTAATATTTATTTTTATTGCTAACGATTTACAATTTCTATTCATCAAACATAATAATAACCATGAAAATATTTTTAATAATAATAATAATAATAATAACCCTAAAAATGTAACCCTAAATAATAAATAATAACCCTAAATAATATTAATAAAACCCTAAAAATAATATCAATAATAATATTTTAAATAATAACCCTAAAAATATTCTTCTTAATTTTTTTTTTTTTAATGGGAAATGCGTATTTTTATTCACATGTATATTTATCACATATAATTTATTATAATTTGAAACTTTATTTTCAAAGGTAAAATTTTAATCTGTTATTTTAAAAGTTTTGATGCTATAGCATTTGATTCAAATTAAGCAGGTGTTTCTTCACTTCCTGTATAAAAACTATACTAATGTGAAACATCTAGTATGAGTCCCACACCAGACTTTTATTTGGTTT
Source organism: Salticus scenicus (assembly GCA_963930645.1). NCBI lineage: Eukaryota > Metazoa > Arthropoda > Arachnida > Araneae > Salticidae > Salticus > Salticus scenicus. The sequence goes on from OZ005648.1 coordinate 31,726,236, forward strand.
AAGAACATTATTGTAAAAGGTTTTATACTTTTTTTTTAATTTAATAACAAACTTCTATTTGTTCTTTAATACATATCAACAATTATAACTAAACCTATTGTTAAAAAACACGCTCCAATTTTTTGTACCAAATACTTTTACTAGTAAACTATGCATAACGAAAAAAATGGGAAATATTATTTTTATACAAATGGTTCATTTGTCAATATATGTAGCCGAAGTTACCTCAAAAATCAAAATTTTGCACTGAAAAGAAAAATATACCGCCTTCATCTAGAATGAATAAGAAGTCATTTTTTTCAGAGCTATACGCATACGGCACACCAATAAACTGAATAGACGAAATGGTCGAGAATTTCTAGTCTACACATTTCTAGATGGTGAAAAAATATTCTGAATATTCTTAATTTTTTGTATTGCGAGAAATTCTCTCTTGATTTTCTAAAATTGGGTCATAAACCAAGATTATAGTTGCTGAAATCCGCCTCTTGTAGTCTCATTTATTTGCAGAGATTTTTAAATAACTTTGCCCTCAAGAATATAGGCAAACGCTCTAGAATTCTAATATGGGTTTCTAGAACTCGCTTTCAAAGGGGAGTAGAATTTGTAAGGATGACATGGAACTATTTTTTCTAGAGCCACAATTTAGATTCTAGATGTCAGTTACAGAAATTTTTCTCAGTGTGAAGTAAAATCTATCATTCATAAATGATGAAACAAACTAATACTGATTAAATATTTACTACATCTTAAAAAGTTTCACGGATTTCGAAGGCTAAAAAATCATACTCTCTCTCTCTCTCTCTCTCTCTATATATATATATATATATATATATAGGCGGTAACAAAAGTGTCCGAACACTAGCAAAAATTCCTCAGTCTAAGAACAAGATTCGATAAGGATTTATTTAACAAAGGCGTATGAAGTGTATTTTTTTTACATAGGAATTTTTGCTAGTTTTCGGACACTTTTGTTACCGACTGTATATATATATATATATATAATAAATAAAAAAAAATTATTTAGATTTTTGAGCACATCACCTTCAACCAATATTTTATAAAATTTTCATTTAAAATTTTGAAAAATTCAGCCAGTGGAGCCTGGTTTTCGGAGACCTTTCAGAAATGCGGTGCACACGATTTCTCAAAAATAAATGCGCCGACCTTATTCAAATTTTTCACACTTCTTTAAAACAAAATTAACTAATGCTTGAAAAGATTTTTTTTTTTTTTTTTTTTTTTTTTTTGAAATTTGAATCTTTTGGCAGAGTTGTATGCAAAAATACTGCATATTTCGGTACATTTTAACCCACTCACAACCTTGTAAAATTAGTTGTAATAAAAAATAATAATAATAATAATCCTGCCTTCAAACTCTAGTCAATCCTATTTTGAAGAAGTATGTAAAATTTCAATACGATTGGTGCATTATCTTTTAAAATATCGTGCCCATCGCTTTTTTGAAGGATCTCTGGAAACCAGGACCAGACGAGTGAGTTTTCCAAGTCTTTTAATGATTTTTTTTTTTTTTTTTCCGTTTAAATGTTGCTCTTTTATGCTCTCAAATTTTGAATGAAAAACATTTTCTTATTGTATTATTGTACTATTCAAAATTTTCCAGAATATATATATATATATTTTTTTTTAATAGTCTTTGAAACTCACGTATCACCGTAACTTTGATATACTCATCACATGAGATATAGTGACGTATTTCGAAATTAAGATCTCGTTACATTTACCTAGAACTCTTTTTTAGGTGTTAAAAATAAATAAACAAATAAAAGAAGAAGTAATCCCATATATATTAAATAAAAAAAAAAATTATTCTTGAAAAGTTTAAGTAAATCTTGGTGAGTAATTTATTATGTTTTTTAAATAAATTTATTCTGAACACTGCTCGGCATTAAAATTACCCTCAACAACATTTTTGCAAATTCTTATGTAAAATGACCTCTTGAATCCGAATAGGACGCCAATTTTGCCCTATTAACCACCGTTTTTTAGGGACGGCCCCCTATTTTTATCACTTTTCGGTGATTTTATGGATATAAATTTGATTTTTACAGGAGGGGAAGAATATTTTAACTGTTAAATATCTTCTGATGGGTTACAGAGTTGGAAAATTCTAAAACATAAACATTTGCGGCAAGGGGATTTTTTTTTTTTTAACATTATATATTTCTGTTTTTAAGTGTTAAATTAACTCTTCTTCATTCTCCAAATCAAATCCATGGTCATAAAATTACCGAACAGTGATAAAAATTAGGGGAGAGTGTGATGTCCCGAGAAAACGGTGGGTGACAGGGCAAAATAAGAGTCATATTCGGAATCAGGAGGTCATTTTACATAATAATTAGCAAAAATAGTATCAGGGGTCGATTTTATTTTTTATTTATTTATTTTTTTTATCGCAGTGTAATTTTTACAAAATAAAAATATTTGATAAATGATATTGTTTGTAAATTTTCTAAGTTTTTTCTTCGAAAATAATTCATAAAAATGTGCATCATTTATTTTAAAATGAAAAAGAATTTTGAATTCATTAAGTTGCTTCTATTCTGAACAAAGAAATATGCTTTGGTAAATGGTATATAAATTCATTTGGTAACATGAATTACAGATTATAATTTCCTAAATTAATGAATTTTTGATTCAATAGAAGATTTTTGAAATAATTTTTATAAGGAATATTATAACAAAAAATTTCATACTTTACTTGAGCAACTTATTTTCATTTATTCAAAATTTAGTAATAGATACATATAGATAATAAGTATTGTATATCTAAACTTATTCTGCAAAATAAGGCAGGCACTCCATATGTATTAAGCACTATTTGTATTAAATACTATTAGAAAACTATGGTCAACGAGAATAGCTTGAAAAGCTCAAAAATCAAAAATTTTGAATATTAGGTACCATTTATAAAGACAAAGTTCAGAATGTTAATGATAATTACGATTTCTCAGTTTTAATTTACTAATGAAATAAAAATATGTTGCATTTAGAAATTAAAGTTTAAGCATACTTACCTTGAATCCTTTTTGAAATGCAAAGAGCAAAATGAAGTATTCTCATTCAGACCAGTTTAAAAATTTTATACGCGGAAAATTTGAAAATTTGAAGTGAACTTTGATAAGTAAATAATTAACTTCTTAAATAAATAGAACTTAAATGCAGAATTCTCATAAAATAAAAGAACTTGATAAATAGTAATGTTTGTGATACTTCTAGATTTGTGCTTCAGAAATAATTCGTGAAACTTGTTTGTCTCGAAAGTGGTATATAAATTAATATTACATGCTGTTGAATATTTTTAATTGCTTTTAGTTTTAATAAAAAGGAAATATACTTCATATTATATAATTAAATGTCATTTCATTTGATTATATAAAGTGCAGCATAGAATTTTACAGGGCGATGAATATTTGTCGAAATAGAAGATTTTTCAAATGCTTTTTAAAAATAAATTACGAGTAAATAAAATGAGATCAATCTTAATAAATATTTAATGATGGGTTATAAGATATCAATTTTTTCTTTATTTATGTAGCGTACTATTACATTAAAATTTTTCATACTTTACTGATTCAATGACAGAACAACTTTAGTATACAGTCCCCTTGGCGAAACTTGAAATTTGGCACAAAAGTACCTCGGACGTTTCTCGCCAAGGTTCTTTAATTACACAAATGTGACAGCCATTTTAATTCGTCACCAAAAGGGCAACAAATATTTAAATGTCGCGAAGAGGTCCTATACTAAAAATGTACTTACATGAATTAAAACATTGCAATGATATACGCACATTGCTTACTTTACTTTAAACACAAACAACTGATAATTATATCTTTAAATAACAGTTATTTGGTGTGTTGCTGAGATAAATTTATTGAATGTCAGATTATAAGACATTATTTTTTCATCATTTGGTTATAAAATATTAAAGAAAGCTTTTCTACTCTACTCACTTAATCTAAATTTACAGCTAAATATTAGGTCAATCAGAAGGTTTTATTATTATTATTATTATTATTAAAAATATGTTAGAAAGTTTTCATTGAAAATATATTATATAATGATTAATAACTATTTGTTCATTTATCATAAAATTATTATCATACAAAATTTTCCATGATTATTATTTTAATTCAGATACAAAACTTTTCAAAAGACCTAATATATATAGTAAATATTGTCAAATACAACATTGTTAAAAACAATAGAATCATTTCTTTTGTACCAAATATTTTTATAAAAGAAACGATATATAACGACAATAGCTTGAAATATTATTACTTTTGGTTAATTTAACTCAAAAGTGGACAAAAAGGCTATTTTTTATGTTTAAGATAATTCAATTATTATTTTTTTTTCCTTGAAAATAAATACATCAAACATATCAAATAATTTAGAACATTATATATACGATGATGTGTTTGGTGTTTGGGAATAAGGCCGATTGACTGCTCTAGGATCCTAGGCCTGAGGGGGAGTCCTTTCCGTGGAGGTCCTTCTAAGGGATCCTAGTCCGTATTTACGCAAGTTTCGATGAAAAACATGGAAAGCTCCGAACGGCTAGGCCAACGTGCGCGACCCGGGATCGAACCCGGCACATCACGTCTACCAGTTTTGAGTGCAGAACCGCTCGGCTGCTGCGTTATACATACGAAACATTTTTTATATGATAAATTTAAAAGAAATATTTAAATTTAAAAATAAGTAAGCAAAATATAAGTCTAATTTTTTGTACTTCTGTACTTTCATGTCTGTTACACCATTATTATTATTTTTTTTAATACATATATTTATTTATTTAAATTTTAAAACTCTTATTAATTACATATTAGATGAAATTTTTATTTGTTTAAATTGAATTTTCTGAGCCTCAAATGTGTCTCAATTTAGAGCAAGTGAAGGATAAAAATGAGTCACTGAAATCATTCCTAGTCTTTTTTATGTCTGTCACGCTACACTTCTGTCTTATTAAGTGTAAATTATATTTTCTTGAATTAAAGGTTTTGTATTATTCGTATGAAGTATATATATATATATATATACAGGGTGGCTACAATCATGGAAAACGGAGAAATCATGAAAAAATCAGGGTACTGTATTAATCTGGAAATGTCAGGAAAAAATCAGGGAATTTTATAAAAACACTCAAATCTCATGGAAGTTTTAATTTTTCCCTTGAAACACGACTGAAAAATCGCTAAATAGATGTAATATTAGCCATAATTCACAGAATTGGCTGCTTTCAAGTTGAATCTCGCCAAGTTTTTTTTTTTTTTTTTTTTTTTTTTTTAAGGCCTCATATGTATTTAGTTATTTATTAATGTATTTATTATTTTAATTATCATTTTTAATTAAATATTTTTAATGCACCAACTTGAAAAATAATTTTATGTTCTAATATTAATATGATGTGCAATTAAAATGTTTTATATTTTTATGATTTTGTTAATTTTTTCCAAATTCTGAAATTTTTTATTTATTTTCCTTTTTGTCTATGTTAGCCAACTCAACGAAGAAAAAAATAAAATATTGAAATACTTTTGCCCATCAGTATAGTATTTTCAATTCCAGTGGATTGACAAGCATGTTACACAAGAGTGTGATATACACAGAATGTACGTAATAAGTTACGGAAATCATGGATATCTGTCAAAATTAGTCAGGGTAATCAGGGAACTTTTTTTTTTCTTATTTCTGTAGGTGCCCTGATATAAATCGGAACACCAGGAATTCATTTAAATAAATTAATATTTAGCATTTAAAATTGGACAAGAGAGCTTTATTATGTCTATCTCCTCACACATGAAATAAGTCTTTTATGAAATTCTTTCTTCATCTTTAGAAAATATAAATAATATTCACATCTTTGAAATGATATATGTCGTTAATAAGGACAATCTTAAAATAATATTGATAAGATAATTATGACGTTTTGAAGTTTTGAAGTTTTATTCATCTATCACTTGAATTAGTGATGTACTTAGGAATTAAAATTTAAGCGTACTTATCTGTAGTGTTGAAATGTAAAAAAGCCAAATGTAGTATTCTCACTTAATTTTAAAATTTTGCCGGCAGAAAAGTCCAATTGAATCTTAAATTAAATAATCAAATTCTTAAATAAATTTAATCTAAACACATAATTCTCACAAAATAAAAATAACTTGATAAATAATAATGTCTGTAAGTTTTCTAAGTTTATGCTCCAGAAATAATCTGTGAGAGTTATTTGTCTCAAGTGGAATAACATTTATTTTGAAACGCTGTTGAAAATTTTAAATTATTTTGAATTTTAATGGAAGGAAATTGGAATACCGTTTCGTTGGACTATACGAAGTAGATTTTAAAGCTTTATTAAAGCAGAGGAATTTTGATGAAATATAAATATTTGAAATGATTTTTAACGATAAATTACAAGTAGGGAAATGAGATCAAACTTAATAATTTGAATACTTTGAAGGGATAAATTTCAAAAGCTAAGTGTAAATTAATTTCAAAGTATCAAAAAACATAATTTTCATAAAACTAACTATTTTTATTAATAAAAAAGGAAGTTTTTCCATGATATCATCAAAAACCTTGAAGGTTTGAATAATTAAAATAAAGCACATAAGTATATAAAATATTTATAATATTATAGCTAAATATCCGCTGTAAAGAGAATTATGGAAATTGGAAAGTATATAGCTACTAAATATGGTATTTAGATGATTCATGAGTTGTGCCCAAATTCTTTTTAAATAAGAGAGAGAGACAAAATACCGCCACTGGAGGCCGCCCACCTTTACGGTTTAGGGCGTCACCCGCCTGAGTCCCAGGGCAAGCCCAGGCGACGGGGCCTCGAGGGAAAAGAACATGCCACTTCCAGCAGATCCGCAGACAGGGGCCCGGGCCCAAAAAAGTCAGCGGAGGAAGAGGACCCCCGAAAACCGCTCGACGTCCTGGAAACTCACTTGATCCTATTAAAGGAGCAAGGCGAATATTTTAAATAAGAGAGAGCGAGAGAAAGAGAAAGAGAGATGGGAAACATTATCAAAAATTCAGATTTAAAAAATTAAAAGATATAATTTTTTTTCTTTTATGACCAGGGGCCGCGGCACTTTGCCTAACAGGCTTTGAGCATTTCATTTGTTGCAATATTTAACTGAATTAAAAAAAAAAAAAATCTGGAGTGACTCCACTCGACTTTCCGAACATTGAGTAATTAACAGTTTTGTAGATAAAGTAAAGAAAGAGGAGTTGTTAAACAAACAAAAGAGAGAAAACCCTAATAGAGTGTTTGAGTATTTTTCTCCTTTATTTTATACGATGTTTTATTTAACACTACTGAACTTTGAGCTCATAGATCATAATGATAAAGAATCTTTCGTTGTGTCCCTGTAAAAACCTATAAATGCTAGATTCACCAAAATGCTTATAGTTAGTGCAACAGTGATTTATAATATTCATATAAATTTTCAGCGCAATTGAATAAGGCGTTTAGATGCTATCGCACTTTTAAAAATTTGGTCCCATAGACCATAATGATAAAGAATTTTTCTTTGTGTCCCTGTAAAAAAAACAAAAAAAAAAAAAAACTGTAAGTGCTAAAGTCACCAAAATCTATACAGTTCGTGAAACTGTGACCTTTAATATGTGTACAAATTTCTTGCTCAGATTAATAAAGCGTTTAGACGCTATCGCACTTTTAAAAATTTGGCCCCATAGGCCATAATGATAAAGAATTTTTCTTGCTGTCCCTGTAAAAAAACTATAAGTGCTAGATTCTCCAAAATCAATGGGGTTTGTACTATGGTGACTTACAATATACGTACCAACTTTCAGCTTATTCGAGCAAAGTGTTTAGACGCTAGCGTGTTCAATGACAGACATACACACATACATACACACACACATACATATATCATCGCAAAAATAGTGAAAACGGACTCATTGGACCTCGAAATGTATAGAAACATAAAAATCTCAAATTCGGATTTTTGACATGATTACAATACTTTCCTCACTATAGTGTTCGAAAAGTACAAAAAAAAAAAAAAAAAAAAAAAGAGAGAGAGAGAATAGTTCAAACGTTTAAATGAATATATTTCGATTGGTGACTGTTTCTAGAAATTCAAAACCAAGGCCAAATCCCCCTTTATACAGCCTTTAATGAAATGTAAATGACATTTAATTATTTGTGTTTGATTAAATTGATGAGGAACACAGTTATCTATTTTAAAATAATTTAAATATGCACTTCCATTTTTTTTTTTTTTTACGGACGATAAAAACAAGAAAAATAAAACTTATTTGGTTAATTGAAATTAATATTTAAATACACTCTATAACAAAAGAAAAAAAAAAAAAAAAAAAAGCGACGCACCAAGAAGGAGTTATCCGAATGGGACAAAAATTGGTAGATGTGAGGAACATGTGGAGAAAAATAATTGATTACAGAGAAAGAAAATAAAACTTCTTCACACACCATAAATTTTAAGTCAGCACAACCGATTTCGAAAGGACGTAGCCTTTCTTCATCAGGTGCAAACACGTGCTACTGCCTTGGAGGCAAAAGCAAGACTGTACGCCAGTTTTTGAATTTAGTTTTAATTGATTACAGTTTCAGAAAGTTTGAATGATTTAATCAAGAGAAAGGGCCTCGCAGATTAAACAAGTCCATTTGTTTACTCTGTGTACTTTACTTTGCGCCCACTTGTTTACTTGTTTACAACGCGTTGGTCCACTTCTGGCCCTTATGTACGCAGTTGTTCGGCTTGGTATTAATTGATAGAGTTGGCAGATGTGCTATTGTGAAGTATCGTGCCGAATTCTGTCTAATTGGTGCGTTAGATTGGCAAAACCTTGAGCTGGTTGTAGGACTTTTTTTATGATGCCCCAAGCGTCCTCAATGGAAAAGAGATCCGGGGACTGAGCTAACCCCATTTCACTGAGCCACCTATAAAGGGTCTTTGAAGTCACTGAAGTACCAGTTGCACGTAGGATCGACGATAATGATGAATTGGAGATTTGAGTACCGCTTTGCTATTGACTGGTTCTCACTGACTGGTTCCACATTCAAATGCTGACATCTGCGCATGTTGTTTGTGCACCTGTATGTGAGGCATAGTTACTGTCTTTCTGAGTAGACGGAATAAAATTTTCGAAGAATTTATGACCTGGAATCAAAATTTCTAATTTTTAATATTCTGCCAATTGCGCAATTAAGACGTGCTGCAGCGTTGCATGCTTATTCGATGGCAGCCAAACTTTAAAATTTTGCATTTTCCATCGAAACCTGTATGTATGTCAATTTGTGTCCAGTTTGCATTACTCCTTCTTGATGCGTCTTTTTATTATTATTATTATTATTATTATAGAGTATAATAAGTAAATCAAAATCAAAATTGACGTCAATTTCATCATATTATTATTTTTTTTTTTAATAATAGAAGTTGAACATTTTTTTTTTTTATTCTCTTAAAAGAAAAAGTTTCTTTTTATGCTAAAAAATAAAATAAAATAAAATAAAATATACTCATTTCATTTTTAGTGATATCTTCTTGAAATTACAACTAAAATAAAAAAGTCGAAAAAAAAAACCCGCAAAAATCGTATAAAACATAAAAATATAAATATAAATATATATTAAAAAAAAAAAAAAAAAAAGTCAGTATCAAAAAGTTATTACACACTGCGCATCACAATTAACTGATGTATATCTTAGGAAAGTCTGATAAGGTATTTATGAATAATTTTTGAGCCTATAAAATGTTATGTGAAAAAAGTGAAATGTTTTGTCGTACTTCAACAGTAAATATCTTCTAAAATAATGCTTTAACATATAAACGATGTTTTCCATCATGTTTTTCACAGATTTCTGTACAACACTGCCAAATTTGATTGTGGGAAACAATTTTTACGGTATAAGCTAAGAAAGAGGAGCATTCTATTTTTTTTTAATAGAGAGATACCTAGATGTCGTTATTTCCTCAACACGCAGCAAGTGCGGGTAAGACGCTGCCGCAGGCTTTGGGGACTGAAATTTCGCATATCGTGGGCAGGTAAGACGCTTTTGAAGACAACGGCGGCCCGATAAAACATATATATATATATATATATATATATATGTATTTATATATCAGCGTGTGTATTTTATGCAATTTATTATTTTATTAATTTTCTTTACCTAAAATAACATTTGTTACTTGTATATTCGTATTAACTGAAGTTTAACTTTCTATGAAATAAATATTCCTTCCAAATTTACGATGAAGGAAACTTTACTGTTTTAAACCTGTGAAAAGGGCTTTATAAACAATCACAGTTATCTACACAAATAACATATGTAGTGATTAGTGGAGATATTACTTCGTATAAGAAGTACCTCATTAGTCATGATTTGAAATCATGATTAGTAAACAAATTTTAATTGGAAGAGACTGTTAGCATAAAATGATTAGCTAACTAAACATACAAAATGGCAATACTTTTTACTTCTCTTTCCGTTAATATAATATTTAAACTAATGATTATTTCTGTACGATAAAGAGATAAACGTATTTGTCTCAATTGAACTTTACTGTTTTTAATTCCTATTTATTGCATTATACAAAAAATTAACGGAAAATTCTTTATAATATATAATTTCTTTTATTTTGCTTTGCTTTGTCTTATTTTTAATATTATTATTCAATATAATTTTCTTTTGCTCATTTCATTAAAATTATAATATTAATGTAAGATTCTACAAAAAATGACACAAAACCTAAAACAGCATAATCTTCAGATGAAAAATTCCAATATATTTTTCCCTAAATATACATATATTGATAAAATATTTTTAAAAATTAAACTGCTGCCGATATTTTTTCTTATATGAAGGATTTTTTTTTTTATGTAATTTATCACGCAATTTTTCATTTCAAATTTTCATAAAGAAAAAAAACCATAGTGAAATAAGGTATAGACACTTTTAAAACTTTCGCCATTTTATTTATTTATTTATTTATTTATTTTAAAGCAAGGCTATTTTTCAAAGCAATTAGAATAAATTAGAGATATATCCTATGAAACCAGCGAAAAATAATTAAAATACAAACTGCAATATTTTCCTCCAAAAATTCACATAAGCAAAATTATTTTTGTACGACTGAATTGTTTCAAAATGAATATTTTTTCAAAAGAATATTGAAGAATATTAGTTAAAAATATTTTTTCTAGAAATAATTGCAGCATATATTTCAGAAATTAATTTTAAAATTTCAAAAATACTTAAAGATAGTTGTAAAATGTGTCAAAGTATTATAATATCACATAAGCAAAATTATTTTTGTGCGAGATTTGTTTCAAATCGAATATTCTTTCAAAAGAATATTGGAGAATATTAGTTAAAAATATTTTTTCTAGAAATAATTGCAGCATATATTTCAGAAATTAATTTTAAAATTTCAAAAATACTTAAAGATATTTTGTGAAATGTGTGAAAGTATTATAATATCACGTAATCAAAATTATTTTTGTGCGAGATTTGTTTCAAATTGAATATTTTTTCAATAGAATATTGGAGAATATTAGTTAAAAATATTTTTTCTAGAAGTAATTGCAGCATAAATTTTAGAAATTAATTTTAAATTTTCAATAATACCAAAAAATAGTTTGTGAAATGTGTCAAAGTATTATAGATTAATAAGAATTACCTGTTTTCTTGAACTGAAATTCGTTCCTACACATCATCTAGTCCCCTTTGAAAGCGAGTTCTAGAAACCTCTATTAGAATTCTAGAGCGTTTGCCTACATTCTCGAAGGGAAAGTTATTTAAAAATCTCTGCAAATAAATGCGAATACAAGAGGCTGGTTTCAGCATCTACAATCTTGGTTTATGACCCAATTCTAGAAAATTAAGCGAGAATTTCTCACAATACAAAAGATTCAGAATATTCAGAATATTGTTTCACCATCTAGAAATGTGTAGACTAGAAATTCTCGATCATTTCGTCTATTCAGTTTATTGGCGTGCCTTATGCGCATAGCTTGGAAATCTATGCTTTTAGTTAAGGGATTTAAAAAATGACCACGTATTCATTCTAGATAAAGGCGGTATATTTTTTTTCTCAGTGCATCTCAGACGAAAGGAGTAAAATATTGATAGTTCTGTGTAAAGCACATTACAGCATAGGGCCCATGGTAAAGTCCTGCATCGGGTCGTTTACCAGTGGAGTCTGTATTAATTTTTGTCCCGCGAGTAAAGGATTTTTTTTATTTTGCTTTTTTATGAATGTAAATGTATTTCTTTTGAATTCAGAGAGTGGATGACATCCACTTACTTCACGGCAGTTTAAAGCAACATGACGCTTAACATAAATTTAATTCTTTAAGAAGAAATGCATATAAATATTAATACTTGACGTTTAAAACGTTACATGATAAAATTATTTGTCTTTGAGCATATATTTGCTTCCTTATTTTACTTTTTATATATATACCGTAAATTAAAACAGTGATTTTTAAAAATAAGTGTAATGCACAAGAAATTGTGTTATATTATACACTGAAGTTTTGTTTATAATTACACTAGTTATTTTTAAGATAATTTTAATTATTCACTAGTTTTAATATAATAATGCACTTGTAATATTTATGCAATAATTCATTCTCTGAAAGACATATTCAGTAATATGTAACTGTATTTCGTGAAGTAGAATTTTAATTCAGTTTGTTATATAACGTAAATTGAATAATACTTTTCTGCGGGTCTCGGGTCGGGTTACAGGTCGAAAGTCTTTCTGCGTTTCGGGTCAAGTCCGTGGGTCAAGTTTATCCGACCCGCGCAGGGCTCTAGTCCATGGGTAATAAATCTCTAAAACATATTGAAACAGAAATCTTCTCTTAAATGTCTATACTGAGTGCTACGAATCCATTTACTTATGCAATGTATTGATACGAAAATGTGGACTTTCTTGGGTACTTTAAGTATATCGTCAGTGATTAAGTATATCGTCAGTAGGCAGACAGATTCTAGTAGACGAATGCACTTTCATTAGTTCTCGAAACAGAAAAGCCACTCATACAAAGAAATTGAAGTAAACAGCATTATATGTATACGTCGGGGAGCAAGAGTGTCTCTGGTCCAGGGTCAATGATCAACAGCTTATCATACAGTCTCTCAGAGACCACAGCTCAGCATGAAAATCTGAACACAAAGAAGTGGGGTATTATATATATATATATATTAGAGGTGTTGGGTTATTTTCGCGAAGATTCGGGATAATTCGACGCAAGAAACCAATGGATCATTCAGGAAAAATCTTGCAACTTCCATCCTAATTGAGATAGCCCCGTCAACGGCCAAGAGATTCTGCTCTCGAAGCTGGTAGATAGGATGTGCCAAGTTTTAACTCATGTCGGCCTAGCTGTTCAAGGTGTTTTGTGGTTATTTCAAAAACTCGCAAAAATAGGGGCTAGGACCCCTTAGAAAGAACCCATGAATGCCCACCAGACGACCGGCCTTAATCTGTATTAGAACACCACCACCACATTTAACTGAGGTAGGAGTTTAGATATTTGGCAAACCTAAACTAGCATTTTTTGTTATATTTGATTACCAAGTCGTTAACTTTGTTACCAAGACAGACTTTTGCAGAAATCACTGGAGCCTTCTTTTTCCGTTGTGAGTGTAAAACTGTTTTTTCTGCAACAACAGTGCAAATGCAAAAAAGATGCTTAAACCTTTGTAACAGAATGATCACATTAAATTTATTTTGAAACAACATGAAATGGATATTAAAATTGCAATAAAATTAACAGTAAAATTAAACGAATAAACAAGCATTTTTTTTTTTTTTTTTTTTTAATCCATATACGACAGAAAAAGTAATGTTTAAGATCAATTTTTCAAAATTGAGATTGTTAATAAATTTTCACATTGTGAGGTCTCATGAATACTAACATCGGTTTTTTAGCATTTGGTCTGTGTGTTTATATCAGGGCACGAAATTTCCGCTTGCCAGCTTGCCATTGGTGAGTGGAATTTTTACTGTGGCGAGTAAAAATTTTGTCTAGTTTTAGATAGAATTCTTACACGATACGGTGAAAGAAAGCATTCTTTTTATATATTTAAATGTGGCAAAATCTTGCCATCTTATGACCTCATATTTAACCTCTCCTTTTTAGATTCTCGGAGAGCCGAGTCTGTGTGTGCTCTGCCCGAGATCGCCCCAGCCTGGGAAAGAAAAAATGCTTAGTGCATGCATAAAAGTTTTGATCTCTTCGGCAATTTCGTTTCTTCAACTGCTACTCGTATTTCTCCAAGCAGAGAGCCTCTTCCTCTTTGCCCGTCGCCCACTATCCGAGAGAAAAGATATGAGAAAGCTTGCCTATGCGATATTGTCACATGAAAATGAGCCCGAGCCCTTTTAAATATACTGCTTATGTTCATTTTGTTGAATAATGAGAAAAAAAAAAACAGTTCATATTTTCCAGTTTTTTACTGAAACGCCAATGATTTGCGAGTGTAATGATTTGTAAGCAACGATTTTGTCGAAAAAGTTATTCTGTAATGGCTATTTCAAATGACAACAATGAACAAGTTATACACATCTGATTACAAAAATAAAATGGATTACCGTCTGATTACAAAATTAAAATGTACGAAAAACACATTTTTGATATAAAGAGTTAAGTAAAGAAATAGATAAATAAGGAAGCTTAATATTTCATGATTAAAGATTTTCAGAGGCTTTTTTTTTTTTTTTTTTCAACAAAGAATTTTTTTTCTTTAATGACTCTTTGCATTTATGTTATTAGATATTTTAATTTTTTTTTTTTTTCAAATCTCAAGTACAATACATTATAATGATTTTTAATTATACATGATTATGAAACGTGATGATATACGACACACTTTTAACATACATAATTTTAGACGTATTTGTAAAAGCCTTTCAAATAGTTAGGAAAAATAAAAAACTTGAAATGCGTAAAAAAGAAAAAAAAATGACAACCCTATTTTGTGGCGAGTAAAACTTTTTTTCGGCGAGTGTAATCAGAGTTGAAATTTCGGGCCATGGTTTATGTGTTTGTGTTTGTGTGTGTCAGTCTATCTGTGAATCAGCATATCTAAAGAATACATATGGGCAAGATGTCTAAGCTGTCGACATTTTAAATCTGTTTTATTTAGAAATGCTACTTAGAACTTTCTGTTAAAATCGAACAAATAGTTCATGTACAGGGACATCCAAGAAAATCCAGATAATTGTTTTATTAATGTAGCAACACTATTCAAGAGCAAAGAGGTGGGGGTGGCCGAAGTTCCCTCTCACACAGAAATATATGTCAAATAAAACTATTTCCAAAACTATTTTGTACTATTTGTAAAGCATATTTAAATTCGATACTTATTTTCTTAAATCTTAATCTGTAATCTCTCTTCATAGAATTAAAATGCAGGGTAAGTAAAAAACTAGTTGGCATAGGTGGACTCTGCTCAGTTCCCCAACATATATACATATATATATATATATATATATATATATTCATAAATTTTAAGAACAGGATATTCTCTTAGCATAGTTATCATGTTAAGAGAAATGAATTTGAAAAAACACTTCACACAGTGACAGAATGAAATCCCCGCCTAATAGGCTATCCACCGTTCACTTCGATATATTTATCTTATTCTAAGCTATTCATTTATTTTATTAGGGTCAATTTCGTAGTTTAGTTTTCATGCTGCTACTTCCAATGCAACAATCCTCAAAATGCATATTTATATGGAAAATTTTCAATTTTGTTATGTTGATAAAATCTTAAATAACGAATAGCTTACGAAATTTTCCTATTGGAATATTTGTAATCAGTCATGTTCATACAAGTATCATAAATGTTATTATTTTGAAGTTGTCTGATATATTTATGATCCTGAAAATGGCCGTTTATGCTCAATTTTGTATTTTTCTGCCATTTTAAAAGGATCACGGAGTTTTTTAATTCGAATGTTGCAAATGAATAGGGTTCTTGCCAGTATCAAAAGTAATATTTTAAAACTGTTCTGACCTCCCTGCGATCATTTGTTCGGGAGATATCGTGTAAACAGACTAACAAACTAACGGACTAACGGACTAACACACTAACACACTAACAGACACCCTACAGACAGACACCATACAAATTTTGTCATTTTCGGATTCCTCACACCTGAAAACGTATAAAAAAGTCAAAAAACCGAGGTCGAAAATTTTCACGATTACCTAAGTTCCCCATACCTATAGTATGATGGGGAACGAAAAAAAAAATATGTAAATGCCACACCAGATTTTTTTTTTTTTTTTTTTTAATGACAAAAAAAAAAAATCGAAAGCTTTAATGAATTTGTAAAATGAATGATTTTAAAATCATTTATTTAATAAAACCAGTGTAGCAGAATTTTATGCCTGACTAAAATTTTAATCAATATCAATAACTTATCTAAAGATGATTCCTTGATTTTATTTTGCTTCAGTAACTAAAGTGAATTCGTTTTTAATACGAATGTAAGGATTAATTAACACAAAAACAAAAAAAAAAAAAAAAAAAAAAAGTGAATTAAAGGCTCAGTATTTTTAAATCTGAGATCAGCTATCATTTCTAATTAAAACTATTTTAATTGAAGATTCAACTCTGCATAAAATCAGAGTTATTTTCTTTGAATCAAATACCCGAAAATACTTTAAATCGTTAAAATATGTTATGCATGTGTTACGCTTTAATTTATAATTTAAATATTATTATTATTATTATTATTATTCCTATGTCTAGTTAAGTTGTTTTGCTTATAAGCAAAAATTAAATCTATATATATATAAATGAATGTTTGTCTGTATGTTATTTATAAAATCGTAAACGGCTTGACCGATTTCGATCATTCTTTTTTTGTTTTTTTTCCTTATAGGTCAGGGATGGTTTAGGAAAAAAAATTGAAAAAATCTTTAAAATTAATTAAAATATGAAAATAATAAACTTATTGACTTATATTGACTTAATATAAGCCATTTAAATTTTTAATTGTTGCCAAAAAAAGTTTACGAGATGTATTTATTTATTGTTTTCAGCATAAAATGAAATATGCTTTCACGCGAAAAATAAGAAATTACTGTATGTTAAATTGGTCGATGAGAAAATGACACTTTATAATTTTAAAATAAAATAGTAATATTACAAATCTAACATATTTCTTCTGAATTTTATTTCACAGCATTTTTTTATATACCTCAACTTCAGATTTTTTTTTTTTTTTTTTATTATTATTATTATTATTATTATTATTATTATTTTGTAGTATGGCGGATGAAACACGCTTGGCATAAACGCTAATTCAGCAATATATTAAAGGTATTTTCTTATTGATAATTCTTGACAATTTTTTATAATTTTGATGCTGAAGTAGATCGGACATTTTTCGCCAAGGAAAAGATAGAAAGAAATACGCAAGGGAAGTGATGATGTCACTGGCCGTTCGTGGATGCAAGAAAAATATTTCCTATGTTAAACGCCCATTGGATTTTTTGTAAAAAATTATTAAAAATCGAGGAAAAATATTTCCTGATTTTAATCCCCGTATTTAGGTATAGATATGTATTAGTTACCATGTCCATGCATTAGATTAAGTTATTTTTGTAGTAAAATTGACAAAATTTGAATTTTTAATTTCAAAACTCTAGAAAAAAAAAAAAAAAAAAATGCCAAACTTCCATATTCGATTGAAAACACAAACATTTCATTTCAAAGGATGATATTTACGCAATATCCAAGTAATATACTGATTGAAAGGGAAATGATAAATATTCTATCATAATTTGAAATCAAATTTGTTTTCAAATGTCTAAATAAAGTATCTAATATAAGATACTAATATGTTGTAGCGGAATAGATTTGATATCGGTCATCCTTGGTAGAAAAATAAAATATCGCCAAATTATTTGGCGAACATAATTTAATTCCTTTCAAAAATCATGGTTATTTTAACAACTTATTTTAAGACAGTAATGAATTTCTTTGGCGCCGATTTGAATGATAACGATGTCGTTCTGGATTGTTTGCGATATAATATGGCAGCCTGCATGCTATTTATTTTGGATTTATGATTTTATGATTTACAATTTAGCTTACGATTTTATCATTTATGCTATATGATTTATGATTTTTAGATTTATGATTTAGCCATAATCGCCAACGAAAAATCGCCAAATCTAGCTGAGGGGAAATACTATAGTTGTTCCATGAATAATATGAAACAATATTTCGTACAATGCATATTACGAAAATATACATCTGGCATGTATATTTTCGTATTACGTTTTTGATCACCAAATGCAATAAGCGCCAAGAACGACAGAGTTTTGAAATTTAAAATTAAAATTTTGTCAATTTGACAGCAAAATAACTCAATCTAACACATGCGCATGATAACTAAAACATATATGTACCCAAATATGGGGATTAAAATCGGGAAATAATTTTCTTCGATTTTTAATCATTTTTTACAAAAAATCCAATGGGCGATTAACATAGGAAATCATTTCTTGCATCCACGGACGGTCAGTGACGTCACACTTCGCTTGCGTAGGAACAATAATCGCATAAATTATATTTTGGTCTAAAACGGCAACAAAAATTTAAAAGTCGCCAAGGGCATTAAGGCTGTACCATGATCAAGTTTACATATTAATTTATTTATTTTTCTATATACCAACTACTATTAACTAAGCATGAAGTATATATAACCACAAAATAATAATAATTGTCTCATGCTATAGAAGTAGCCGATCATAGCATATTGTAATATTATATTTGGCTTGAAATTGCTGTCATTCTATGGTTGATCTATTAAATCAAATAAATATAGAGAATAACTTGAAAGCAAATATTATGTACATCACGTATAATGTTGCTCATATATAACTAGGATTCAAATATAAAGGGCTACTTCAAAATTTTCGATACTGTCCGTATCGAAATTGTCATATATGATAAGCACCTAAATGGAAGGCCACGGGTAAGTCATTGTCGCAGGCAATAGGGACAGGTATTTAAGAATGCGAGGACGAACAAGGCGCTGCCGAAGGTAGCGGGAACCCAAAGCGAACTTTTCAGCGATTTCAGTATTATTATTTTCTCTTTTTTTTTTCAGAAAACTATATAGAAAAGAGTTTCCTTTAAATATAGTGACCAGCGAAGCGGGCAAAGCCTGCTAGTAGGTATATAAAAATGGCCTAATTATTCTAAAAAAAAATAGATAGGCAAAAAATAAATAGAGATAATGATAATAAATTATTAAAAGAGTGGAAAGTAATTAATAACAATAATAACAAAAAATATTCATTCGTATTAATGAAAATAAGTCTTATAATTTTACTTGATCTTAACTTAGAATATAGAATAGATATGTTTGATAGACCAGCCTAATATTAATTCTTAAAAGATCGAAATTTTGCCAGGCTAGGATTCGAACACAGGAACTTAGCGTCTATGCCTCATGCTCCACCCATTGAGCCATCTCAGTCCACATCTAAACCACACACTTCGCTAGCATGAGTTTTGAAAATTTTCATTTTTTATATGTTCTGAGAATGCAGACCGAATTCTGTGGTTGAATTTTTTATTTATTTATTTTAACGCTTTAATTGCAGGCTGTTTTTTAACCATGTTTCTTGCGACCATGAGGGCCTTTTCCACAGTGCTGACTCGACGAGTCCAGTATTAAAATAGGGGTGATAACATTTGTGATTGACAAAAAAATAGCGATAAAATAACGCCGAATGAATGGATGTTTACCAAATCCCAACCTGTCGGTTAATTTAGTTCCTCACCAAGCCTTTGGAATCGTCCTTAATACTGTGCGCGAGAAAAGTGGCTACACTATACTAATAGATTGATACAAAATTTGAAGTTAAAAATAAGTTAGAACAGCTTGTAAAATCTTCTTTAAATTAATTAAGTGATTTTTTTCGCGTACTTTTGCGTTGGTTTTAACATTCAACTCAATGTGTTCATCTTTTGATAAACTCGTTTACAAATTTAATTGGTAACAGAAAATGCTTTTTATAATGATATTAAAATGTTAATAATATAATAATAACATAATATAATAATACCTAATAATAATTAAATAATGTAATTAAACTATAGTTAGTCAAATACCCGAAAATATTTTGGATCGTAATATCTATGCATGTGTTCCATTTTAATTTATAATTTGGACATTACTTTGTTAATTTATTCTATATTTATGTGACTGACTCTATTGTTTTTATACAAAATTGTACATAATTTTCGAAATTTTTGTATAAAAATTCTTTTATACAAAATGCTTTTTATGAAATTTTCCAAAGTTGTATAATTTAATGTAATAGTTTTTAATAAAGCAAATGTTTACGGGTTGATTTTAAGATAAATGAATAACCCAGAGTATGGTAACATTATGTAATAGAAAATTTGTATTGAAAAAAGAAAATAGTAAATAAATAATGTAAAATACACATTATCCTCTAATTTTGCAGCTAATCATCACAGAAAAAAGATAGCAGTGTAATAAAAAGAGTAAATCTTATTATTTAATGAGTTAAATATCGGGGGCCTGTCTACGTAATGAAAATGAATGTAAAAAATTTTTAATAATGATATTTTAATTTTCCGCGATATTACTATTCAGCAGTCACTTTTGTACGTTATTCAATATTTTAAGATCAAAAATCAACATTTTTATAATAAATATCACTTTGTAAACATAATGCTTAAAAATCCTAAAACAAGCAAAATAATCTTCTATTTATTCAAATTTTTTAATATGAAATAATGTTTTGAAAATAATAACAAAAACTATCCAGATTATTAACTTTAAAAAAGAAAAAATTGTATTGCATTCATTTTTAAAGAAATCTTTATATGAGTATAAATATTTCTACATTTTTCCAATTAATAGTTCTTTAATTAATTTTAAAAAAATCATCGTAATGTTTGTCTAAGGAATAATACAAGTATATTTGCTTATTGCATTAACTGAAGATATTTTACTTAATATATATATATATATAAACAAGATTTTATAAGTTCTGAAAAAAATTTTTTTGATAATAATCAAAATATATTTAAATATTTGCGCATAAGCAGCAGATTGAATTTAAATGTAAATATATATATATATTTTATATTTAAATCGAATGTTTAAAAAATTCTCTCAAATTTATTTATAAATTTTCATTTAATTGTAAAATTTCATTACATTTTATAGGTAATCTAAATAAAATATGTAGATATTTTTTAGTCACTGTAAAAAATAGGTTCTTAAAAATAAGTATATACTGTCTCAAAATAGCCCCGAAACAATATATACTTAAGTTTGAAAGCCCATTTACTCATTTTTGAGTATATTGGCATGCTCAAAAATGGGGTTGACCAATTAGAATCCCAATATCCCCATGTTTGACATGTTATTATACTCAAAAATGAGTACATGGGTTTTCAAATTTAAGTATATATTGTTTCGGGGCTATTTTGAGACAATATATACTTATTTTTAAGAACCTATTTTTTTACAGTGTTTCATGCTAGTGTTCTGTTAAATATACGTTGTTAAATGTTCTGTTATACGTTCCTGCCCCTGGTTATTTTTCAGATGCCAAAATGGGCACTAATCTGAATAGATATACCATCTATACTAATATATAAATGCGAAAGTTTGGATGGATGTATGGATGGATGTTTGTTACTCAATCACGCCACAACGGCTAAACGGATCTGGATGAAATTTGGTACAGAGATGTAGAATAGTCTGGAATAGAACATAGGCTACTATTTATACCGAAAATTTGATTAGATTTTTAAAAAATAAACTGGTAATTTTGAAAATAATAAACTGGTAATTGACTTAATATAAGCCATTTAAATTTTTAATTGTTGCCAAAAGAGTTGACGAGGTATTTTTATTTATTTATTTTTCAACATAAAATGAAATATGCTTTCACGCGAAAAATAAAAAAATTACTAAATGTTAAATTGGTCGATGAGAAAATGACACTTTATAATTTTAATATAAAATAGAAATATTACAAATCTAAGATATTTCTTCTGAATTTTATTTCATAGCATTTTTTTATATACCTCAACTTCAGATTTTTTTTTTTTTTTTTTTTTTTTAGTACGGCGGATGAAACACATTTGGCATAAAAGCTAATTCATCATTATATTAAAGGTATTTTCTTATTGATAATTCTGGACAATTTTTTTAATTTTGATGCTGAAGTAGATCGGACATTTTTCGCCAAGGAAAAGATAGAAAGAAATACGCAAGCGAAGTGATGACGTCACTGGCCGTTCCTGGATGCAAGAAAAATATTTCCTATGTTAAACGCCCATTGGATTTTTTGTAAAAAATTATTAAAAATAAAGGAAAATTATTTCCCGATTTTAATGCCCATATTTGGGTATAGATATGTATTAGTTATCATGGCTATGCGTTAGATTAAGTTATTTTTGTTGTAAAATTGACAAAATTTGAATTTTTAATTTCAAAACTCTAGAAAAAAAATGGCAAACTTCCATATTCGATTGAAAACACAAACATTTCATTTCAAAGGATGATATTTGCATAATAAATATCCAACTAATATACTAATTAAAAGGAAAGTGATAAATATTATATCATAATTTGATGTCAAATTTGTTTTCAAATGTCTAAATAAAGTGTCTGATAAAGATACTAATATGTTGCAGCGGAATAGATTTGATATCGGTCATCCTTTGCAGAAAAAAAAAAAAAATAAAAATATCGCCAAATTATCTGGCAAACATATTTTAATTCCTTTCAAAAATCATAGTTATTTTAACAACTTATATTAAGATAGTAATGAATAATATGAAACAATATTTCGTACTATGCATATTACGAAGATATGCATCTGGCGTGTATATTTTCGTATTACGTTTTTGATCACCAAATACAATAAGCGCCAAGAACGACAGAGTTTTGAAATTTAAAATTAAAATGTTGTCAATTTGACAGCAAAGTAACTCAATCTAACACATGCACATAACTAATGCATATATATACCCAAATATGGGGATTAAAATCGGGAAATAATTTTCCTCGATTTTTAATAATTTTTTACAAAAAATCCAATGGGCGATTAACATAGGAAAGCAATTTCTTGCATCCACGGACGGTCAGTGACGTCACACTTCTCTTGCGTATAGGAACAATAATCGCATAAATTATATTTTGGTCTAAAACGGCAACAAAAATGCAAAAGTCGCCAAGGGCATTAAGGCTGTACCATGATCAAGTTTACATAT
Source organism: Salticus scenicus (assembly GCA_963930645.1). Lineage (NCBI taxonomy): Eukaryota > Metazoa > Arthropoda > Arachnida > Araneae > Salticidae > Salticus > Salticus scenicus. Next base: position 31,749,561 of record OZ005648.1, read on the forward strand.
TAATTAATTTATTTATTTTCTATATACCAACTACTATTAACTAAGCATGAAGTATATAAAATACTCTTACAAGACAAATGTCGTCATTTTTTCTTATTAAATTATTGAGCTTATTCCACGTGTGTGAATATTGTCCCTTTAAAAATATTACTTTTTATCCCCATGTATATCGTAATTGGACCACGTTAAAGAAATATTATATAGATAAGTAGAAAGCATCACACGTTCAATATTTTTGGTTAATTACTATTCTCATTTTTAACTTTTTATTTCACTTTGTCATTTAACATGCGTTTTCTTACTTTTTTGAATTATAATTTACTTTTTATTTGTTAGTAGTTTTAATTCTTTTGATTTGTTATTATTTCATAGTAGTACTTTGTTTTTAGTTCCCTTTTAAGGGTTTTATTATTATGAATATTATTTGATAGTTTTTCGAAATGCCCGGGAAACGCAAATCTAATCTTTCCACCAGAAATAATAAAGCTCGGGCTATGAAAGTAGCTAGAAGTCAAGAGACGACTCCTCAAGCGGAGCTTAGAAGAGTTGAGGAAGCGGAGCGACAGTCTATTTCTAGATCAGCTGAAAAACCGAAGTATTCAGAAATGAGGCGAATACAGCACGCTGAATATTTGGCAACCCAACGCGCTTCTGAAACTCTGGAGCAATCACAACTGAGGCGGCAACAGCACGCTGAATATTTGGCAACCCAGCGCGCTGCTGAAACTCTGGAGCAATCACAACTGAGGCGGCAACAGTACGCTGAATATTTGACAACCCAACGCGCTGCTGAAACTCTGGAGCAATCACAACTGAGGCGGCAACAACACGCTGAATATTTGGCAACCCAACGTGTTAATGAATCGCTTGAAGAGGCAGAAAATCGACGGCGAGCCATTGCTGAGAGGAAGGTACGGCGACGGCAAACGTTTATAAGAAACACGTGGTCCGTATTTGATAAAGCTGCGTTTGAATATGATTGAACTCTTGACTACGCCACGGGCTTATCAAAGTGGAGAGGATAAGTAAAGTGTGTAAATTTTGCAGGGCACTTAAATGGAAAGAAGAAACTACAGGAATGTGTTGTTCTGGAGGAAAAGTTTCCGTTCCTTTAACAGAGGAACCGGTGGAGCCTTTAAAACATTTATTTTCTTACGAGACAGTGAAATCACGGCGTTTTCTGAATAATATTAGAAAATGTAATTTATGTTTCCATATGACATCTTTTGGTGCTGACAGAGTGATCTCAATGCCAGGATTTTCACCAACTTTTACCATTCAAGGTCAAGTGTATCATAGAATTGGGTCTCTACTGCCTACTTCGAACACGCAGCCAGAGTTCTTACAGGTCTATTTCATGGGCGACGAGGAAGCCGAAATTGAGCGACGGTCAAGGCTAATTACAGGAGTTCATAAAGAGACGGTCCGTAAAATACAACGAGTACTGCACGACAATAACGCCTTAGTCAGGGTATTTAAAACGGCACTTGACAACATGCCCGATGAAAACTGTAAGTTAGTAGTCCACCCCGACAGAGTGCCGCGCGGACAACAAGAGCGACGCTACAATGCTCCAACTAGCAACAAAATAGCAGTCGTGATTGCAGGCAGCGAGCAGACCACAGCAAGAGACATTGTTCTACGAGCACGTGACGGCACGCTTTCTAGAATCGCCGACACGCACCGGTTCTACGATGCTTTAGAGTACCCACTTAGATATTTTGGAAAGGGCAGGAGGGATATCACTTTGACATCCAATTAATTAATCCAGCTACTAGCCGTCCATATCAAACAAAAAGGTATCCTGCATGGACTTTTACGCGTTCCATATGATGTTCCGGCGAAATGATTTTAATTTACTACTGCGATGTAGGCAACTTTTGAACCAATTTCTGGTGGATATGTATGTCAAAATAGAAAGTGAGCACTTGAGATACATAGCGCTTAATCAGACAAGACTGCGAGCAGAGAGCTACGTAGATTTACAGGACGCTATAAGAACCGATGGTAATGTCGACCCCAACAATTTAGGGAAAATAGTAATCCTTCCCTCATCTTTTGTAAACAGCCCGAGATACCTTCACGAGTACACACAGGACGCATTTGCGTACGTTCGCAACTACGGGCGACCATACCTATTTATTACGTTCACGTGCAACCCTGCCTGGACAGAAATAACTGAAGCGCTCATGCCTGGCCAGACGGCAAACGACAGACATGATCTCATAGCTCGAGTGTTCAATATAATGGTCCATAAATTAGTAGCTCTACTTACTAAAGGCCAAATATATGGAGAGGCTCAATGCTTTTTGTACTCGATTGAGTGGCAAAAAACATGGATTGCCCCACGTACATTTGTTGCTGTGGCTTAAAGAAAAAATGTGTCCCACCCAAATTGACGACATTATTAGTGCCGAGATCTCTGACCCGAGTACGGATAAAAAGTTACATGTAATTATTGTAAAAAACATGATTCACGGACCCTGCGGCGTAGAAAACCAATTGTCTCCTTGCATGAAGGACGGAAAGTGCACAAAAAGGTATCAGCGGGCACTATTGAAGGATACGCAAATAACAATGGATATCCTCTATACAGGCGGAGAGCACCCGATCATGGTGGTAGGACTACTAAAATTAAAATTCGTGGCGGTCCTGTGGAAGTTGAAGTGGACAATAGTTGGATTGTGCCGTATTCGCCCCTGTTGTCTAAAATATTTAATGCACATTTAAATGTTGAATATTGCAATTCTGTGCAAGCGATTAAATACATTTGCAAATATATTTGCAAAGGAAATGACCAAGCTGTTTTTAGTGTCCAACAATATAACGCCGGTATTACCCTCAGAGATGAAGTGCAAACATTTAGGGCAGGTAGATACGTCAGCAGCAACGAAGCAGCATGGAGGATCTTGGGCTTACCGCTGCACGAGAGACACCCCGCTGTCACCCACCTGGCAATTCACTTACCCAATGGCGAGCGAATATACTTCACTGAGCAGAATTTCCTAGACAGAGTGGCTACACCTCCGAAAACAACACTGACTGCATTCTTCGAACTGTGCGAAAATGACAACTTTGCCAAAACCCTACTCTACTCTGATGTACCACGGTACTATACGTGGAATGCATCTAGGAAGGAATGGAAGGGTCGTGTACAGGGAACACCGGTTGAAAACTGGCCAGGTGTGAAGGCAGGAGACGCATTGGGTCGGATATATACTGTGCAAGTCAGCAACTTTGAATGTTTTTGCTTGCGAATGTTGCTGAATCAGGTGCGGGGCCCGACAAGTTTCCAGAGGCTTAAAACCGTAGACAGTCAAGAGCGAGTAACGTTTAGGGAAGCATGTGAGGCTCGCGGACTATTAGAAAATGACAACCAGTGAGACGCAACTATGGCGGAATCCGTCCTTTGTCGCTCAGCAGCCAAAGTTAGGGACCTGTTTGCGATTTTAGTGAGCACCTGCGGACTATCAAACCCGCTCCAGCTGTGGGATAAATACAAGGACGCTTTATCAGAAGATATTGCATATAGGCTGGATGGCACTCACAATGATCTAATCATTAACGAAGCTTTAGTATTGATTGAAAATAAAATGATTTCCATATCTGGAAAATGTCTTGCTGATTTCGGCTTACCCACACCTCAGAGAAGAGGGGAATTGTCAAGCGATGTTGTGAAGGAGCTAAACTACGATATCGCGGTTTTAGAAGCGCAGGTCAATGAAATGGTACCATGATTACTTCCTGAACAGCGTCAAGTCTATGAAACGATTTTGTGCCGAGTAAATAATGGAGAGGAGGGATTATTCTTTCTTGATGCACCAGGGGGTACGGGGAAGACATTTGTGTTGAATCTTCTGCTTGCCCAAATCCGCAAGGACCGCAATATAGCTCTGGCTGTAGCTTCCTCGGGCATTGCTGCAACTTTGCTTAACGGTGGCCGGACTGCACATTCTATTTTCAAATTGCCGCTTAATCTTGCAAGCGAAGATACACCAACATGCAACATCACCAAAAACAGCGGACGGGGAGTCCTTTTGCAACAGTGCAAGTTGATAGTATGGGACGAGTGCACAATGTCGCACAAGCATGCAATAGAGGCGTTGAACCTCAGCCTGCAGGACATCCGCGGCAACCATACGTTGATGGGCGGCGTTGTCGTTTTGCTCGCAGGCGACTTTAGACAGACACTACCAGTTATTGAGAAGGGCACACCGGCGGATGAAATAAACGCATGTCTCAAGGCGTCGCCACTCTGGTATAGAATTGAAAAGCTCCATCTTACATGCAACATGCGCGTCCGACTGTACAATGACCAAGAATCAGGTGTCTTTGCAAATAAACTTTTGAAAATTGGTCAGGGTCGTCTAGAAACGGACGCAGATGGAAAAATTCAATTTTCCGAAGAATTTTCCCATCCAGTAGCTACAGAAAACGAACTTATCATGCAAGTCTTTCCCGATTTGGATGTTAATATAAGAAATGATGAATGGTTGTGTGAGAGGGCAGTGCTATCACCTCAGAACGAGTGGGTCAATAAAATAAACAAAAGAATTTTAGACATCACCGCCGGCAATTCAAAGTTATACACATCCATAGACACTGTGATGGCTGATGACGATAGTACTGCCTACCCCGTTGAATTTCTCAACTCTCTGGAGTTAACGGGAGTACCGTCCCATATGTTGGAGCTTAAAGTTGGCGTTCCATCTATGCTGATGCGTAACCTTGATGCACACAGACTGTGCAACGGCACTAGGCTTCGTATCACAGAGCTGGGTATTAATATTATAAAATGTACCATTATTACAGGAACTGCTAAAGGAGACAGCGTTTTGATTCCCCGCATACCTATTATTCCCAACAACTTGCCATTTCATTTCAAGAGATTGCAATTTCCATTGAAATTGGCTTTTACAATGACGATCAACAAATCCCAGGGCCAAACCTTAAAAGTGGCAGGCATTCATTTAGGAACTCCATGCTTCTCACACGGTCAATTATATGTTGGTTGTTCACGTGTTTCAAGTGCCCAGAACTTGCATGTGTTGACGGAAAATAATAAGTCATTTAATGTTGTATACAGATCGGTATTAAAATAAAAATAAACTGTATATTTTCTCCGTAGATCTTTCAATGAGTTACAAATTTTTTTGAGTATACTTTATCAGAATATGTTTTGCACAGCACCACAATGATAAGGTTACATTACATATTATGATCAAACCGTCAGTTCCCACACATGCACATCAAAATTTCTACGTGAACGAAGTCGCGGGTAACAGCTAGTGTTTTATATTTATACTATGAAATACAGTGCATTTATTAAAAGATACTTAAGTTTGTTTTTACAGATTTACTGTACTATCAGAAATATTATGGATATAATTTAAATTAAGTTAAATGTTATGAATGCCTTAAAATTCTCTAATATGATTTTTACCACAGAAATTTACTTATAAATAGAGAATTCCCAGATGAAAAAAAATCTTCAAAAAAAACTATTAAAAAAGAAGAAAAAATGCACAAAACTGCAGATAATCTGAAGGTATTTGGTACAACAAATAAGTTTAAGGGGGAAAAAATTATTTCAAAGTATTTGCTTCGAAACTGCAGTTATTCTGCAGATTTTATGATTCTTGTTCCAAATGCCTTCAGATTGTCGGCTTATATATATATATATATATATATATATATATAGTTTTTCTGCGGATTTTTTTAGCTGGCTTATTAGATAAAAAAAAAAAAAAAAAAAAAAATAGGAGAAAAAATAAAAGAAATAAAAAATTTAAAAATATCTGCACTTCATGGGTGAAAAAAAATTCAAAAAATTCAAAAACTGCATTATATAGAATAATCGGATAAAATGGAATATCTGTGTCTTATAACTTTTTTGGTATATCAAGTTTAAGACTTTGTAAAAGGTAAGTATTACGAATTCTGTAATCTAGACTGAGATAAAATTCTGTAACTGACATCTAGAATCTAAATTGGGGTTCTAGAAAAAATAGTTCCATATCATATTCGTATAAATTCTAGTCCCCATTGAAAGCGAGTTCTAGAAACCCCTATCAGAATTCTAGAGCGTTTTCCTGTATTCTCCAGGGCAAAGCTATTTAAAAATCTCTGCAAATAAATGCGAACACAAGAGGCGGGTTTCAGGAACTATAATCTTAGTTTATGAAACAATTCTAGAAAATAAAGCGAGAATTTCTCGCAATAAAAAAGATTCAGAATATTCAAAATATTGTTTCACCATCTAGAAATGTGTAAACTAGAAATTCTCGATCATTTCGTCTATTCAGTTTATTGGCGTGCCTTATGCGCATAGCTCGGAAATCTATATTTCTTGTTCAGGGATTTAAAAAATGACCACTTATTCCTTCTAGATGAATGCGGTATATTTTTTTTACTCCAGTATATTTACAAAACTGTAAAATTAGATGAAAACTTCATGACATTTCCGTCAGGGAAGTTGAGTTAATTATTAGTCTGATTCCCATGAATTTATTTTTACCAACAGGGAGTTGAGGCTGATTTATTTTCTACAAGATGGCGATTCGGGTAATATGGAATACCAACTATTCCATATTATATGCGGTTTGTGTAAAACTTGAAGATTGTTAATTTTTTCAGTACTTTTCATCTTCAATAATAATTTCAAAATAAAATGTTTATATTGCAGTTATTCAGGGGGAAATTTTCCTTATTTCATATTTTCCTCTAAGGAAATGGCTGTTCCATATTTCCCTTCATAAATACCCGCTTGGTCTGCATTACCCGGAAAAAAAAAAAAAAAAAAAAAAAAAAAAAAAAAAAAAAATCTTTTTTTTTCCTTAATTAAACATTTTACATGTAAATTCAATTTTTTGTTACATAAACTCTGAAAACACATTATAGTCTAAGATCCGGCTGCAAAATTGCTGCATTCATCGAGTATGTAATCAAAATCAGATTTTTATATTCAATTATAAAAGGGACAACATGTTTTGGCCGGGATGCCTAATAAAATGTGCCCGCTAGTATTTTTAATTAAATTAATATTAATTGACTTTTTGGGGAGAAATTTCATTCATTTGTTATTGAAATAAACTATACTCCACTTCACAGACATATACATAGTGAAGTTGAAAAGTAATGGTTGCCGTGGCGCGTTTGGCCGCTACCTCTTCGCAGCCAGGTGCAAACAGGTAGTATTTTGTTGCATTTATACGTTCATGGCGTATATTCATCATTTATATATCAAATTAAAGCTAAATTTTTTCTGCACGTGGTAAACTTCGTCTGCCTGTGTAAAAGTGGCCGCAAATAGGGGTTGCCAGATGTTAAAGATTGCTTAGAATAAAAATTAGCGCACTGCATCGTTCGTCAAACCAGTATGGCGATAGCTAACTGTACGCGTTTTTGAAGCTATTGCGCGTGCGTTGATTGATAGTGTTCTTAACCAACGGCACAAACAGTTGTACAATAGAATTTAAAAAACTCCAAAAGAAATATAATTAATAAATTTTTGTGTGGTTACATATAAAATTCCTTATAAATATAAAACATATTTTTCTCAATAAATAATCAAATTGTCTTTTCTCTATATAATTAGAACATATAATAAATATTTGTGAAAAATAATAACCTTGGTTATTCATGTAGACAAAGTTCATATTATACAGGTAATGTTTCAGGAAATATTTGATTAGATTTTTTTTTTTTTTTTTTTTTTTATTATAGATTACATACACTGACGGAAAAAAAAATCCCAACACCAGGAAAGGAGCTGTGCTAGATAAACGAAATTTGGTAGGCGTGTTTATACATCTGAAAGATGACGTCGATTCAAATTTCGAGCTACGCGCATAAGTGTGGCGCTATTAGCGACACTATGAACATGCAAATGAGGTTTGCTTTAAATAAGCGCTGTAAGGTTCGTGATCGTTATTTAAAGTTGAGATTTGACGTAGTGGGTTAATGTTAGTCAAGGATGCCTCTAAGAAGACGAAGAAGCCATTATCAACAGCTCACTGAGTTTGAACGAGGTCGTGTAGTAGGGCTACGAGAAGGTGCGTTTTCTTTCCGCGATATTGCAGAAAGACTTGGCAGGAATATATCCACTGTGCATGAGTGTTGGCAGCAGTGGTCAAGGGAAGGTACTGCCTCAAAAAGACCGGGTTCCGGGCGGCCACGTGGCACTACTGAGAGGGAAGACCGCTGTGTTCGGCGTATGGCTGTGGCTAATCGTACTGCGTCTGCAGCTGAAATTCGAGCTGCAGTTGGCACCACAGTGACACAACGAACTGTTACAAATCAGTTACTTCAAGGACAGCTCCGAGCCAGACGCCCTGTAGCGTGCATTCCACTGACTCCAAACCACTGCCGTTTGCGACGTGAGTGGTGTCAAGCTAGAGCTCATTGGAGGACGGAGTGGAGATCAGTTGTGTTTTCTGATGAAAGCCGGTTCTGCCTTGGTCGCAGTGATAGCCGTGTGTTGGTTAGAAGGAGGCCAGGTGAACGCCTGCTAGCGACCTGTCTGCGGCCTAGACACACAGGGCCTACTCCTGGAGTTATGGTTTGGGGAGCAATTTCGTATGACAGCAGGAGCTCTCTCGTGGTTATCCCACGCACCCTGACTGCAAATTTGTACGTCAGTCTAGAGATACAACCTGTTGTGCTGCCATTCATGAACAGCATTCAAGGGGGTGTTTTCTAACAGGATAACGCTTGCCCTCATACCGCTGTTGTAACCCAACATGCTCTACAGAGTGTCAACATGTTGCCTTGGCCTGCTAGATCACTAGATCTTTCTCCAATCGAGCACGTATGGGACATCATTGGATGACAACTCCAGCGTCATCCACAACCAGCATTAACCGTCCCTGCATTGACCGCCCAAGTGCAACAGGCATGGAACTCCATCCCACAAACTGATATCCGACACCTGTACGACACAATGCATGCACGTTTGCATGCTTGCATTCAAAATTCTGGCGGTTAAACCGGTTACTAATGTACCAACATTTCACATTTGAAATGGCTCTTCTCGCCAATGGCTCTACCTGTGATCTTGAAACTTTAATCAATTAAATATGTTACCTAGACAAATGTATTGCTGAAATTTCATTACTGTACAATAATTTTTTCTTGGTGTTGGGATTTTTTTTTTCCATCAGTGTATTAATTAAATATTCAGTAAATAGGACAGATTACTTGAGGTATACAAATTAAACGGAGCATTGAAAAAATTATTAAATATTTATTGAAACCTATATTACAAAATCTACCTATATAAAAAAATCTGGTGTGACTCCACTCAACTTTCCGAACATTGAGTAATTAACAGTTTTGTAGATAAAGTAAAGAAAGAGGAGTTGTTAAACAAACAAAAGAGAGAAAACCATAATAGAATGTTTGAGTATTTTTCTCCATATATTACACGATGTTTTATTTAACACTACTGAACTTTGAGCCCATAGATCATAATGATAAAGAATTTTTCGTTGTGTCCCTGTAAAAACCTATAAATGCTAGATTCACCAAAATGCTTATAGTTAGTGCAACAGTGATTTATAATATTCATATAAATTTTCAGCTCAATTGAATAAGGCGTTTAGATGCTATCGCACTTTTAAAAATTTGGTCCCATAGGCCATAATGATAAAGAATTTTTCTTTGTGCCCCTGTAAAAAAACTGTAAGTTCTAAAGTCACCAAAATCTATAGAGTTCGTGCAACTGTGACCTATAACATGTGTACAAATTTTTTGCTCAGATTATTAAGGCGTTTAGACGCTATCGCACTTTTAAACATTTGGCCCCATAGGCCATAATGATAAAGAATTTTTCCTGGTGTCCCTGTAAAAAAAACTATAAGTGCTAGATTCTCCAGAATCAATGGGGTTCGTATTATGGTGACTTACAATATACGTACCAACTTTCAGCTTATTCGAACAAAGCGTTTAGACGCTAGCGTGTTCACTCACAAACATAAACACATACATACACATATACATACACACATACATACACACATACATACACACATACATATATCATTGCAAAAATAGTGAAAACGGACTCATTGGACCTCGAAATGTATAGAAACATCAAAATCTCAAATTCGGATTTTTGACATGATTACAATACTTTCGTCACTATAGTGTTCTAAAAGTTAAAAAAAAAAAAAAAAAAAATAGTTCAAACGTTTAAATGAATATATTTCGATTGGTGACTGTTTCTAGAATTCAAAACCAAGGCCAAATCCCGCTTTATACAGCCGTTAATGAAATGTAAATGACATTTAAGTATTTGTGTTTGATTAAATTGATGAGGAACACAGTTATCTATTTTAAAATAAATTAAATATGCATTTCCATTTTTTTTTTACGGACGATAAAAACAAGAAAAATAAAACTTATTTGGTTAATTGAAATTAATATTTAAATACACTCTATAACAAAAAAACAAAACGACGCACCAAGAAGGAGTTATCCGAATGGGACAAAAATTGGTAGATGTGAGTAACATGTGGAGAAAAGTAATTGATTACAGTTTCAGAAAGTTTGAATGATTTAATCAAGAGAAAGGGCCTCGCAAATTAAACAAGTCCATTTGTTTACTTTGTGTACTTTACTTTGCGCCCTCTTGTTTACTTGTTTACATTGCTTTGGTCCACTTCTGGCCCTTATGTACGCAGTTATTCGGCTTGGTATTAATGGATAGAGTCGGCAGATGTGCTCTTGTGAATTACCATGTCGAATTCTGTCTAATTGGTGCGTTATATTAACAAAATCCCGAGCTTTTTGTAGGACCCTTTTTATGAGGCTCCAAACGTCCTCAGTGGAAGAGATATCTGGGGACTGAGCTCATCCCCATTTCACTGAGCCGCCTATTAAGGGTCTTTGAAGTCACTGAAGTACCAGTTGCGCGTAGGATCGACGATAATGATGAATTGGAACTTTGAATACTGCTTTGCGATTAACTGGTTCTCACTTTCTGTCCTCTCTTTAGGCCGACTGTTTCCTCCCTGACGCTGTGTTCAGCCATGGTTCACCCATTCCTATCAATATCATCTAATAGTGATACCGATCCTATCCATTTGACAAAAAATTCGCAAATTAGACTAACCGGCTTCTTTGAGCCCAACTACACGCCACATTCAAATGCTGACATCTGCGCATGTTGTTTGTGCACCTGTATGTGAGGCATAGTTACTGTCTTTCTGAGTAGACGGAATAAAATTTTCGAAGAATTTATGATCTGAAATCAAAATTTCTCAATTTTAATATTCTGCCAATTGCGCAGTTAAGACGTGCTGCAGCGTCGCATGCTCATTCGATGGCAGCCAAACTTTAAAATTTTGCAGTTTCCATCGAAACCTGTATGTATGTCAATTTGTGTCCAGTTTGCATCACTCCTTCTTGATGAGTCGTTTTTTTTTTTTTTTTTTTTGTTATGGAGTATAATAAATAAATCAAAATCAAAATTATGACGTCAATTTCATCATTTTTTTTTTTATAATAGATGTTTAACATTCCTTTTTTTTAATTCTCCTAAAAGAAAAAGTTTCTTTTTATGCTAAAAAAATAAATAAATAAAATGTACGCATTTCATTTTTGGTGATATCTTCTTGAGATTACAATTTAAAAAAAAAATAAATAAATAAAATAAAAAAGTCGAAAAATAAAAACCCGCAAAAATCGTATAAAACATAAAAATATAAAAATAAATATGAAAAAAAAAATGTCAATATCAAAAAGTTATTACATACTGCGCACCACAATTAGCTTATGTATATCTTAGCAAAATCTGATAAAGTATCTATGAATAATTTTTGAGTCTATAAAATTTCATGTAAAAAAAGGGAAATGTTTTGCCGTAATTCAACGTTAAATATCTTTTAAAATAATGCTTTAACATATAAACGGTGTTTTCCATCATGTTTCTCACAGATTTCTGTACAACACTGCCAAATTTTATTGTGGGGGACACAATCAAATTTTCACGGTATAAGCTTAGAAAGAGTATTTTATTTTATTTTTTATAAACAGAGAGAGATCCTGAGATATCGTTTTTTTTTTTTTTTTTTTTTTTTTCAACACGCAGCAAGTGCGGGTAAGGCGTCGCCGCAGGCTTTGGGGACCCAAATCTTGCACATCGTGGGCAGGTAAGACGCTTTTGAAGACAACGGTGACCCGATAATATATATATATATATATATATATATATATAATCAGCGTGTGTATTTTATACAATTTATTATTTTATTAATTTTCTTTACAGAAAATAACATTTGTTACTTGTATATTCGTATTAACTGAAGTTTAACTTTCTATGAATTAAATATTTCTACCAAATTTATGATGAAGCAAACTTTACTGTTTTAAACCTGTGAAAAGAGCTTTATAAACAATCACAGTTATCTACACAAATAACATATGTAGTGATTAGTGGAGATATTACTTCGTATAAGAAGTATCTCATTAGTTATGATTTGAAATCATGATTAGTAAACAAATTTTAATTGGTAGAGTCTCTTAGCATAAAATGATTAGCTAACTAAACATACAAAATGGCAATACTTTTTACCTCTCTTTCCGTTAATGTAATATTTAAACTAATGATTATTTCTGTACAATAAAAAGATTCGTCTCAATTGAACTTTACTGTTTTCAATTCCTATTTATTGCATTGTACAAAAAATTAACGGAAAATTCTTTATATTATATAATTTCTTTTATTTTGTCTTGTTTTATTTTATTTTTCATATTATTATTCACATAATTTTCTATTGCTCATTTCATTAAAATAATACTAATAATAATGTAAGATTCTACAAAAAAATGACACAAAACCTAAAACAGCATAATCTTCAGATGAAAAATTCCAATATATTTTTCACTTAATATATATTTATGAAGTATTTTTTAAAAATTAAATTGCTGCCTATATTTTTTCCTTATATGAAAGATTTTTTTAATGTAATTTATCATGCAATTTTTCATTTCGCATTTTCATAAAGAAAAAAAAATAGTGAAATAAGGTATAAGCACTTTTAAAACTTTCGTCATTGTATTTATTTATTTATTTATTTTAAGGCAAGGCTATTTTTTAAACCAATTAGAATAAATTAAAGATATATCCTATCAAACCAGCGAAAAATAATTAAAATACAAACAAACTGCAATATTTTCTTCCAAAGAAGGACATAAACAAAATTATTTTTGTACGAGTTTTGTTTCAAATTGAATATTCTTTCAAAAGAATACTGGAGAATATTAGTTAAAAGTATTTTTTCTATGAGTAATTGCAGCATATATTTTACAAATTAATTTTAAAATTTCAATTATACCAAATGGTAGTTTGGGAAATGTGTCAAAATATTATGGATTAATAAGAACTACCTGTTTTGTTGAACTGAAATTCGCTCTTACACATAACAGCTGCTTAGTAATATTTTAATTTAATTTTTTTAAAATAAATTTCTGAAACTATTTCCAAAGCTATTTTGTACTATTCGTAAAGCATATTTAAATTCAATACTTATTTTCTTAAATCTTAATCTGTAACCTGTTTTTTATAGAATTAAAATGCAGGGTAAGGGGGAAAAAATGTGTAAATGCCTCACTAGTTTTTTTTTTTTTTTTTTTTTTTTTATGAAAAAAAAAATTCGAAAATTTTAATGAATTTGTAAAAGGAATGATTTTAAAATCATTTATTTAATAAAACCAGTGTAGCAGAAGTTTATGCCTGACTAAAATTTTAATCAATATCAATAATTTATCTAAAGATGATTCCTTGATTTTATTTTGCTTCAGTAACTAAAGTGAATTCGTTTTTAATACGAATGTAAGGATTAATTAACACAGAAACAAAAAAAAAAAAAAAAAAAAAAAGTGAATTAAAGGCTCAGTATTTTTAAATCTAAGATCAGCTATCATTTCTAATTAAAACTATTTTAATTGAAGATTCAACTCCGCGTAAAATCAGAGTTATTTTCTTTTAATCAAATATCCGAAAACACTTTAAATCGTTAAAATATGTTATGCATGTGTTACGCTTTAATTTATAATTTAAGTATTATTATTATTATTATTTTATTTTTATTATTATTATTATGTCTAGTTAAATTGAATTGCTTATAAGCAAAAATTAAATAGGTGTATAAAAATTCCCAATTATTCTAAAACTAGTATGTTGTGGCCACCACATGACTTTCTTCTATATTTTCCTATACAAATTCACTCAGTAAAAATAATTTATTAAAATTATTATTTTAAAAAAAGTATATTCCATGATAATGCAGACGATTTCCAAATTAGAGAAGTAGTATAACACTAAATATAAAAAAAAAAAAAGTCAATTTTATTGTCAATATTACATTTTTTTTTTTTTTTTTTTTTTTTAATGAAAAAAATTTATAACTTTAATTTAAATTATCGCAGATCGATGGTTCAACCATTCGTTTTAAAGGTATTGGTGAGCTCTTTTGAAAGATACCCATCATGTAAATTTACTCCCCTCGAGAGGTGACTTCCCTCCCAGGGGGGGGGGGGGGTAGCGAGGTCCTACACATACAAAAAAAAATTTCCCAGTTGACTATCTCTATTATAAATAATTCTTGTAAATTTCATAATGATTACTAAAAAATAATTCTCTTTATGCACATTTATACAAAATTTTGTCCTATATCACCATGTTAAAATTTTAGAAAAAGTGGGATGGCAACGCAACCTGTAAGACGATTTTTACCAAACGTTGATAGGCATTAATTTATGTCAAGGTGCAACTACATACCAATTTGTGTAAAATTCTGTGCAGTAGTTCCTGAGATAAAGAAACCCCAAAGTTTTGTCACACACACGCGCACAGACAGACACACAGACATTTTCTAAAAATGGTCAAATCATGTTCTATAGATCTCAAAACGTGTAAATCCATCCCGAGGTAGAAAATTTTTACGAATCCAATACTTTCTTCTATTAAATATAGAAGAAAGTAAAAATAAATAGGCAAAAAAAAATAGAGATAATGGTAATAAATTATTAAAAGAGTAAAAAGTAACTAATAACAATAATGACACCAAATATTCATTCGTATTAATGAAAATAAGTCTTATAATTTTACTTGATCTTAACTTTGAATATAGAATAGATATTTTTGACAGACCAGCCTAATATTAATTCTTAAAAGAGCGAAAATTTGCCAATCTAAGATTCGAACACAGGAACTTAGCGTCAATGCCTCATGCTCCACCAATTGAGCCATCTCAGTCGACATCTAAACCACACACTATACTCGCATGAATTTGGAAAAATTTCAATTTTTTTAAACACTTTCCAACAAGGTTGAAAAGTGTTTATGACTTGGGTTTGTCTGTCTGTCTATCCGTCTGTCTGTCCGTGCTCTAACTCCCGTAAATATTTATGGAATTTCTTGAAACTGATATATATTATTCAAGTTCACTGTCGGATGTTCCCTATTGAAAATGGAGTTCATACCTCTACTGGTTTGTGTACAGGGACCCCCGAAAATATTTCAAAGCATTGTGTTCTAAGAGAGGCATTTCTATAAACCATATTTTCATACCCTTACTGTACACAAATCTTAATGAAATTGGAATATGTTATACAAGTTCACTATCGGATGTTCCCTGTTGAAAATGGAGTTTATACATCTACTAGTTTGTGTACCGGGATCCCTTAAAATATTTCAAAGCATTGTGTTCTATGAGAGACATTTCTATAAAACATATTTCCATACCCTTACTGTACACAAATCTTAATGAAATTGAAAAATGTTATACAAGTTCACTATTGGATGTTTCCTGTTGAAAATGGAGCAAATATCACCACTGATTTGTGTACAGGAACACACAAAAGTATTTCAAAGCATTGTGTTCTATGAGAGGCATTTCTATAAACCATATTTCCATACCCTTACTGTACACAAATCTTAATGAAATTGAAATATGTTATTCGAGTTCACTGTCGGATGTTTCCTGTATAAAATGGAGCAAATACCACCACTGATTTGTGTACAGGGACACACAAAAGTATTCCAAAGTATTCCGTTTTGTGAGAGATCTTTGTATAAACTAAATTTTAATAACTTTACTTTGCACGAAGATTTATGAAATTGAAGTGTGTTATTTATAAGCACAAAAGAAAATGCTTTGCATAGAATATAGCATGATTAGCATTAGATATACAAGGTGACACAAAAATATTCAGTTATATAAAGAGATATTAATAAATATTTGCTACAAGTGTACTTTCGTTTACAATAAGCGTTTTTAACACTTTCTAACATTTTTAACTCTTCCCAACAAGGTTGAAAAGTGTTAATGACTTCGATTTGTCTGTCTGTCTGACTCTCTGCGCTATAATTCCCGTAAGTATTAGTGGAATTTCTTGAAACTGATATATGTTATTCAAGTTCACTATCGTATGTTCTCTTTTGAAAATGGAGTTTATACCTTTACTGGTTTGTATACAGGGACACCCGAAAGTAGTTCAAAGCATTGTGTTCTATGAGAGGTATTTCTATAAATCGTTTTTTCATACCTTTACTGTACACATATCTTAATGAAATTGAAATATGTTATTCCAGTTCACTATCGGATGTTCCCTGTTGAAAATGGAGTTTATACCTCTACTGGTTTGTGTACAGGGGCCCCCGAAAGTATTTCAAAGCATTGTGTTCTATGAGAGGTATTTCTATAAATCATATTTTCATACCTTTACTGTACACATATCTTAATGAAATTGAAATATGTTATTGAAGTTCACTATTGAATTTTTCCTGTATAAAATGGATTAAATACCAACTCTGTTTTATATGCAAGGACACTGAAAAATATTCTAAAGCATTGCGTTCTATGAGAGATATTTCTATAAATCAAATTTTAATAACTTTACTTTCCAAAAAATTTTTGGAAATTGAAATATGTTATTTATATGCACAAAAGAATGCTTTACATAGAATATAGCATGATTAGCATTAGATTTCCAGGGTGACACAAAAATATTCATTTATATTAAAAGCTATTAATAAAAATTTGCTAGATTTGTACTTTCGTTTACATTAAGCGTTTTTAACACTTCCTAAAAAATTTTTTTAAGTGTGAATATGATATCAATTTGTGTATCTGTCTGTCTGTCTGTCCGTCTGTCTGTCTGTCCGTCTGTCTGTCTGCCCGCTCTCTAACTCCCGTAAATATTTATGGAATTTTTTGAAACTGATATATGTTATTCAAGTTCACTATCGGATGCTTCCTATTGAAAATGGAGTTTATATCTCTACTGGTCTGTGTACAGGGACACCCGAAAGTATTTCAAAGAATTGTGTTCTATGAGAGGTATTTCTATAAACCATATTTTCATACCTTTACTTTACAATATCTTCATGAAATTGAAATATGTTATTCAAGCTCACTATTGGATGTTTCCTATATACAATTGATTACTTACCCCCACTAGTTTATGTACAGGGACACTCAAAATTACTCCAAAGCATTGCGTTCTTTGTGAGATATTTCTATAAATCAAATTTTAGTAACTTTGCTTTCCACGAAGTTTTCGGAAATTGAAATATGTTATTTATATGCACAAAAGAATGCTTTGCATAGAATATAGCATGGTTACCATTAGATTTACAGGGTGACACAAAAATATTCAGTTATATTGAGCTATTAATAAAAAATTGCTAGAATTGTGCTTTCGTTTACAATAAGCGTTTTTGACACTTACTATCATTTTTTTAGTGTGAATATAATTTCAATTTGTGTATATGTCTGACTGTTCTTCTGTCCGTCTGTCTGTCTCTCTGTCTGATTTTCTGTTTTTCTGGGCTCTAATTCCCGTAAATATTTATGGAATTTCTTTAAACCGATATATTTTATTGAAGTTCACTATCGAATGTTCCCTATTGAAAATGGAATGGATCACTGACAGACAGACACACACACACACACGCGCGCGCGCGCGTACAGATTTTAATAATATAAGAGATGTATAGAAACTTTAATGAAACTTTAATATGTTATTCAATTCCCTATCGGATGTTTCCTATGTAAAATAGAAAACATTTCTAACTGGTTTGTGTACAGCGGCACTTGAAAGTACTCCAGAGCATTGTGTTGTATGAGAGTTATTTTTATAAATCAAATTTTAATAATTTTATTTTCCACAAAGCTTAATGCAATTGAAATATATTATTCGTATGCACAAAAGAGTATGCCTTCTATGTAATATAATATAGTTAGCATTAGATTTACAGGGCCACACAAAAATTATCAGTTTTAATAAAAATTTGCTGGAATTGCACTTTTTTACAATTTTAGTGGGAATATGATTTCAATTTGTGCATCTGTCTGTCTGTTTGTCTCCGGCTCCTATCATCCGCGAATATTTTGAGATTTTTTTACAAATGATACACTCAAGTTCCCTATGGAATGTTCCCTATTGAAAATGTCATTAATAGGTCCTGTACAACTAGTTTGTTTACAGGGACAACAACAACAACAATAAAAAAAAGCCAATGTATTACGTTTTAGGGAAGAATTTTTTTTAAGTTATATTTTAAAAACTTTCTACTACAAAAGTCTTAAAAACATTGACATGTTTTATTAATATTCTAAAATATTGTTTTGTATAGAATATGATATGATTAACTTTCAGATTTACAGGGCTACAGTAAAATATTCAGAGAGCTTAAAAGCTGTAATTATAATCTAACGGCTGCATTTTCTTTTGCGTTAAGCCTTTTTAACACTTTCCAAAATGCCTAAGAGTAATTTTAAAATCAGTTAGTCTATCTGTATGTTTTTCAGTCCTTCTGTCTGTTGTGCGATAACGTAGGCAAAGAATATTAATAGTTATTCGATACAACAATTGTGTACAGTTGGAAAGTGTTACTAATCAATGCGTACTGCATGATTTTTCTTTCTTGTTTATATATATATATATATATATATATATATATGTTCTGAGAATGCAGACCGAAATCTGCGGTTGAATATTTTATTTATTTATTTTAACTCTTTAATTGCAGGCTATTTTTTAACCACGTTTCTTCGAATGACTGGATGTTTACCAAATCCCAACCTGTTGGTCAATTTAGCTCCCCACGAAGCCTTTGGAATCGTCCTTAATACTGTGCGCGAGAAAAGTGGCTACACTATACTAATAGTTTGATATAAACTTTGAAGTTAAAAATGAGTTAGAACAACTTGTAAAATTTTCTTTAAATTAATTAAGTGATTTACTCCCGTACTTTTGCGTTGGTTTTAACATTCAACTCAATGTGTTCATCTTTTGATAAACTCGTTTGCAAATTTAATTCGAAACAGAAAATGCTTTTTATAATGATATTAAAATGTTAATAATATAATAATACAATAATATCTAATAATAATTAAATAATATAATTAAAATGTAGTTAGTCATATACCCGCAAATATTTTGGGTCGTAATATCTATGCATGTGTTCCATTTTAATTTATAATTTGGACATTATTTTGTTAATTTATTCTATATTTATGTGACTGATTCTATTGTTTTTTCCATAAAGATGGAAATCTTTTCAAAAATTGTACATAATTTTCGATATCTTTATATATATATATTTCTTTTGTGCGTGTGTATGTCACTGAACTCCTCCTAAACGGCTGGCCTGAGTTTAATGAAATTTTTTGTGTGTCTTCAGGTGGATTCGAGAATGGTTTAGATTTACAAATGAAAGTTGTAACTTAATTAGTTCTTTCTTAATTAATTTTTAACCAACTCTTTCAACAACTTTTCCACCTAGATGGCGTGAGTTGTCGTAAACACGATGTCAGAATTTATTTAATGTTGAAATGAAAAATGAATTTTTAACCGTGTTTTACGAAGTGTTTAAAATATTTTTTCAAAATTAATATTTTTAGAATCGTAACCGTATCTTACGAAGTGTTTAAAATATTTTTTCAAAGTTAATATTTTAGAATCGTAAACACGATGTCAGAATTTATTTGATGTTGAAATGAAAAATGAATTTTTAACCGTAAGTGTTTAAAATATTTTTTCAACGTTAATATTGTTAAAATGTTAAAATTAGTTAAAATGGTATACTCTTTTAAAAAATTTGTCAATATCCGACGGAGTTATTTTATGTTAAAATGAAAAATGAATTTTTAGGCCATTATTATTTGTGCAGATGGAAAATGTACTAAAAGTTTTCCGAAAAATTTCACGATCACAAATGTTGACGGATATCCAATATATCGTCGAAGAAATCCCGATAATGGCGGACAATCTTATCATCTATGGCGGTCATCTATGTCAACAACATAGATATTGACATTGCTAACCGTTGGGTGGTCCCATATTCGCCTCTGCTGAGCAAAACATTCAATGCTCATATTAATGTTCAGTTCTGCAGTTCAGTGAAGAGCATCAAATACATTTGCAAGTATGTGAATAAAGGCAGTGATATGGCTGTATTTCGAGTTGAAAATACCAATGTGAATGCTCCTCCGGTGAATAACAACGATGAAATAACACTTTACCAAATTGGCCGGTACGTCAGCTCCAATGAAGCTGTTTGGCGTATCTTTGGTTTCCCAATTCATGAACGGGATCCAGCAGTTCTTCATTTAGCCGTCCATCTTGAAAATGGCCAGCGCGTATATTTCACGAGCGAGACAGCGATTGATCGTGCTATAAATCTACCAAAAACTACACTCACCGAATTTTTTGAATTGTGTAATCGTGCGGATGCTTTTGGTGCTTTTGCACTTACATTACTCTATTCAGAAGTACCACGCTATTTCACATGGGCTCCAACAAAAAAATGGATGCCCCGCAAGCAAGGCACGCCGATTGATGCATGTCCCGGTTTATTCAAATCAAACACCTTGGGACGAGTATTTACAGTCAATCCAAGGCACACTGAGTGCTTTTATCTTCGACTGTTATTGGTTAATGTCATCGGCCCTTTGTCATTTCAAGATTTACGTAAAGTGAATGGACAACAGTATCCAACGTATAAAGATGCATGCCTTGCACTCGGCTTGCTGGAAGACGACAACCAGTGGTAGTGTATGCTTGCTGAAGTAGGACTGAACTGTACAGCAAAACAAATTCGTCTACTATTCGCTATAGTGTTGACTACATGTTTCCCGGCCCGAGCAGAGACATTATGGGATAATCACAAAGATTCAATGACTGATGATATATTGCATCAACATCGTTCACGGTGCAACGATCTAACGATAGTATTCAGTGACGCTATGTACAATGAAGCATTGATTGCTATTGAAGATCTTTGCATTATCATTGCCAACTTACCACTCAGTCATTTCGGTATGCATTCAACAAATCGAAATGCATCTGATTTAATAAGCACTGAATTGAATCGTGAACTACAATACAATACTGTAGAAATGGCAGCGATTGTTGCTCGCAATGTCCCACTAATGAATGAAGAACAAAGAACCATTTACGACCGCATCATGCTCGCAGTTTTGGCAGGACAAGGTGGATTCTTTTTTTTTTGGGGTGCACCAGGTGGAACTGGCAAAACATTCTTCATTTCGCTAATTCTCGCCGAAATACGATCAAATAATGGCATCGCATTGGCTGTTACATCATCTGGCATTGCGGCAACTTTATTGGATGGAGGCAGAACAGCTCATTTATTATTTAAACTGCCACTAAATATTCAAAATAACCCAGACGCAGTGTGCAACATAAAAAAAACAATCGTCCATGGCCACAGTGCTGAAATAGTGTAAAATTCTTATCTGGGATGAATGCACTATGGCACACAAACATTCAATTGAGGCGTCGAACAGGACATTGAAAGATATGAAAAACAACGACAAACTATTTGGCGGCACTCTGTTACTCTTTTCAGGTGATTTCAGACAAGCACTTCCCATTATTCCGCGTTCAACATACGCTGATGAGATCAACGCGTGCTTAAAATCATCGTCATTGTGGCTTAATGTTGAAAAAGTACAACTGAAAGTAAATTTGTGCGTTCAAAAGCTTCAAGATCCATCCGCTGAAACATTCTCAAAACAATTGTTAGATATCGGTGATGGAAAAGTTACTACAGATGAAACTGGATGCATAAAATTACCGACCGATTTCTGCACAATCATTGATTCTCAAGATGCTCTTATTGACCAGATATTTCCCGATATACACAGACGATACACAAATCATGAGTGGCTGGCAGAAAGAGCAATTTTAGCAGCAAAAAATGTGGACGTAAACGAAATGAATCTCAAGATACAACATTTGTTACCAGGAGACTTGGTGTCATACAAATCTAATGATACAGTTTGCGATGCCACCGAAGCTGTAAATTATCCAACAAAGTTTTTAAACTCATTGGATTTACCAGGCATGCCACCGCATATTTTACAACTGAAGGTTGGATCTCCGGTTATTTTGCTTCGTAATTTGAACCCACCACGGTTGTGCAACGGCACGCGATTAGTCATAAAAAAATTAATGTAAAATGTTATCGAATCCATCATTTTAAATGACAAATTCCGAGGTGAAAATATATTACTACTGCGAATCCCTATTATACCCACAGATGCGCCAATTCAATTTAAACGCCCTCAATTTCCAATTAGATTGGCATTTGCAATGACTATAAATAAGTCTCAGGGCCAAACGATGTCTGTCTGTGGCTTAGATTTGAACACATCATATTTTTCACACGGACAATTATACGTGGCTCTCGAGTGGGCAAACCATCCAGTTTGTTTGTATTGGCGAAAGATGGGATAACAAAAAATATTGTACACTCTGTTGCATTAAGGGATTGATATTGTTTTTTAGTAATATTGTTATAAGTAGCGATATGTATATAATTTTAAAGAATCAATTTTAATAAATTAAAAAAATAAATGATTGGTGTTTTGTTATTTTTATATTCTTTCACCGTTCACAGCGCTCCATACATCTTCCACTTATATACCACATCCTTACATACTTACAATAAGTTAGTTATTTTTTTCTAGCAAAATATTCTCTAGAAATAATTTATATGACAAAACAACGTTTGTCGGGTCAGCTAGTTTTTATATAAAAATTCTTTTATACAAAATGCTTTTTATGAAATTTTTGAAAGTTGTATAATTTAATGTAATAGTTTTTAATAAAACAAATGTTTACGGGTTGATTTTAAGATAAATGAATAACCCAGAGTATGGTAACATTATGTAATAGAAAACTTGTATTAAAGAAAAAATATAGTAAATAAATAATCTAAAATAAACATTATCCTCTAATTTTGCAGCTAATCATCACAGAAAAAAGATAGCAGTGTAATAAAAAGAGTAAATCTTATTATTTAATGAGTTAAATATCGGTGGCCTGTCTACGTAATAAAAATGAATGTAAAAAAATTTAATAATGATATTTTAATTTTCCGCGATATTACTATTCAGCAGTCACTTTTATACGTTATTCAATATTTTAAGATCTAAAATCAACATTTTTATAATAAATATCACTTTGTAAACATAATACTTAAAAATCCCAAAACAATCAAAATAATCTTCTATTTATTCTAATTTTATAATATGAAATAATGTTTTGAAAATAATAACAAAAACTATCCAGATTATTAACTTTAAAAAAGAAAAAATTGTATTGCATTCATTTTTAAAGAAATCTTTATATAAGTATAAAAATTTCTACATTTTTCCAATTAATAGTTCTTTAATTAATTAAAAAAAAAAAAAAAAAAAATCATCGTAATGTTTGTCTAAGGAATAATACAAGTATATTTTCTTATTGCATTAACTAAAGATATTTTACTTAATATATATATATAAACAAGATTTTATAAGTTCTGAAAAAAAAATTTCGATAATAATCAAAATATATTTAAATATTTGCGCATAAGCAGCAGATTGAATTTAAATGTATATATATATATATATATATTATATTTAAATCGAATGTTTAAAAAATTCTCTCAAATTTATTGGTAAATTTTCATTTAATTGTAAAACCTCATTACATTTTATAGGTAATCTAAATAAAATATGCAGATATTTTTTAGTTCACTGTAAAAAAATAGGTTCTTAAAAATAAGTATATATTGTCTCAAAATAGCCCCGAAGCAATATATACTTAAATTTGAAAACCCATTTACTCATTTTTGAGTATACTGACATGCTCAAAAATGGGGTTGACCAATGAGAATCCCAATATCCCCATGTTTGACTTGTCAATGTATTCAAAAATGAGTACATGGGTTTTCAAATTTAAGTATACTTATATATTGTTTCGAGGCTATTTTGGGACAATATATACTTATTTTTAAGAACCTTTTTTTTTTGCAGTGTTTCATGTTAATGTTCTGTTAAATATACGTTGTTAAATGTTCTGTTATACGTTCCTGCCCCTGGTTATTTTTCAGATGCCAAAATGGACACTTTTATATTTATACTATGAAATACAGTGCATTTCTTAAAAGATACTTAAGTTTATTTTTACAGATTTACTGTATTATCAGAAATATTATGGATATAAATTTAAATTAATTTAAATGTTATGAATGCCTTAAAATTCTCTACTATGATTTTTAACACAGAAAATTATTCATAAATAGATAATTCCCAGATGAAAAGAAATCTTCAAAAAAACTATTAAAAAGGAAGAAAAACTCCAAAAAACTGCAGATAATCTGAAGGTATTTGGAACAATAATAAGTTTAAGGGGGAAAAAAATTATCTCAAATATTTTGCTTCCAAATTGCAGTTATTCTGCTGATTTTATGATTCTTGTTCCAAATGCCTTCAAACTGTCGGCATTATATATATATATATATATAGTTATTCTGCAGATTTGTTTTAGCTTACTTATTAGATAAAAAAGAGGGAAAAAATAATAAAAATAATAAATAAAAAAAAAACACTTCATGGGTGAAAAAAAATCCAAAAACTGCATTATATGGAGTAATCGGATAAAATCGATTATAACTTTTTTGGTTTATCAAGATTAAGACTTGGTAAAAGGTAAGTATTACGAATTCTTTAATCTAGACTGAGATAAAATTCTGTAACTGACATCTAGAATCTAAATTGTGACTCTAGAAAAAATAGTTCCATGTCATATCTTTATAAATTCTAGTCCCCATTGAAAGCGAGTTCTAGAAACCCCTATTAGAATTCTAGACCGTTTGCCTCTATTCTCGAGGGCAAAGTTATTTAAAATCTCTGAAAATAAATGCGAACACAAGAGGCGGGTTTCAGCAACTAAAATCTTGGTTTATGACCCAATTCTACAAAATCAAGCAAGAATTTCTTGCAATACAAAAGATTCAGAATATTCAGAATATTGTTTGACCATCTAGAAATGTGTAGACTAGAAATTCTCGATCATTTCGTCTATTCAGTTTATTGGCGTGCATTATGCGCATAGCTCGGAAATCTATATTTCTAGTTCAGGGATTTAGAAAATGACCACTTATTCATTCTAGATGAACACGGTATATTTTTTTACTCCAGTATATTTACAAAACTGTAAAATTAGTGAAAACTTCATGACATTTCCGTCACAGAATTTGAGTTAATTATTAGTCTGATTTCCATGAATTTATTTTTACCAACAGGGAGTTGAGGTTGATTTATTTTCTACAAGATGGTGATTCGGGTAATATGAAATACCAACTATTCCATATTATATGCGATTTTTATGAAACTTGAAGATTGTTAATTTTTTCAATACTGTTCATTTTCAATAATAATTTCAAAATAAAATGTCTATATTGCAATTATTCATGATTTTCTGTGAAAATTCTCCTTATTCCATATTTTCCTCTAAGGAAATGTCTGTTCCATATTTCCCTTCATAAATACCCGCTTGGTCTGCATTACCCGAAAAAAAAAAAAAAAAAAAAAAAAGATTTTTTTTTTTTCCTTAATTAAACTTTTCACATGTAAATTCAATTTTCTGTTGCATAAACTCTGAAAACACATTAACAAAACTTTAAAATTTTCAAAATAGTCGAACTATCCAAAATGCTTCAGTTTATTATGATGAATTCAAATATAAATGTTATTCCATATTCTCCTTCTTTCCTCTAATTGCAATAAAATACATTAAAACCTGTTGTAAAATAATACAAAACAAGATCGAAACATTATGCGGTACGCATTGATTATTAACACTTTCCAACTGCACGTACTTGTTGTATTGGATAACTTTTGGATGTCCCTGTACACAAATCAGCGGTGGTAATTACTTCATTTTCTACAGAAAACATCCGGTAATGAACTTGAATAAAATACATCTGTTTCAAATAATTCCAGGAGTATTTGCGGGAGTTAGAGCGCATACAGACAAACCGAAGTCATTAACACTTTTCAACCTCGATAGAAAGTGTTAAAAAGAACTTTGTAAGAAAATTCCATAACTTGAAAAAATAAGTTGATCATGTATTGTTTGATAATTACGACCATTCATCAGTCGAAGAAAATATAGATAAGAAAGCTGCAACGCACAACACTAAATACAAGATGGGTAATAGGATTTTTAAAAAAATTCTGATGTGGGTTGGATTAAATAGATTTAAAAATAGAACTTAAAAGATGTACTAGTTTTACGTCTAAAATATTCTTGGATAATTGTAAAATCTGACAGCTTCTCTCTCTGTCTCTCTCTCTCTCTCTTTCTCTTTTAACCCTTCCGCGACGGGAGGCGCAAACGTGTGCTCAAATCCTATGGATCAATATCTCAAATCCTATGACATGGATTGCTATTTTGTGCCAGACGTTAAATTTTTTAAAACATTAAAGGACCCTGTGGCACAAATGTGTGACGTCCGGGGGTGAACGGAAAAACGCTTTGGCACGCAGGCGTGCCAAAGCGGGGAATTAGTGTGTTTATTCCTGGCACGTATACGTGACAGCCGGCGCGAAAGGGTTAAATATTTTTTCTTTAATAGAAAAAAATACATACCAATTCATTATTAAACAATGTACATGTGTTCACAACTTACATTTTTCATAAGCGGCAGCATAAATTTAATTCGTCGTACTCTAATAATCGTTTTCCGAATTCCATATTTATAATTATATTCCATAGAAATGAAATTAATTTGCAGAATAAGGAACATTCAGCTCTGTTTCACATGATTTGACCATTTTAATTCTATTAACTTTTGCAGAGAAGAGGTAAATTTAATTCTAACTATCAAGTTAAATTTCAGTTGGCAATAATTTATAAAGTTTTAGAAAGTATTAAAATGTCAAATGTACGGTAAAGCGTAGGAACCCCAATAAAATGTGAAGTGTTGTTGAAATCGATTTTTCTGTCTGTCTATCCCCACTCTCCTTTATGTAAATATTTTTAGAATACTTTTAAAATAGTATATCTCATCCAGATTCATTAAAGCAAGTTTCCTTTATGAAAATTTCGTATACTATAACGTTACTTATTTCTGCATGTTCACTAAAGAATTCGGATATATTACGGTCCATTTCAGATATTTCTTTAAAGCATATCGTAATATCTTTATACTGCCGTAAACATGCATCATACGCAAAGTGCGTACCCTGCAGAAGCATAAAAAACCTGTTTCTGTAGACTCTCTTGTGATTAGCATTAAAAATTGATTTGCCCGAGCCACCCCAATATGTATTTAGTAACAGTATGAGATATAAGTGGAAATCTGTCAAAGTTTGTTTTTAAGAACTAATTATGTTGTAAGGGTTCTTTCTATTTTAATATGCAAACTTTTTAGTACAAAATATGATGCGTATGGAAATTTTAAATAAATATACAGGGCTACACATAAGCAGTCTATTTTATACTTTCTCCTTAAAATTAAAATCTTTTTTTTTTTTTTTTTTTTTTTTTTTTTTTCATTTCTATAACTTAAACCGTTAACGCCGAGCTTAATTGAAAGAATGAAAATAAGTAAAATTCTTTTAAATTATGTTTAATAGAACAATAATAATCAAACCTAAAGAAAACCAGTCATCAGAACCGGTTTTTTGGTGAAGGAATACATCAAGACTTGACAAGATAGTGCAAAATCGAAAGATTGGAAAGAGATTTGTTGTTGTTGTTGTTGTTGTTGTCGTGTATGACAAAGTGCAGAAGTGATAAAAATAGATATAAAATAATAACAAAAAAAGGGAGATAAAAACTAAATATTGCCAAAAGCGGGGATCACAGCCTTAGCAATGTCTATGGCTCTTTCTGTGTATAAAACGGCCATGTTGCAGTCATTGTCTATCTTGAAGAGGGCACCAGCAATGGAAGGGTAACTAAAAGGGTTTTAAGAGATTTGTTTACCTATGGAAGTAAAATAAAACTGTCCCATGAACAGGACGCTGAGTACTAACGAGTTAAAGTAATGTTTATTTTAAGATATCACCGCTACAGTAAAAGTCATTAAATGTTTACCAGTTTGAATGTTAGTAAAGCTAAAAAGAGATGTTTGCTTTTAATATGCTAGGGTTTTCAAACCAATGAAATGTCATCTATAGAAAACATTATATAGCTTTATGGTTCAACTATTCATTTTTAAGGTATTGACGGGTACTTTTGAAAGATACTCATATTGAAAATTTACACTCCTGGAGCAGTACTTCCCACCAAAGGGGGGGGGGGAGCTCCTGCATGCACACAATTATTTTACTTGCATGCTAGTTAGTACTATTACCAATAATTCATATTAATGTCCCATTCATTTTATTAATTCCAGACATTTAAATTCCCTGACTATTCCATGACTTTTTCAGACTTTAAATTCTCTGACTTTTCCATGATTCCGTGCCTTTCCCTGACTAGTGGCTACCCTGTTTAAACGATTTAAATATTCTTGACAGCTTATTTAATTTTAAACGTTTAAAAAATTTTTAAATAAATCTTTCCTACTTGCAAAAATGTTCCTTTGAATGCATTAAAACATTTTCTATGTTTCAAATGCTTTTTTGTTCGTAAGTATTATAAAAATTAAAACAAAATAAAAGAATTAAATCGATGCAAATTAATTTTTGTTGTGAAAAATAAAATAGCATACCTTAAAAATTATTTTTTAATTTAAAAAACGTGCATAATGATATTTGTAAGGCTTGATTTGATCAAATGCGTTACAGAATTGTATGGTTTACGTTCTTCTTGTTTTAATAATGGTATATCAAAGTTTATAAATGAAAATTTTAAAATCTTAAAACAATGAATGTCATATCAGTTATTTTAGAGAAATTATTTTACGATAAAAAAAAAAAAAAAATCCAATAATGCACTATTTAAAAGCAATATCTGATGTCTGTACTTGGAAGGATTAGGACTTTAAAAAATAATGAGCTAAAGAAACGAGTATGTGAAGGCGTCTAGTTCTCGTTAATCACTTCTTCACCATCAAGTGCTCGACTTTGCGCTCAAATCTATAGATACTTAAACTGGAAGCTCGTCTTCTCTACGAACGATCTAAATTTGACAGCATTATAAAATGCATAATAAAACTATGTGAATTTAGTAAATGCAAAAGGATCGGTAGAGGTAGAGAGCTAGAGAAGCATTTTATAAGTGGATATATTCTTTTTTTTTTTTTTTTTTTTTTTTTTTCTTAATATAATATAATAATAATAACAATAACCCTTCAAATTAAATGTCCTATTTTCAAAATTCAATAAACATAAAGTAAAATTAACAGGTTTTAAAGGCATTCTGGAAAAAGGGAAATATTTTTGCTAATGAAGACTTGCATATCTATCGTTTGTATTGTATTTTTCAGTTCTAAACCTATAAATGATAGAATTTTTGATTTTCAGAATTAAAACCTACACTAAACTAAAAGATATGATTGTCATTCACATCAAATAAAAATTAATTTTACAAAGTTGTATCAAAATTGTATTAAAATGTCTTATTTTTAATAGTAATATACAGCATTTATCCTAGGCATTTTAGAAATTGATTAAAGATTTTTTTCATTATTTTAATCCTATTGCGTATTATTTTAACAGAATTACTTCCACAGTCCTAGATTTAGTACAAATTTTATTCCGAAATTTTAATCCAGAATAATGATCATTTACATACTACAGATAATAGATATAGTGTTATCTAATCTGAAATCACTTATAAACCATTCGTTTGTAATCTTCTTGTATCAGGGATTCTTACTAATATATTTTCGCTTATCTTTATATAGTACAACTTCTGATGCGTTTCTACCGAATTATATCAAATCGTTGAAGTTATATCTTGTTATTTAATCAGTAATTTTGACGTGCGAACAAATTTTATGCTCGAGTTGACTTTGAAACAAATAGACTCAAACAATCTGTTAACAAATTGAGTTTCTGTAGTAGAAGTGTTTAAAATGATATAGATACGTATAATTATTAGAGTTCTGACTGACTGATTATTTTGGGTGAATGATCGATGTCTCTTTAACTGAAGTAGAAATATTACGCCAAAAGATTTAGCCTCATTATTTATATTATAAATTGAACTTCATCGCAAACATATGACTAAATCTCGATGAATATTTATTATGATGATTATAATAGACAATTCTTTGAAAATAGCATGAATCTTATAATTAAA
Organism: Salticus scenicus; assembly: GCA_963930645.1. NCBI lineage: Eukaryota > Metazoa > Arthropoda > Arachnida > Araneae > Salticidae > Salticus > Salticus scenicus. The sequence continues at coordinate 31,780,125 of OZ005648.1, forward strand.
TAGAGAAGGTTTAATATATTGTAGCCAAATACTACTTGCTTTAGTAAAATCTATACTAATAGAATTGAGTATTTGTTTGTCTGCTGTTGTAATTAAAATCACACATTAATAATAGTGATAATAAAAAAAGGATTAATTAAATTATTTTTAGAAAGAAAGAATATGTAATAGAATAATGAATACTATATGTTTCAGTGTAGAATAACTGTGAATGTAAAAGTACGGATGAACGGGATAAAAAGAATCACTTAAAGATAGTTATCAAGAGATCAATGGTCGTTAGTATTGACACTAAAATGCAAGTCTCAAAATAGTTTATAACAGCATAAACCGAAAACACCGCTTGGAAGGATCAAAGAGATACTTTCAGAAGCTCGGTTCTCATGAAAACACAGAGTGGTATAGACTTAGTAAATAAATACGAAAAGAAAGAAACGAAACCAAGTAATGACTAAGAAAAGAACCAACGGATATATATAAGATGTTTTGTGAGACAGTAAAGGCGTGGTCTGCAAGATCGAAATGAAATTTTAAAAAATCTTCCCGAAGAAATCTTCTTGCTATATGCATGTCTTAAAAGGAAAATCGAGATAGGGTGAAAAATATTATAGAAGGGTTCTTATGGATTTTTTTCAAGATGGAATGGACAAGATTTTTGAAGAATTCTTATGGATATTCTCTGAATCATGACTCTACCTGCATTACACAGCTAATGATCCCTTACGTGTCCTGGTGTTATATGGATATTTTCTGAAACCTAGCTCTATGCCTGCATTATACCGTTGTAGCTTATTATAATCGAGTGAATACATGGCGACATTGGGTAAGCACATCAATTTATACTCTAATTTAATATCACTTTATCTTCATTCAAAAGTAAAAATATATTGAAGTATGTTAGATATTATTTTTGTTTTTAAAAAATTGTTGAATACCACCAATTTTTTATAAGGATTGATTATCTTTTAGAATAGTCTACAATTTTCTTCAGGATTTGAATAAATTAATTAAATTCCACAATTTGTATTATAACCTTTTTTTTTTTTTCTTTTTTTTTTTTTTTTTTTTTTAGGACTGTGGACTATTAGTCTCAATCTGGGATTTTTCCCGGTGTCATTTTTCGATAGTTGGACATATATCGAAATCTAAAATTTATCGAAAATATCATCAGGTGTTGCCATGCGGTTGGTATAATGCTATGCTCGCGGTCATTAATAGATAGATTGTTAGTGACAGGATGCTCTCAAACGAGAAGTAATAGAAATAATCACTAACAATCTATCTATTAATGACCGCGAGCACAGCATTATACCAACCGCATGGCAACACCTGATGAAAAAGTTTTATGAAGTGAAGAGAGTTAGCGATCAAGATGAAGATGAAAACAATCTTGAAAGAAGTACAGTGTCACGTCAATGCACCGAGGATGGATGCGAGACGCATCCGAAATATATTTGCTGTAATTGCATAATTTGAAAAGGATGATATTTTTAAGGTATAGTTTTATAAGTAATGTAAATTTAGTCCTTTTGAATAATTTAATATGTAAATGTATTTTCTTTTACATTAATTACCCTTTCTAATCATTTTTAAACGTGAATATGATTTGAATTTAAATAAATCACATTTAAATAACTTTCTTTTGCAAAATTCATAAAAAAAATGAAATCTGGAGTGACTCCAATCGATTTTCCGAACACTAAATAATTAACGGTTTTGTACATAAAGTAAAGTAAGAGGAGTTGTTAAATAAACAAAAGCGAGACAATTATAATAGGTTGTTTGAGTATTTTTCTCCATATAGTACACGATGTTTAATTTAACGCTACTGAAATTTGAGCCCATAGATTATAATGATAAAGAATTTTTCGTTGTGTCCTTGTAAAAACCTATGAATGCTAAATTCATTAAAATGCTTATAGTTAGTGCAACAGTGACTCATAATATTCATATTCATTTTCAGCTATATTGAATAAGGCGTTTAGACGCTATCGCATTTTTAAAAAATTTGGTCCCATTGGCCATAATGATAAAGAATTTTTCTTTGTGTCCCTGTAAAAAAGCTGTAAGTGCTAAATTCACCAAAATCTATACAGCTCGTGCAACTATGACCTATGACATGTGTATAAATTTTTTGATCAGATTAATAAGGCGTTTAGACGCTATCGCACTTTTAAAAATTTGGCCCCTTAGGCCATAATGATAAAGAACTTTTCTTGGTGTCCCTGTAAAGAAACTATAAATGCTAGATTCATCAAAACCAACAGAATTTCATACAAGTTGGTATGTAGTTGCCCTTTGACATAAATCAGTGCCTATCAACTTTTGGTAAAAATTGTCCTACAGGTTGCGTTGCCATCATGCTTTTTCTAAATTTTTAACATGGTGATATAGGGCAAAATTTTGCATAAATGTGCATAAAGGGAATTATTTTTTAGTAATCATTATTAAAATTACAAGAATTATTTATAATAGAGATAGTCAACTGGGAAAAAAATTTTGTATGTGTAGGAACCCCCCCCCACCCCCCTGGGGGAGAAGTCCCCCCTCGAGGGGAGTAAATTTTCAAGAGTGGTATCTTTCCAAAGGTCTCGTCAGTACCTTTAAAACGAATGGTTGAACTATAAATCTGTGATAATTTAAAACAAAGTTATCGTTTTTTTTACTTTTAACAAAATATATATATATATATATATATATATATATATATATTTTTTTTTTTACGAAATTTAACCGAATTTGGTATTTAGTTGGCCCCTAACATAAACTGGTGCTGATTAGATTTGGCGATCAATCGCTCAACAGGTGGCGCTATGATCGTATTTTTTCTAAATTTTTAACATGGCAGTTTAGGACAAAATTTCGTATAAATGTACATAATGAGAGTTATTTTTAACCTGTGATTGTAATATTAATCAATACAAAAAACCCTTAACGGGTTAAAAGTTTGTGACGCAGCACTGTATTTTATGGCTATATGAATTAGAAATACGGGTCTTAAAAATAATGATATCAAATTTTCAGTGACGCTTTGATATTAATTAAATTATACATAGATTTTCTTATTTGAATTTGCTTTTTCCTTTTATTTATATTTACAGTGTAAACGTTATTTTCAACATAAAATAATATATAGCATTTACTCATTGATACCTTTCCATTCACATCTCTTATACTATGAAAGCATGTGTTTTAAAAGAAATTATATGAAATTCCAGTAACGCAGTGGTGTTACATTAAGTGATTTGTTTTTAAATTTCTCTGCAATTATTTTGTTTTGCATATTAAAGTATATGTGCACTTTGAAATATTGCTTTTAATTTTCAAATACGCTGTCAAATATATCACTTTCATTAAGCTTATATTATGTACTGAAATATATTTATTTCAATGAATTATTCTATCTTTTGCGTCACGTCATCCAAAACTGAAAAAAATTTCACAGTTTTTTTCTTTGCATCACGATATCTATTTGCATGCATTTTCAATTTATTTGGATGAAATGACACAAAGTAAACATTTCCATATATTTTACTTACAGTTTTGGATGGCGTGACGCAAAAGATAGAATAATTCATTGAAATAAATATATTTCAGTACATAATATAAGCTTAATGAAAGTGATATATTTGACAGCGTATTTAAAAATTAAAAGCAATATTTCAATGTGCACATATACTTTAATATGCAAAACAAAATAATTGCAGAGAAATTTAAAAACAAATCACTTAATGTAACACCACTGCGTTACTGGAATTTCATATAATTTCTTTTAAAACACATGCTTTCATAGTATAAGAGATGTGAATGGAAAGGTATCAATGAGTAAATGCTATATATTATTTTATGTTGAAAATAACGTTTACACTGTAAATATAAATAAAAGGAAAAAGCAAATTCAAATAAGAAAATCTATGTATAATTTAATTAATATCAAAGCGTCACTGAAAATTTGATATCATTATTTTTAAGACCCGTATTTCTAATTCATATAGCCATAAAATACAGTGCTGCGTCACAAACTTTTAACCCGTTAAGGGTTTTTTGTATTGATATCACTACTTTTTAGGGGTTAATGATCAAAACGTAAAATTAAAGGAGCATGGTAATGAGTTATAACACTGTATTAAAAGTGTTGTTTTATAGGTCATACTCGAACAAAATAACAAACTAAATAAAATTTCAAAATTTTATAAAAAGTGATAAAAAAGATGGACACATGCAACATTACAAAGGCATAATATAGTACATTTTAAAAATGACAAAAATTTCTTATTTATATTTATTTCTTATTATAATTTTTTAGGTATAGATTTGATTTAAAAGAGAAAAATAAATAATAATAGAAAAATCTTTAAAAAGTGAAAATTTTATACTGGTAAATATTTAAGTAGTATAGTTTGTTATGAATTTAATTAAAAAAAAATCTTAATCTATTCAAAATTTTATTATAGCTTAACATTTTGTAATTTATATATTATATATACTGGAAACTTAATGAGCAAATTAATTATTTTCAAATTCTGTTTTAAGAATTTTTTCAACCGTAGTTTAAGTGATTTATCACCTAATTTTGAAAAAATTACAAATATTTGCATATGATTATCATATTATTTGTCATTTTTATGAAAATAAAGGAAAAAAATTTTGTTGTTGCAATCACCTTTTAAAATAAAACCAATTTTGAAAGTTAACAACGTATCAGCATGAAAACAATGTAAATACAAAGAATATTTTTGATAAACAAATGTCATATAAAATACAAGTACCTAAATAAAAAACTCATTTAATATATATATTAAAAAAAGAAAAATATTTTATTTTTATTTTTTGTGTTTATTTTTGACGCTTTCCGATAGATGGAGCCAAAACGATTATTTGATATTCAGTATTTCAGATGGAAGAGAAGAAATTCGTCCGCGAAACTGCCGCATCACGGTATTTTCGGAGTAAAAAATAGTTCGATTTTTAAACTGAGTTATAAAAAAAACAAGAGTTTTCCTAGGGAAAAGGGAGATGTCAGGCACATCAGATAAAAGCGATTAATATCATATATAAATTAAACTAAATTCGCTCGAGCCATATTCGAGAAAAAAATCTTACACATTAGGCCGCCCATTTATAGCTTAAATGAGCCAATTCATATCTCGAAATGTACTGCACGCAGAAATGTAGCGATTTCAGGGTAGGATCAGACAGAAGGTGAAAGACTATTTTGAAATTATCAGAACATAACCTCCCATATTTCCTGAGATATTAAGTGTCGGCTTTCAGCGGTCTCTTTGATCTTTAAATTCCTGTATATATAAGTGTCGCAGTTTCGTTCGTTTTTCCGTTTCCGCTGAGTGTCGTGGCGTTCGTTTGTTTTTGCGCTTGCGTCACTTGAGACTCTGCCGAGTCTCTTGATATGAATTATTGATAATAGTAGCAGTTAATTAGTAAAAAAAAATTTGTGAATGCGGGGGGCATCGCTTCACACCCCTGGGGGGAAGGTAAATTTTCAAGATGGGTATCTTTCAAAAGGTCTCGTCAATACCTTTAAAACGAATGGTTGAACTATAAATATGTGATAATTTAAAACAAAGTTATAGATTTTTTTTTTTTTTTTTTTTTACTTTTAACGAAAAAAACTTGGAAAAAATATATATATATGAAAGGATAAAATAAGCAAGACTCTAAGATAATATTTAAATTAATATTAAATGATATCTTAATAGTATTAGCTCAGAATAAATCTTAATTTTAAGAACAACTTTGTGAGAGTTCTTTTTTAGCGCCCCAGTAAAGTTAGTTTTTCAGCAAAGCACGTCATAGCGCGGGAATCGCGATTAGAAGAAGTTTCATAATCAAAATTATGCAATAGTTGAAATTAGCGGCAATGCATTGCGAAATACGAAATCCTGGATATCCGGGTCAGCCAATAAAAGAATGTGGGCTGGATTTTAGCTGACCTAATTATCCAATAAGCATTCATAAAAGTAGTTTGGGTTCCCGCCGAAATATCCATATAAAAACGGGAGCACCCGAAAATCGGGGTCTTTTTCCATGGAATGTTTTGATTAAATAGTCCACGTCAATAACAAGTTTAAGTTAACGGTCCCAGGAGGGGAATTGATTCGCGGTTCCGCAGTTAATGGAACGATTTCGGCCCGACTCGGCTACGGATCTGTACAGCGTGCTCAAAATGATGTGACTGTTAATAAAGTGTAATATGACTGTCTTCAAATAAACGACTGCATCATCAATTGTGGAGTATTTCTTTGAGTGAACTCTCTTAATATGGAGTGACTGGAATTCATCATCATACAAAAAAGGAGATGTATTACAAGAAGCCGGTCAGGATAGTCTACCTGTAAAGGAAAGCCAACAAGTCAGCATGAAATAAGTTGTGGTCAACACCTTATATTAGTTTTAATTATTTGAATGGAACTGCAATATTTTGCAATATGTGGTCCTGGGACCGGAACTTTCCAAAACCAACCGGGAATTTTTTCCAAACCATCCGGAAATTTGCAAAAACGGACCGGACTTTTCTAAATCAAGCTGAAAGATGCCAGACAGTGCATTTAGGAAAAAGAAGGAAAGACTTAACTTACATCACTTTGCTTCAAATGTTTCCGATTACGTTCTGAAAAACGTGTGACTTACGCCAGTTTTGATCCAAGCTGTTTCGATTGCTCTCTTAAGTGCCGTGTTTCAAGTGCTGTGATATAAAAACAGATGGCCTCTTCGGGATGTGTCGCAAGCCTGCCAGAAACACCTGCTTTTTTTTAATGTGTTAGCCCAGATGTTTTGAATAAAATTCTCTTGCTCCACAGGAAATAAAAATAGGTTTTTTATTTTTTTTTATAATTTATTATTGTGTTTTCATCTCAGTGTAAATCAACAAAAGGGGTGAGTGATTTCATTTCATTTATATTTAGGAAGAATGATTTTTATTGACTTTATATTTATCTTAATTTGTTAATAAAAATGAATTGTGATAATGTTTGACATCGTTTATTTTCGCGATATATTTTATGATTTGAATTGAAAATGTTTTAAGCTTAATAATAGATTTAAAATAATAATAATATACCAGATTTTTATTAAGTTTGCAAAAGTATTATATTTCATATGTTAAATTTAGAGATTTTCATAAATACTTATATAGAAAACTAAAATTTTTGAAATTTGATTAAAAAAAAAAAATAATAATAATTAATTAATTAATAATAATAATAAAATAAAAGAAGATAAAGAAATAAAATAAATTCTTAATTGGTTATTATATTTTATGTTAAGAGATTTAAAAATAAAATTTTCATAAATATTTATATAAAAAATTAAATTTTTTTTTGTTGAAAAATTTGATTCATTGTTTTCAGAAATAAGAATTTTGTTGTGTGCTATGTATTACTATAGACAAAGAGTAGCCAGAAGTATTTATGTTGAACGTCAATAAATTTGATTTATTTATTTGTTATATGTTGTTTATATTTATTTATTAGTAGGATTTATTAGATGAATTTAGACAAAGCACTTTCAGAAATATTTATTTTAAACGTCAATAAATTTGATTTATTTTTTTATTTTATGTTTATTTATTATTTGGATTTATTTAGGTGATATAATAACTGTGATAAAAAAAAATAGACTATTTATATTGATTGTGATATTTAATTTATTGAATACTTTGTTAAAGCTGTGATAATTAATAAATGCCGAATTTAATTAGCAAAATTAAATAAATTACCTGTTTCAAAAAAAAAAAAATTTTTTTTTTTGAATTTTGAATTGTGGATGCAATTAAACATGTCCGAAAGTGACACCTCAACATGTTTATTGGCACCCCATAAGGGAACAGAGGAAAATTTACTTGTGGATACCAATTTAGAAAATAACCTACTTAATGTGAGTAAACTGCCCTCCCCAAACACACTAGTAAAGGCAATGAGTAGTGCAAATGATGTAAAGAAATCTTTAAATATAAATAAATCTCCCACTGTAACAGAGGACAATGTCCTCATTGCTTTTTGCCCTGAAAACGGCATGATGTGGACGTCCTGGCTAATGTATTTTCAAGCCTGGTGTGAGGAGAATGGAAAAGATGAGGTTTGGCGAGTCCGTAATATACAAAGATTTTTGAAGGGTAAAGCCCTCACAGTGTATATAAACAACAGTTTAAACATGCTTCATTGGGAGGAATTGGTTGAAATTTTTACAGAGGAATTCACGACACCAGGTGAAACATCTTTAACAGATTTCTCGAGCATTTGCTTTAAGGCAGGTGAAAATGTCATGGAGTATTATCAGAAAAAACTCCAAGTAGGGCGAGCACTAGGCTTAGAGCCCAAGTTTCTCATGGAAGGATTAACAGACGGATTGCCACTAACTTTAAGACAACTTGTTGTGGCTAATGCGCCAAAAACATTAAATGAATGGAGGGATCTTGTCCACAAATTAAATAAACTGCAGATATCTGAAAAATCTGCTGATCCCCTTCCAAACAAGTTGCCAGGTCAATTTCAAAGGTTCACCTATCCACAAGACAGGGAAAATAGAAACCCAGTTCAATATGCTCCCCGACCACAACACTGGAGTTACCGGTTTCCTCATGTGCAGAGACCACATATGGGATACCCTAATCAAAACAGACCAAATTTCACAAACAATACTCGAACCAATCTAAGAGGGCCTAGACCCCATTTTTCAAACCCAAATACACACATTCACTTTCAAGGCACTTTGCCTCCTCTCCCATGTAAATATTGTTCAAAACTCAACATCCCTAATGCATTTCATTGGCATAGTGAATGCCCTTTCAAACAAGAAAATCCAACTCATGTCACAGAAGAGTCAACAGTGGTAGATAATACAACAGAAGGAACAAATAACACCTATTGACAGTTTGCAGCGACCGGTCGCATTATATACAAGGATATCCAAAGAAAAAACAAGCAAACTAATCAAGGTGTTAAACATCCAGAATCGTACTCTACCATTCCTTTAATCTTCGATACGGGCAGCAGCTTAAGCATTATTCCTCAACATTTTGTCCATAAATTTAAACTTCAAACAAAAAAGGTCTCACCATTACACGTCATTCAAACACAGGGGATGTTGACAATTCGAGAAAAATGTTACTTTAAATTACAAATTGGTAATATTACAAAAAATATAGAAATGTTTATATTAGATAATAACTTACCTTATGCTCTCCTTAGCTTATCACATTGTTGTCTGTTTCAATTGACTATTGATTGTGCTAAAAAGCTGGTAAAACAAAATAATACCATTCTCCCATTGTTAAAAAATATATCTAAATGTACACAAACTTTACATATAACTTCTGAAAGTGAAAACACCAATAGTCAAAAGAAAAATTTTAATATTCCAACAAACAATAGAGTAAGGGAGTTCAAGTACACTCAAGCCACTGAGAACCATGTAAATCCTCAGTCTGCTAGAAAAGGAAAACTTCCTACTTTATTATCAAAATATGTCCAAATTTTTGCAAAATCTAAATATGATGTTGGAAGAATTCATATGGAACCACAGAGGATTCGTTTAACTTCAGATTTACCTATTTCTCTCAGAGCATATAGAACTTCCCCTAAGGAAGAAGAAGAAATTAAAAATCAAGTTCAAAATTTATTACAGGCCGGTATTATAAAAGAAAGTTGTTCGCCTTATTCCGCACCTGTAACTTTGGTGTATAAACGGGAAGAAGGCAAAAAGACGCGATTATGTATTGACTTCCATAAACTCAATTCGATCACTAAAACAGATGCTGAACCACTTCCCAGAATAGATACTTTGTTAGATAAACTAGCTAAAGCAAAAAATTTTTCCACTCTTGACTTGGCAAGTGGATATTGGCACATTCCTATCCACCCAAAAGATACTGAAAAATTGGCTTTTGCTACAACTTTCGGATTATATGAGTGGAAGTACCTTCCCTTTGGGCTTAAAAATGCCCCTGCTATCTTCAATCGAACCATTAGAAGGATTCTAAATAAATACAAAATAGACTTTGCCTGTAATTATTTTGATGATATAATTGTATTTTCACAGTCAGAAGATGAACACTTCCAACACCTACAACAACTTTTTGATATATGTGTTAAAGAAAACTTAAAATTAAAACTATCGAAATGCAATTTTGTCAAAACAAAAATTAACTTTTTAGGATACGAAATAACTAATGGCCTAATTACCCCTGATAATCCAAACATTGAAGTAATAAAAAATTTGAAACCACCAAAAAATGTCAAGGAATTGCAGAGAGTTTTGGGATCAGTTAACGTTTATGCTAGATTTATTCCAAAATATGCAGAAACAAGAGCTCCTTTAAATAATTTATTAAAGAAAAATGTCCCCTATGTTTGGGACCAGAAATGTGAAAAATCCTTCCAAAAATTAAAAAATGCTCTTATAAGTAAACCTATTTTAAGACTTTATGATCCCAGAACTCCCTGTCAGTTATTTGTTGACGCCTCGAGTCATGGTGTGGGATGTGTTGTTAAACAGGCAGATGTGAATGGTACTTTACACCCAGTGGCATATCGTTCAAGAAATTTACGAGATTATGAAAAAAATTATGCAATTACGGAATTAGAATGTTTAGCAATTATTGATGCCTTAGATACCTTTTATCATTATTTACACGGTCAAAAGTTTGTCATACATACGGATCATGCGTCTCTCACTTGGTTAAAAAATGTTAAAAATTTAAGAGGAAGATTATTCCGCTGGTCCCTTAAACTTAGTATGTTTGACTATGAAATTAAATATCAAAAAGGATCAACAAATATTGAAGCTGATATGCTATCTAGATTGCCTGTTTTGGAAAATGTGTCACACCATGTACACCTCCTAGATTTAAATGAAATTAAAGAAAACCAGAAAAAAGAAAACATAGGTATTAACATTAAGAAAATTCTTGAAATTGAAGATGTAATTGTCATTAAAAAGAAAGGTTTGTATAAGATAATAGTCCCGATGTCATTAAGATTAAGCCTCCTACAGAAAACCCACACTCAATTTGGACACCCAGGAATTTATAAAATGATAAATTTAATTACACCACAGTATTATTGGCCTAATATTAATAAAGATATTGAAAATTTTGTAAAACATTGTCATACCTGTCAAATAAATAAAAAATGTAGACAAAAACGGTTTGGTTCATTACAGGAAGTACCGCCAACAGATAAACCTTTTGAATGTTTGTCTTTGGACACTGTTGGTGGGTTTAACTACTATAATTCTACAAAAAAATATTTGCATTTGGTCGTGGACCATGCAACCCGTTATGTGTGGGGATTTCCATCAAAAAGCGTTACCACTGAAACTTATACAAACTTTTTAAAACAACTTTTTCAAATTCAAGTACCTAAAAAATTGTTAACAGATAGGAATGCAGCATTCACGGCATCCCTTCGAAAAAATTCCTTCGAAATTATGATACAAAACATTTGTTAACAAGTAGCCATCATCCCGAATGCAACGGGAAAGTCGAGCGCCTCAATCAGACTATTGTTACGCGTCTAAAATGTAAGGTTAACTCTTCTTTAAATAAAATTCCCTGGACTAAATTAATTGATGAAGTTTTAAATCAATATAACTTAACACCTCACTCTGTAACTCAATTCCCACCTAGTTATTTATTATTAGGAGAATTACCATATGAACCATTATTAGTAAACAATAGTTACTATCCTTCAGTTAATGAAGCTAGAAAAATAGCAAAAGAAAAAACAATACAATATCATAAAAAAAAACAAAATCCGATTTGATGCTCGATTTCTCCCTGGTAAATTTAAAGTTGGTGATGAAATTATTTATGAAGAATTCCAATACCCCAACACACGTAAATTAAGTCCACCTTATTCAGGCCCTTACACAATCTTAAAACAAATATCTGAAGTTAATTTTGAAATAGACAAACCCAGTCCCCATTTTAATAGAAATTCAGAAATTGTTCATTCATCTAAGTTAAGATACTATAATAACCCTCAAAAATTCAAATTAAGTCATGAATAATTTCAGTTAGGGATCAACTCCATGCCCCAAGTATTTTTTTTTTTTATTTATTTATCATTCTCGTGATCTTCTGATCTTCACCACTATAAAGTGATCAGAGAGTGCGGGAAAAATGATTTGTTTTTGCCCTCTGTAAAAATTCACCAATTACCACCTTTATCCCAACTCACCTTTTTGGAAAGACTTGACTTCTCACAAGTTCAGGGGTCAAGTTACCCACAAAAACAATTTTTTTTTTTTTTTTGGCTTGCCAATGGCTGACCAAGCTCTATGTTGATACCAATGTGGTATTTTAAAACAATTAATTATTAAATAAAGTAATTAAGTTGGTTTTATGTAAATAGTTTGTAAAAAGAAAAGACCTAGTAGTACTGGTATTCTTAATATTAGTAGTAGTATTATTAGAGTGTAATAAACACTATTGTATTTATTAAATAGTTTTATGTGTCTGTTAAATGTTATATTTATGAAAAAATTATTTGTGTTAGTATGTAAACAAAGTTTCTAGAAATTGTTAAAAATGTACTATGATATAATTGTTTTTCATATACTTTATGTTTGATTAAAATATCTTTGCATTATTAAAAAGATACACAAAGAAAAACACAGATTTTGTGAAAAGAAGAGTTTGTTTACAATTTACAAAACATTTTTTACAATGTACTGTTAAAATTACAGTGTTATAATTATTGTTATACATATTCTATATGGACTCAATAACCAAGATCAGACTTTTTACAACAATTATTTATTGTCAACGATCAACGTTATTATTCAAGACATTTAAAAACTTTATTGGCCAAAAGGAACTTTACATTTTAAAGACTTTCCTCAACAAACTAGTTTGTACATAAGAAAGATATCTTGTCAAAAATGTTATGCCGGTAAACATGTTATGTTATAATTTTTTTTTTCATACAGTATGTCATACGTTTTCATATATTATATTAAACTTTTCTTATGTTTGTAAACAAGTGCTGTAAAGACCATTATATGTATCAGGCGAGCACGTTGACCAGTCCAACATACAAGTAAATAAATTAAAAAAGAAAATTAATTTTTTTTTTTATAAATAAAGGGAAAGGCCATAACTCCTACTTAAAAATGATTCCATAACAAAATATTTCAGACGAAATTTTCTAAAAAATAAAATTTTCCATTTTTTAAATAAAAATTTCCATTTTAAATAAATTATTCAAAAAGTTAAGTTTTATAATCTGTCAAATTTTCCATTTTAAGTTTAACTTTCTCCTGGAGTATCTTCTACTTCTGAGGGACTTCCCACATACTTGCAGGCAAGTATGGAGGAGCGTCGGCTTGGAGGGGGGGGATATGAAAGGATAAAATAAGCAAGACTCTAAATTAATATTTAAATTAATATTAAATGATATCTTAATAGTATTAGCTCAGAATAAATCTTAATTTTAAGAACAACTTTGTGAGAGTTCTTTTTTAGCGCCCCAGTAAAGTTAGTTTTTCAGCAAAGCACGTCGTAGCGCGGGAATCGCGATTAGAAGAAGTTTCATAATCAAAATTATGCAATAGTTGAAATTAGCGGCAATGCATTGCGAAATACGAAATCCTGGATATCCGGGTCAGCCAATAAAAGAATGTGGGCTGGATTTTAGCTGACCTAATTATCCAATAAGCATTCATAAAAATAGTTTGGGTTCCCGCCGAAATATCCATATAAAAACGGGAGCACCCGAAAATCGGGGTCTTTTTCCATGGAATGTTTTGATTAAATAGTCCACGTCAATAACAAGTTTAAGTTAACGGTCCCAGGAGGGGAATTGATTCGCGGTTCCGCCGTTAATGGAACGATTTCGGCCCGACTCGGCTACGGATCTGTACAGCGTGCTCAAAATGATGTGACTGTTAATAAAGTGTAATATGACTGTCTTCAAATAAACGACTGCATCATCAATTGTGGAGTATTTCTTTGAGTGAACTCTCTTAATATGGAGTGACTGGAATTCATCATCCTACAAAAAGGAAATTTATTACATATATATATATATATATATTTTAATATTGTTATTGAGTGAATTTGTATAGGAAAATATAGAAGAAGGTCTTGTGGTGGCCACAACATACTAGTTTGGAATTGGGGCTTATACAATATTTTGTAGCAAAATCGTGGATTTTGGTGCAAAATCTGGAATGTTAGCCTGAGTTGGAAAAGTGTGGATTTCTATAACAAATTAACTTGTACGAATATGTTCCAAGAAGTCCTAGAGAAATCCATTTATAAGTCACATGTAGTAAGTCTGGCACTGGCTTTCAACTTGATGTTTAGGTAGCGAAAAGGCATTTTCTCAAAGTTAGCAAAAAGGAATGAGTAGAGATTTTAACAATGGAACTACTCAAACTACTCATTTTGTGCTTTCTCATATCGTCGCCGGCAACCAAACACCCTATTATTTTATGGGAAAATTTTTTATACAAATTATTACCTTATATATCTTTTTATTTCTATTTTTATATTCAGAAAATGTAAAATCTTTTAATATATTTGTACTTCCTGAAAATAGATTTTTTTAAATATTTAATATTTCCTTTTGAAGATTGAATGTGTAAAAGTGCCGTTCATTTTACCATGTTTTTATTAACTTCTATTCTTGTTTGTTTGTTTGTGTGTTAGTATGTGTGTTTGTTTGTTTGTCCAGTACAAATCTTGCAATCTATTTTTAACTAACTTCCCTACTAGCTCGACATTTGAAACTTTCACAGTAGCTCAGAACCCGGTGACAACACAATACTTCAAAGTCAGATTTTTGAATTTTCGAATAGTTTTCTTTTAATTAATTAAAATATGAAAATAATAAGCTCCTAATAGCAATAAAAATAGCCATTAAAATATTAGCTATAGTTTAATTGTTGCCAAAAAAAATTTATGAGTTCATTTTCTTTCGACATAAAAATAAATACATTTAATTAAACGTGAGCGTTAAAAAATTGTAAAAAGTTAAATTATGCATCTGGCAAAAATTGACGTCATTATCACTTTAAAGATTTTCTATACATTGATAAAGTGCTAACGTAGTTCATGATGCAAATATATGTTGTTGAAAGGATTAATATTTTATTTTTAAAATCAACTTTTTTTTAATTCAAATCTACCGTAACTCTTTAAACAATCACTTTAGAACGTCCATCTTTGGAATATCGATAATAAGGATTTTCTCGCCAAAAAAGTCGCCAAGAGCAAAAAGTCGCCAAATTTGGTGTCAAATCCATTACCTGCCTATTGGAGCTTTTTAATATGTTTTAAAGGGAAAATTAAGCTATTTTAACGCGAAAAAGAGCTGGAAATACAGAAAATTGACATTTTATCAACTTACTAAGCCTCTTTGAAAGAATTTATACAAAAATAAATACAATTATTAACAATTTCGTAACAATACGCATTGATAAAGTGCTAATGCAGTTAGTTCTATAGCTGTGATTTAACAGAAAATTTAAAAACATGGTTTATAAAAACTTTTTTATCTTATAATTATTTTGATTCATGACAGTTTATGTCAATGATTTATGAAATGCGTTCGAGGCATTTCGAAATAAAAGTTTGTTTAAAAATTTCCAACATGCAGCAATTAAATGAAGAAACGAAAAGTATCCGAAAGAAAATTAGTAATTTGGGAATGGGAAACAATTAGATCCGATCGCTCGTCATAGCGGCAAAAATTTTATAACAAAAATTTAATTATAACCAGGATGTATATGTATTGTAGTTAGTTATAATAAAACTTGCAGGCTTTGCCCATTTGGCTGCTCACTATATTTAAATTATTTTTTTAAATGAATGATTGTAACATTTACACTGAGAAAAAATTCTGTAACTGACATCTAGAATCTAAATTGTGGCTCAAGAAAAAACAGTTCCATGTCATCCTTATAAATTCTAGTATTCTTTGAAAGCGAGTTATGGAAACCCCTATTAGAATTCTAGAGAGTTTGTCTGTGTTATCGTGGTCAAAACTATTTGAAAATATCTCCAAATAAATGCGAACGCAAGAGGCGGGTTTCAGCAACTATAATCCTGGTTTATAACCCAATTCTAGATAATCAAGCGAGAATTTCTCTTTATACAAAATGTTCAGAATATTCAAAATATTCAGAATATTGTTTCACCATCTAGAAATGTATAGACTAGAAATTCTCGATCGTTTCGTCTATTCAGTTTATTGGCGTGCCTTATGCACATAGCTCGGAAATCTATATTTCTAGTTAAAGGATTTAGAAAATGGCCACTTATTCCTTCTAGATGAAGGCGGTATATTTTTTTCTCATTGTAACTAAATGTATTTTGTTTGGCGACTATTTTCAGGAAATCAAAACCACGACCAAATACCGTGAAATACAATTATTAATGAAAGATAAATTATATTTAATTATTTGAGTTTCCTTATGTTGATTAGAAATGCAGTTAACTTAAAACAAACTAAATATGGATTCCCTTCAGCGAACATATTTAGTCAAGTACCCCTTTGGCGAAATTCTAAATTTGATACCGAAGTAGTTCAGACTATTTTCTCAAAGGTCTTTATATACACAATTCCAATAGCTATCTAATTCAGCACCAAAATAGCAAAAAACGATGAAATGCGCCAAAGGGTGTTCTATACTAAAGCTGTGTCAATACCAACCTTACTTTGCGGGCGATAAAAATTAAATTAAAACTGTACAAGGCTATTAAAATTAGAATTTTAAAATTAAATTAATTAAAATTAAATTTTCAAGGCTAATATGACTTCAGTCTTTTCAGAAATTTTTGATGATACAGGTTTAATTTTTCAATTTTATATATTATTATTATTCACGTGTAAGGAATTTTTTTTTCTTATGATAAAATAATAATAATGATAATAATAATAATAATAATAATAATAATAATAATAAATATTCTAAGCATTTAATTTTATGAAAGGATTTTTTTTTTTTTCCTTTTCAATAATTTTAAAGTTAAATTAACATTTTTATCTAATATCTTTTGAACCAACAATCCGATTGAACTAAAAAACAAAATACAGGGTTAACTGCATTTTGTCCAGATTAATAAGTGTACCAGTTTTCATAGCGACCGATTTAACTGTGTATTTTTTTATAGCGAATTAAAACTTGACATAAGATGACATCTATTTCATTAAACCAAATTACGGTCCGGCACTTCTTATTGGACTCGTCGTACCTGAAACTATTCGGATGTCATCTTGCTTAATATTATGTGTGACAATAAATGCCTCACTTATTATTTCCTTGAGCAACATATGTAAATTTTATTTTATACTCATTTACAGAAAATACGCTGATCAATAAATTATTTTCCTTAATGGAATGAAATAATAAATAATAATTATTTATTTTCGTTTTCTAGAACTATTCTTTATAAAAAGACAGTTTCTGTTTTAAAAATTTAAGAATCTTTACTTAAACTGATGTTTTATCCAAGAGGCATCTCCGAATGTACAGAGAGAAAACCTGATCTGAGTAACCTAATTTGAGCAAAATATTTTTCCTCAAAAGTCGCAAAGACCTAAATTGTTTCCCCGAGCTTTAAACAAAAGAGCCTAAAAATAAAGAATGTCACTCCGCTGGCATCTTGCTTTCAACTTTCTAATTACAGAGACTATATGTTGCCCGGAGGATCATAAAGATGACGAATTCTTTCTGCAAAACTACATTAGTGGATAATTACTAGACTTTATCACATAACTGGACATTTTATTTGAAAGAAAAGGAAGTTCTGTGAGAGTTAAACAAATTCTTTTCTTATTAATATTTTTTTTAATTATTTATTTTGTATAATGGCAACATATTAAATGATATGCTGTCTGTTTCAGCAAGTATTAAAATAAACATTACTTTTTAAACAGTTTCAGATTTGATTTGATTTGATTGGGTTTTACGTCGCACTAGTGCTGCGCAAAAATGGGCAATTGGCGACGATCTGGGACTCACCCCTAGAGGTGGTCTGGAGTCCGGAGACATGCCATCACAATTTTGATCCTACACGGAGAGGATGGGTCCTCACTTCGGTAGCCTCTAGAGGTATAATTTTGATGGGAACATGGGGGACATTGCGGCGATGACACATTTTACGTGCACCAGCCACCACTAGTGTACACGGCGGTCTTTTGCCGGCTCGAGTACCAAACCAGCAATCTTCCAATTACGAGCCCGGCGCTCTACCGACTGGGCTATCACGACCCCAAGCAGTTTCAGAATAAATTTCCCTCTTTTTTTTTTTTTTTTTTTTTTTAATGAAAGATTTTATGTACATCACTGGGAAAAAAAATATACCGCCTCTATCTAGAATGACTAAGTAGTCATTTTCTGAAACGCTTAAGCCAGGTAATCAAATAACCTGGATAGACGAAATGGTTGAGAATTTCTAGTCTATGCTTTTATAGATGATGAAACACTGAGGGGAAAAAAATCTACCGCTTTCATCTAGAATGAATAAGTGGCCATTTTCTAAATCCCTTAACCAGAAATATAGATTTCCGAGCTATGCGCATAAGGCATGCCAATATACTAAATAGACGAAATGATCGAAAATTTCTAGTCTATACATTTCCAGATGGTAAAACAATATTCTGAATCTTTTGTATTGCGAGAAATTCTCGCTAGATTATCTAGAATTGGGTCATAAACCAAGATTATAGTTGCCGAAACCCGCCTCTTGTGTTCGCATTTATTTAAAGATATTTTCGAATAAGTTTGACCTCGATAATATAGACAAACTCTCTAGAATTCTAATAGGGGTTTCTAGAACTCGCTTTTAAAGAAAAGTAGAATTTATAAGAATGACATGGAACTATTTTTTATAGAGCCACAATTTAGATTCTACATGTCAATTACAGAATATTTTCTCAGTGTATTATGAATATTGTAGAGATTACGAATCCTTTGTTATGCGAGAAATTCTCTCTAGATTTCCTAGAATTGGGTCATAAACCTAGATTATAGTTATTAAAACTCGCCTCTTGAGTTCGCATTTATTTGCAGAGATTTTTAAATAAGTTTGACCAGGTAAAAACTCTAGAATTCTTATAGGGATTTCTAGAATTCTCTTTCAAAAGGGAGAATTTATAAAGTTGATGTGGAACTATATTTACTAGAGTAATAAAAGAATTAATATTACGCACTTATCACTTTCTATTAATAAGTAGTCAATTATTATCACCTTTATTTATGTTTATTTGGATTAAATTAATAAAATTTTATTTTGCACTCATTTACAGGAAATACGTATATTAAATGATTATTTTGCAGATAGCATTGGAATGGAAAATAATAAACATCTATTTACCTCTTTTTAAAAAACATTTGGACCGAAAAGACAATTTTTTATTTACAAAATTGAGAATTTTCTCTTAAACTGACGTTTTATCAGAGAGATTCTAGTACCCTTTGAAAGCGAATTCTAGAAACTTCCTATTAGAATTCTAGAACGCTTGCCTATATTCTCGAAGGCAAAGTTTTTTTAAATCTCTGCAAATAAATGCGAATACAAGAGGCGGGTTTCAGCAACTATAATCTTGGTTTATGACCCAATTCTAGAAAATCAAGCGAGAATTTCTCGCAATACAAAAGATTCAGAATATTCAGAATACTGTTTCACCATCTAGAAACGTGTACACTAGAAATTCTCGATCATTTCGTCTATTCAGCTTATTGGCGTGCCTCATGCGCATAAATCGAAAATCTATATTTCTAGTTAAGGGATTCAGAAAATGACCACTTATTCATTCTAGATGAAGGCGGTATATTTTTTTTTCTCGGTATTTATTGTGTAACTTTTCTTTGAATGATTTTGTTTAACTATCATTAGCGTTTCATCCCGCAAAAACTAATACTAATTTGGCTTCTGATGAATTAACGTTTAAATTGGGTGATGAAATTAGTAAAAGACTTATAAGTTTCAAAAAGGTAAAGAAAGAAAAGAAAGAAATTGCAACAATTTCGCACGGGTTTGTGCTAGTATTAAAATATATTTACATTTACATGTTAATAAAAAAGCAAACTACATCTCATTTACTACTTCTGTGAACAAATAAGACTTTATTTTGTAGTCGCTTACGAGGGAAATATGCAGATCAATAAATTATTTTCGAAGTTCAATTAAAATAACAAAATAATAATAATAAATAACTATTACCTTTTTCTAGAAACATTTTACTAGAAAAGGCACTTTTCTCTTAAACTAACGTTTTAGCCGATAGGCATCTCTGAATATGCGAAGAGAAATTTTATACAATTGCAGTTAATTTGAGTAAAATATTTTTTCTTATGCGTCGCAATGATATAGATTATTTCTCCAAGCTTTAAAGAAAGTAATATAAAAATAAGTAATGTTTCTCCGTTAGCATCTTGCTCTCAACTTTGAAATTACATGTATCATCATATTTTGAGTAGAAGATCATGAACATGAGAAATTCGTACGGCAAAACTACGTTAGTGGTTAATTATTACCCTGATGAAGGAACCTATTGAAGGAACGGGAAGTTCTGGGAGAATTAACCACATTTTATTTCTAAGAAAGGTTTCGAAATACTTTATAAATATGGGATTTAATTATAAATTTTGTTATTTTTGTGATAGCATGTTAAATAATATGAAGTTTATTATATGAAACAGCAAATAATAAATCAAATGTTATATTTTAAAAGACCTTCAGAATAAATTGGTTTTCTCTTTTTTTTCCTTTTTTTTTTTTTACATGAACGACTTTATGTGCATGCAAAAATCAAAGTTACGTAAATACAGTTTCACACACACGTGACACACTTGTTATACACACGTTTGGGTATATTGTTGTGTATATAACGGTATTGTTTGTGTATTGTGTTGTGTGTATAACAAGTGCAACACGTCATGACTAAAACTATTAAGAATTTAAAATACAAACATAACAACTGAAAATTGCATATTACAATTGCATAATTTAACTAAAAGAATATAAAAAATATAACATATTTATTTATTTATTTATTTATTTTTAAAAACACAGAGTACGTAATTAAACACATAATTAACACTGAGCACATTTTTTTTTTCTTTTTAATTAGAGCTTAATAAATGTATAAACCTGTGGCCCAGAAATTTACCCAGAATCCACACGTTAAGAAGATAGATAAGTCATTAAATAATAACACAAAACAGAAGTATAGCAAAATTCTTAAGATGTGAAATAAATATTGCATGAAAACGCTGATATATAAGTTTATAATAAAATTAAATATGTATTTCTCAAAATATTAGCACTTACTAATTAGATGTTGTTAATAAAATGGTGCGAGGCATTATCATTATAATACTAAATGTCACATTCGAAAGATTTTGTTTTTTTAATGAAAATAATTCAAAAGAATTATAAACAGAAAAATATATACATGTAAATGTTATTAAGAAATCAATTTTTGTGTCATTCATTTGTACGTACTTCCTTAAATAATGTAAATAAGACTTTATTTTGTAATCATTTGCAAATTAATAAATTATGATCTATGATACGCAGATTAATAAATTATGATCTAGATTTACTTGAATTAGTAAAAAATAAATATTTATTACATTTTTGTAGAGCTATTTTGCATAAAAAATAGATTTTCTTCAAAAAACATAAGTAATTTCTGTTAACTGGTGTTTTATGCAAGAGGCATCTCTCTGAGTATACATCCAGAAATTCGACTTGAATTACAGTTAATTTGTGTAAAATATTTTTCCACAAGCATCGAAAAGTAATAAATAATTTCTCCAAGCTTCTTAAAGTAAAGAACATAAAAATAAAGAATGTCACTCTGTCCTTTTACTTTCAATTTTGTAATTACAAAGACTCCGTAACGATATTCATCCTGTTGATTCGTATTCTAATATAAGGTAGGGGAGCCAAAGGTGCACAAACGATAAATAGACAATAAGACTTCTGCACACACCATAAATTTTAAGCCAGCTGCTTTTGCCTCCAAGGCAGTAGCACGTGTTTTTTGCACCTGATGAAGGAAGGCTACGTCTTTTCGAAACCAGTTGTGCTGGCTTAAAATTTATGGTGTGTGAAGAAGTCTTATTGTCTATTTATGAACCAAAGGTGGCCATAGTTAAGCTTTGAGAATTTTTTATAATTTTCTGGTTGGGTGTAGGAGGCTGGGCCTTTTTTTTTTCGTAAAATACGACACTTATCTCTTATACATATCAAGTATAATTTTCATGGTAAAATGTAATTTAGATATTTTTATAATACGATTTCGAAATTGTAGCTTCGAAATTGTAGCCCATACATTGAAAGCACTTTTAAAATGTATTTAAGATGCTCTTTTGTTATTTTTCTGACTTTTCTACTTATTCATTTTGACTTTTGGCACAAAAAAACTTTCAAAAGCATTTTGTGCAAAGTAGTTCAGGATTTTTATTCTTGAATTCATTGACTTCTGTCGAGAGGTCTCTGATATTCTCAATAGTGGGGAAATTGTTGGAGAATAAATAATAATAAGTTTTTTTTTTTTTTTTTTTTTCTCAGATATTTAAGCAGAATTTTTGAAAGTTGGCTTATTTGCTAAGTTGGCCCATGTGTTCAAACGTTGCCGGGCATCTGGGCCACCTTGAGAACATGCATAGGGTCGCCATTTGCATGATATTAAACTTTTATTTATTGAAAATTTATTTTTCCAACTGAGTGAAAAATAATGCCTGGACCGGGAGTCAAACCCCGGATCCTTGACTAACAAAGTCAAAGCTCTACCAATTGAGCTATCCAGGCCGACAACCGGCGGGCATTACTCACTCAGACAACCTTATGTTTATCACTCAGACAACCGTATATTAATAAATGTATTAAACTTTTAATTTGATAAATTTATTAGAAATGAAGTTAATGCAGTTAAAGAGAAAGAAAGAAATTTTCAGAAAACATATCACAGCTCTAAGTTCTAAGAGCTTAAACACATGTAAATTAAAATGTCGTCTTACCTAGAAATTAGAACGACTACTCCTCAAAAGTGAAATTACTCATTATAATGGCGGTCGATCAAGATAATCTCTTCAAATTCAGTCACATACACTGGAGATACATGATTTACAACGCAGCAGCACAATTTTGCGATTAAAAATTAAATTATACCTTTTTTAGGGGGTGAGGGGGGCTACCTTAGGAACACTGGCCACCTTTTGTTCACCTACCTTAGTTGTAAAAAATTGTAGCATTACCTGAAATACCAACTATTAAAACAAAAAATTTATTTTTCAAATAGTTTCAAAATAATACTTATGGACAGAATTTCTAACGTGCAATATTTGGATTTTAGTTTCATGTAAATGTTAAATTAAATATCATGAAATACACTTTTGTATTTTTATTCAAAAGCAAAATTTTTATAATTTATTAGCCATTTGATTATGATAGCGATGATATTAGATACGTTGATCTTTATTCTATATACAATACTTATCTTTTTCATAATAATCTAAAACTGAAACTAGTGGTAAGAAATATGAAAGATCATATTTAATCAGATCGGTATTTTACAAATATTTGAAATTCAAATTAATTTCTGTACATTGCTTTTATGGACTGAAGAGTAATAGTATTTTTATTGCAACTCTTTTCGGATATGCCTGATGATTTTTATGTGATGAACCAATTTTGATCAAATAATAATGTTTTTAGAAAACATTTTGAAATAATCGTCTATTATGTAAAATAGAACTGTATTTCTGAAAATATATATACATATATTTAAATTAAATATATATATATACACCGTTAAAAAAAAATGCAACTTTGCTCTTAGAAATTCTCTGTGATCTGAGAAAATAGTCGTAATTTACGGAAAGATTACGTAGACAAAACATATTTTTCTGTCACTACAGAGAATTTCTAACAGCAATGTTGCATTTTTTTAACAGTATATAAATATATATATATATATATATTGTTTAATTATTTTTACAAAATATTTTTAAAATTACTAATACATGACTTAATATTAATTATACTAAAAATAATTCCAAATTAAATTTTCCCAAAATGCTCGAAAATAAGTGTACAGCACGTGCAAAAACTATTTAAATTTATAAATAATATAAATGATTTTTATTTGGACTGTTTTGCTTTTATAAAATAAATTATTCGTTAATAATAATATATATATATATATATATATGACTTATTGTTATTTAACACATCCAATACAATATTTTTCTTGAGCTGGAAAAATGACGAGCAATATTATAAAAAAAAATTATCATTTTATTACACATCTCCCAGACAAATTTTAAAAATACGCTTTTAAATCAACATTTTATTTTGATATATTTAAGTTAAGGGAAAATTCCTTCTTTAAAAAGTCTTCCCAAAATATTATTAAATACATAAGCTACACAATAAAACTAGACATCTGGTAAAAGCTAAAACCCCCTCTACTGAAATAAAATCAAATTATTTCCTTCATAACTCAATTTTAAGCGGCAAGAAATTCATTGGATGAACGGTTTTTAAAAACATTTGGCTGCAAATTTATTTTTTCAATTTCCTTTAAAACTCAGAAAATGTTTTCTAACAAATGGGATTTTTTTTCTTTTTTTTTTTTTTAATGATGTAAAATATATTTTACAAAAGCTGTTTTCATTGATTTTAGTTCTCTAAATTCCATTTGAATAAATTCTGTCAGCTTTTTCTTTCCGTGTAAACGTTAAAATTGCAATGATTTATTTTCTTTTGTGTCTCATATTTTTTCTTATTAACTAGTTTTTCAAGATTTTAAATTTATAAAATTCTTTTTCAATACAAAACTTAACCATTTTTTAAAGTTATTAAAATATTTACATTATCGAATATCTATGAATTTAACTTTTTCCCTAATTTAAAGAAAATTTAAATAACCGTCAACATTATTCTTTATTTATTATTAGGGGGACCGGAAAATAATGTCGTTTTGAATTAAAATACTGACATCGGAAATTTACCCTGGATAAAATTTAAGATATTCTTGGGTAACTTATAAGATGGTTATTTGTAAAGTACCATGTAAACACTGTTAAACAAAAATTTCCGGTTTCATTTTATTAATTCAAAACGACATTATTTTCCGGTCCCCCTAATATTTTAAGCCATAAGTTAAAACATCTGGTGTGAAACAACCACACGACTTCCATTACCCACTATTACACGTATTATACACATTTTTTGGAGATAATGGGATCGATCAGAAGACATAAAAGTGACTTAAAGAAGTAGAAACCTAAAGTTGCGTTAGAAACTAATTGCAGTTACTAGTTTTCCAAATGATATAGCTCTGAAGCAATATAAATCAAATAACCAGCGAGCTTATAAACAACGAACAAAATTAACTACAGAAAGTACTGACCTGCATTTTCCTTTGAGTTATGAATTTATATTTTTAAAAAAAATTCCAAAATAATAATAATAATAATAAATACAGCAGCCTATGTCTCGTTTAATATTTGGAGTATTTTTTTATGATTTAATGATCGCTGTCATAAAAACTATGAAATTTATCATAATACAAAAAATTTGCGAGCATTTATATTAACTACTTTAATCCCTTGAAAAATGCTGGTTTATTTTTATATCGCACCTAATTTTATTTCCAAAATGCAGGAATTATTCACGGAATTTTTCGGTAAAATTTTACAAATAATCTTTTTTTCTTTCTTTCAGGAAGTAGTTCAATATATCATGTTTTCGTAACCTAAATATATAAATACTTTTTAACACCATGTTTCTACAATAGATTTTATTTTTCCAATTTTTAACATTAACTCTTTCAATATAAGGGGTGCAATGCATTAGAAAAAATGTAATATACTCAGGGGTTGTAAAGAGACGAAAGGAATTTATTAAGTAAGAGATTTTGTAGATAAATTGAGTTTAGATTTTATTATTAAATGTTCTATATTTAATATTAAACAAATCTGGTATGAAACAACCACATGACTTCCATTACCCACTATTAAACGTATTATATACATTTTTTTTTTTTTTTTTTTTTACAGATAATACGATCAGAAGACATAAAATTGACCTAAAGAAGAAGAAACCTAAAATGTTTCCGGTATAAGAAACTTAATACACATGTAAAAACATATCAAAACAAAGTTTGCATTGCAAGTTAAAAAAATAAGAAAAAAAGGTAGAGTTATTTTTTGAAACACCAATTTTCGAGATCGGAAATTAATTATATAAGCAGGATGACTGTTAATTTTCCTGTAATAACCCCGTAATACATGAGAAAAGCTATCTTAAACTGACTTATGCAACAACTTTCAAGAAAATCGGTAGCGCCGTTTTTGAGATACCAACTTTCACCAAAACTTGGCATACTCAATTATTGACTGAAAAACAATAAATAATCGCATACAAAAGTATATTTA
Source organism: Salticus scenicus (assembly GCA_963930645.1). Classification (NCBI taxonomy): domain Eukaryota; kingdom Metazoa; phylum Arthropoda; class Arachnida; order Araneae; family Salticidae; genus Salticus; species Salticus scenicus. The sequence goes on from OZ005648.1 coordinate 31,806,546, forward strand.
AAAAGGAGTTAATATGACAAGTTTGAAAAAAATCCGTACATCTGATTTTAAAGGAACGCACTTGCGAGACCCGAGATCGAACTATTTATACAGGACGCCTATCAATTTTCCTAAACTAACCAACTATATCATTCGAAAGGACATCTAATAGAGTTTTTATATAGCAACTTTGAAGAAAATCGTTAGAGCCGTTTTTCAGATACGGACTTACGGTCCGACTTCCCGTTTCCGATGTCCCACTTCTGGTTTTCCAATTTTCACCAAAATTTGGAAAAATTCATCTTTACACCGGACTTGTCTCAATTCTGAAGTTTCGTAGTTCTTTCTTCATTAGTTTCGGATATATGATAGCCAGAAGATTCCCCACATACATACATACACACACACACACACACACACACACACACACACACACACACACACTGACCAATTGCCAAAAACTACTTTTATGGACGCAGGAGGCCTTAAAACGTGTAAATCATGTTAAACCTCGACATGGAATTTTCATATCGAATATAATACCTCCATTACCTATGGTAGTAGAGTAATGGAAGTAATAAATGAGTAATCATTAGAAAATAGACTTTTACCATGTCATATCTAGGAATATTTTTATATAAATAATTCTTATCAAAGAGTCTAACAAGTTTTAATTATTTATTATAAATAACCTCTAAAAAATAAAGAGTTAAATTGAACACGTGTCATTTGTATTAAATATATTTAAAACACTTTAAACACACGTAAATATAAATTTATTTAAAAGATGTTAAAATTTTTTATCCAAAGCTTTTCGCTTTAATAGTAAAGCATCATCAGGGATTTATGATTCGTTTCCATTGCGCAGTTTTAAATATGTTTTCTTTTTACAGTCAACAGTTAAGTCTTTTAATAACGTGATATATTTTAAATATCAGTAAAAAACAATATGAATTCCGGTAGAGGTTGGACCAAGGAGTTAAGAAAAGTGAGAGAAGCTGGAACTATTGCATATCATACGAGGTTATTGTAGGAGAAAAAACATCATGAATTAGCAGAAATAAACTATTAACTATTTTATAATATTGTGCCAAATTATTGGTAAAATTGCAGCATCTTTGGAATTTATTGCATTTTTGTATTTAATTATATGAATAGCTTCGGAATTTATTAATTCATTTAATTAATACGCTACCTACCATTAAGTATATGGACACTTTCAAATTCAGACATTTTGTTAAATATCTTGGAAAAATTCTTTTGGAATTATCTTGAATTTTTAGTAGCATAAAGAACATGTTACGCCTCATATATTTCAGCAAAAGTTGTGTCCTGAAGAAGAAAAGGGGAGCAGCAAAAAATTAAGGAAAATCAAAATGTTTTGGATCACCCTGTAAAAGTAATGCTTGAAATCCGTTTTGGCTGTAGCGTGTGATTATAAAGAATTTTCTAATTTTCTGTATAAATTCTTAAGATGCTACCACATATATATAAGGATATATAACTTTTTTTTTTTTTTTTTTTTTTTTTTTACATTGCAAAATAAAATTGCACTTTTTCTATTATAACACGTTTGGTATTCGACCCAGAGCAAAGTCATTTTCAGAAAATTTGGCATATTTTATTAAACATAGCATACTGCAATCAGAATGCAAAAAAGTTAAATATCTGGAGAAATATGAGCATTTTTACTAAATAATTTTTATTTACGCTTGTGCTAGCTTTTAAAAAATTTCATTTGCCTAATTTAAAAGCCAAATTTATTGAGTAACTTATATGAAAACACCAAACAAATATCGTGTAAATTTAAAAATAAGCTAAACTATTTTTTATTCAATTAATACCCAACGGCAATACAATGTTCGCTGACTGTAAATAAATATTGATAAAAACCCCAAAGGGGTGGGTTTTACAGGGTGTTCCAAAACATTTTGATTTTTTGTTTAATTTTTTATTGGTCCCCTTTTCCTTTTCAGGACACAACTTTTGTTGAAGTATATAAAGTACAACGTGTTCTTTACGCCACCAAAGTTTTAAGATGATTCCAAATGAACTTTTTTAGATATTTGACAAAATGTCTAAATTCGAAAGTGTCCAAATACTTATTGGTAGGTAGTGTATTCATTTACGCATGTGAATAAACAAAAATCCTTAATGGATGTTATCATCATCCACAATAAAAACTATGTATTTATTTAATCTCTTCTAAAGTAAAGATATCGACGTTATATAAATACACTTAATGGTAAAACAGAAACCTTTCACACTTCTCGCAGATACATTTATAAAAAATTTTGCTTAGATTTTATTGAATTCTAGCCAAAGATCAATCATCATTTTTCTGGATACTTTCCGCTAAAAAGCAGGTGAAGTGCTGCTGTGAAATGCAGAAGAAAGAAAATTGTATTATAGCTCTCTTCCTCTCTCTCTCTCTTTCTCTCTCTCATATAGCATGCTTTACCGTGTGTAATTGTAAGTTAAGATTTTAGCACTATTTCATTTCAAACAAGAAAGAAAAATCATGCAGTACGCATTGATTAGTAACACTTTCCAACTGTACGCAATTGTTATAGCGAATAACTATTAATATTCTTTGCCTACGTTATCGCACAACAGACAGAAGGACTGAAAAACATACAGATAGACTAATTGATTTTAAAATTCTCTTAGGCATTTTGGAAAGTGTTAAAAAGGCTTAACGCAAAAGAAAATGCAGCCGTTAGATTATAATTACAGCTTTTAATCTCTCTGAATATTTTACTGTAGCCCTGTAAATCTGAAAATTAATCATATCATATTCTATACAATAATATATTTTAGAATATTAATAATACATGTCAACGTTTTTAAGATTTTTGTAGTAGAAAGTTTTTTAAATATAACTTTTAAAAAATTCTGTCCTAAAACGTAATACATTGGCTTTTTTTTTTTTTTCTTTATTGTTGTTGTTGTTGTTGTCCCTGTAAACAAACTAGTTGTACAGGACCTATTAATGACATTTTAAATAGGGAACTTGAGTGTATCATTTTTAAAAAATTCTCAAAATATTCACGGATGATAGGAGCCGGAGACAAACAGATAGAAAGGTAGATAATCGGACAGACAGATGCACAAATTGAAATCATATTGCCACTAAAATTATAAGAAAGTGTTAAAACGCTCATGTAAACAAAAGTGCAATTCCAGCAAATATTTTATGAATACCTCTTAATATAACTGATTATTTTTGTGTGGCCCTGTAAATTTAATGCTAACCATACTATATTACATAGAACGCACACTCTTTTCTGCATACGAATTATATATTTCAATTGCATTAAGCTTTGTGGAAAATAAAATTATTAAAATTTAGTTTATAACTCTCATACAACACAATGCTTTGGAGTACTTTCAAGTGCCCCTGTACACAAACCAGTTAGAAATGTACTCTATTTTACATAGAAAACATCCGATAGGGAATTGAATAACATATTAAAATTTCATTAAAGTTTCTATACATTAAAGGTATTAAAATATGATTTATAGAAACTCCTCTCATAGGACACAATGCTTTCGAATACTTTTGGGTGTCCCTGTACACAAACCAGAAGAGGTATTCATTCCATTTTCAATAGGGAACATCCGATAGTGAACTTCAATAAAATATATCGGCTATCGGCTTAAAGAAAATAATAATAATAGACAGAAATAAGATTACATAAGAATCAAATATATCACATTTTTAAAAATGCCACAAGTACTTTTAATCTTTCTTTTTAGAGATTTGTGTTTTTTCAGTGTAGAAAATTAGGATTAATATCTTCCAATCAGCTACTGTAATTATTGTCATTTTATTAAAGTATACGTTTTGTCGTTTAGTGATTGAATTCTGTTATACTTAATATATACTTAGTTATAGTACATAATTGTAGTACTTATATACTTAATATATCACATATTTTTATGTTGTGAATTAAAAATAATTTATTTTTGATAAATAAATGTTGATAGTTATTTATATTTATTATATTTTTAAACTTTAACGTATTTTAAATTTTTGATTAAATATATGTGTTTAAAAGTTTGTAGATTTAAATTATAAGTGTCTGATAAAATACACTGTTAAAAATTTAGTGTTACTTTGACCAATGCTTGGTTGCAACCACCAAGATGGTTTAAGCTTTTACCATGATTTGGTAATTTTATGTTGAACCGACTTTTAGTATTTAGTTTTAAATGAAAAAATAAAAAATTCAACCGAAGCGGGAATCGAACTGAAGACCTTCGTGTCTCAAGGATTGGGTTGGGTTGTGGAAATTAAGACCGATTGACTACACTAGGGACCTAGGCCAGAGGGGAGGTGCCTTCCATAAAGGTATTTCTAAGGGATTCTAGCCCTTATTTACGTATGTTTCGGAGAAAATCACGGAAAACTTCGAACGGCTAGGCCGGCGAGCGCGATCTGGGATCGAACCCGGTTTATCATGTCTACCTCTTTGTCGTGTCTCAAGTCTAGCACTGTGCTACGCTTTCTTACCCCATAGTAGTTCTGTTTTGTTGATTTTGATACAAGAGGCTGAATTTTCTTTGGTCTTATTTTGACCCATGGATGAGTCGTTGTACAAAATTTCTATTTTATCCTATGTTTTCGACCACGCTCTCTAAATTAGACTTGATTTTGTTATGGAGTATTTCATAACAATGATTTCCAGAGTTTCAACTTGTTTAATATATATATATATATATCTTTATATATATATTTCTTTTGTGCGTGTGTATGTCACTGAACTCCTCCTAAACGGCTGGACTGAGTTTAATGAAATTTTTTGTGTGTCTTCAGGTGGATTCGAGAATGGTTTAGATTTACAAATGAAAGTTGTAACTTAATTAGTTCTTTCTTAATTAATTTTTAACCAACTCTTTCAACAACTTTTCCACCTAGATGGCGTAAGTTGTCTTAAACACGATGTCAGAATTTATTTAATGTTGAAATGAAAAATGAATTTTTAACCGTATCTTACGAAGTGTTTAAAATAGTTAATATTTTAGAATCGTAAACACGATGTCAGAATTTATTTAATGTTGAAATGAAAAATGAATTTTTAACTGTAAGTGTTTAAAATATTTTTTCAACGTTAATATTGTTAAAATGTTAAAATTAGTTAAAATGGTATATTCTTTAAAAAAATTCGTCAATATCCGACGGAGTTATTTTATGTTAAAATGAAAAATTAATTTTTAGGCCATTATTATTTGTGCAGATGGAAAATGTACTAAAAGTTTTCCAAAAAATTTCACGATCACAAATGTTGACGGATATCCAATATATCGTCGAAGAAATCCCGATAATGGCGGACAATCTTATCATCTATGGCGGTCATCTATGTCAACAACATAGATATTGACAATGATAACCGTTGGGTGGTCCCATATTCGCCTCTGCTGCGCAAAACATTCAATGCTCATATTAATAGCTAGAAATTAAAACTTCTTCACTCACCATAAATTTTAAATCAGCACAACCGGTTTCGAAAGGACGTAGCCTTTCTTCATCAGGTGCAAACACGTGCAACTGCCTTGGAGGCAAAAGCAAGACTGAAAGCAGGACAAAATCCAGAGGGGGAGGAACAACACAAACAACCAATAGGAAGCAACATGCAGGACAGGACCAATCAGAGAGGAACACACGTACACACACACCACAAAATGAGGAGGGAGGAAAGGAGTAAACAATTATTATTATTTTTTTTTCAATGATATTAAACTAATAAGTAAATTTAATAAAATTTATCCATTAATTATTATTATTTTTATTTAAATTAGAATTATTTTATTATAACTAATATGATGTTATAAACATAATGAAGGAAATTATTTAATTGAATTAAACAAATTTTTCCAGGCTGTAGACAGCAAAGTGGAATCTGGATTTTGTCCTGCTTTCAGTCTTGCTTTTGCCTCCAAGGCAGTTGCACGTGTTTGCACCTGATGAAGAAAGGCTACGTCCTTTCGAAACCGGTTGTGTTGATTTAAAATTTATGGTGTGTGAAGAAGTTTGAATTTCTTGCTATTGCTCTGTACGCCAGTTTTTTTAATTTATTTTTGGTGCTCATATTAATGTTCAGTTCTGCAGTTCAGTGAAGAGCATCAAATACATTTGCAAGTATGTGAATAAAGGCAGGGATATGGCTGTATTTCGAGTTGAAAATACCAATGTGAATGCTCCTCCGGTGAATAACAACGATGAAATAACACTTTACCAAATTGGCCGGTACGTCAGCTCCAATGAAGCTGTTTGGCGTATCTTTGGTTTCCCAATTCATGAACGGGATCCAGCAGTTCTTCATTTAGCCGTCCATCTTGAAAATGGCCAGCGCGTATATTTCATGAGCGAGACAGCGATTGATCGTGCTATAAATCCACCAAAAACTACACTCACCGAATTTTTTGAATTGTGTAATCGTGCGGATGCTTTTGGTGCTTTTGCACGGACATTACTCTATTCAGAAGTACCACGCTATTTCACATGGACTCCAACAAAAAAATGGATGCCCCGCATGCAAGGCACGCCGATTGATGCATGTCCCGGTTTATTCAAATCAAACACCTTGGGACGAGTATTTACAGTCAATCCAGGGCAGACTGAGTGCTTTTATCTTCGACTGTTATTGGTTAATGTCATCGGCCCTTTGTCATTTCAAGATTTACGTAAAGTGAATGGACAACAGTATCCAACGTATAAAGATGCATGCCTTGCACTCGGCTTGCTGGAAGACGACAATCAGTGGGAGTGTATGCTTGCTGAAGTAGGACTGAACTGTACAGCAAAACAAATTCGTCTACTATTCGCTATAGTGTTGACTACATGTTTCCCGGCCCGAGCAGAGACATTACGGGATAATCACAAAGATTCAATGACTGATGATATATTGCATCAACATCGTTCATGGTGCAACGATCTAACGAGAGTATTCAGTGACGCTATGTACAATGAAGCATTGATTGCTATTGAAGATCTTTGCATTATCATTGCCAACTTACCACTCAGTCATTTCGGTATGCATTCAACAAATCGAAATGCATCTGATTTAATAAGCACTGAATTGAATCGTGAACTACAATACAATACTGTAGAAATGGCAGCGATTGTTGCTCGCAATGTCCCACTAATGAATGAAGAACAAAGAACCATTTACGACCGCATCATGCTTGCAGTTTTGGCATGACAAGGTGGATTCTTTTTTTTTGGGGGGTGCACCAGGTGGAACTGGCAAAACATTCCTTATTTCACTAATTTTCGCCGAAATACGATCAAATAATGGCATCGCATTGGCTGTTGCATCATCTGGCATTGCGGCAACTTTATTGGATGGAGGCAGAACAGCTCATTCATTATTTAAACTGCCACTAAATATTCAAAATAACCCAGACGCAGTGTGCAACATAAAAAAACAATCGTCCATGGCCACAGTGCTGAAATAGTGTAAAATTCTTATCTGGGATGAATGCACTATGGCACACAAACATTCGATTGAGGCGTCGAACAGGACATTGAAAGATATAAAAAACAACGACAAACTATTTGGGGGCACTCTGTTACTCTTTTCAGGTGGTTTCAGACAACCACTTCCCGTTATTCCGCGTTCAACATACGCTGATGAGATCAACGCGTGCTTAAAATCATCGTCATTGTGGCGTAATGTTGAAAAAGTACAACTGAAAGTAAATTTGTGCGTTCAAAAGCTTCAAGATCCATCCGCTGAAACATTCTCAAAACAATTGTTAGATATCGGCGATGGAAAAGTTACTACAGATGAAACTGGATGCATAAAATTACCGACCGATTTCTGCACAATCATTGATTCTCAAGATGCTCTTATTGACCAGATATTTCCCGATGTACACAGACGATACACAAATCATGAGTGGCTGGCAGAAAGAGCAATTTTAGCAGCAAAAAATGTGGACGTCAACGAATTGAATCTCAAGATACAACATTTGTTACCAGGAGACTTGGTGTCATACAAATCTAATGATACAGTTTGCGATGCCACCGAAGCTGTAAATTATCCAACAAAGTTTTTAAACTCATTGGATTTACCAGGAATGCCACCGCATATTTTACAACTGAAGGTTGGATCTCCGGTTATTTTGCTTCGTAATTTGAACCCACAACGGTTGTGCAACGGCACGCGATTAGTCATAAAAAAATTAATGAAAAATGTTATCGAAGTCATCATTTTAAATGACAAATTCCGAGGTGAAAATATATTACTACTGCGAATCCCTATTATACCCACAGATGTGCCAATTCAATTTAAACGCCCTCAATTTCCAAATAGATTGGCATTTGCAATGACTATCAATAAGTCTCAGGGTCAAACGATGTCTGTCTGTGGCTTAGATTTGAGCACATCATGTTTTTACACGGACAATTATACGTGGCTCTCGAGTGGGCAAACCATCCAGTTTGTTTGTATTGGCGAAAGATGGGATAACAAAAATATTGCACACTCTGTTGCATTAAGGGATTGATATTGTTTTTTAGCAATATTGTTATAAGTAGCGATATGTATATAATTTTAAAGAAACAATTTTAATAAATTAAAAAGATAAATGATTGGTGTTTTGTTATTTTTATATTCTTTCACCGTTCACAGCGCTCCATACATCTTCCACTTATATACCACACCCTTACACACTTACAATAGGTTAGTTATTTTTTTCTAGCAAAATATTCTCTAGAAATAATTTATATGACAAAACAACGTTTGTCGGGTCAGCTAGTATATATATATTTAAGGAAAGCTGTAGTTAATGATCTATTGGTAATAAATTAATTTGGCTCTAGAAAAATAAAACTAAACTATAAACGCCTTATTCGTCTGAGCTAAAAATTTATATACATGTTATAAATCACCGTCGTATGAAGTGTATACAGTTTGGTGAATCTGTCTTTTATAGTTTTTTTTTTTTTTTTACAAGGACACAAAGAAAAATTCTTTATCGTTATGGTCTGTGGCCCCCAAATATTTTAAAATGCGATAGCGTTTAAATGCCTTATCCCATAGAGCTGAAAGTTTATACATATGTTATAGATTACCGTCGCACGAGTTTTATAGATTTTCGTGAATCTAGCCTTGATAGATTTTTACAGGAACGCAACGAAAAGTTCTATATCATTATGATCTATACGCTTAAATTATATGAAGTACAATAGCATAAAATTAAACAATTAGGAAAAAATATTCAAACCCCTATTATATTTTTCACTTCTGATTGTTTATCTATTTGTCTTACTTTTTAATTTATGTGAAATTTTTAATTTAATGTGTTTAATTTTTAATTTAATTTTTAATGTGTATTTTTTAATTTATTTACACGACCGTCCATTATTTAACATTCTGAAAGTCGAGTGAAGTCACTCCAAATTTTATATATATATAAATTTGTGCCTAACCTTTTCAACTGAAAAAAAAATGTATCTTTTTTTTTTTTTTTTTTTTTTTTTTTTTAAGAGTTTTATTATAAAGTTTTACTTTTCATAATTATTTCTAATTCCAAAAAGCTTTAACATCTGGGATTTTAAAATGGAAAAAACATAAATGTTCTTTGTTTCTGTAAAAAAACAAGATAAATCTTTAACTACAAGCTCGTTAAATTTGAAAAAAAAAGTAACTTTACTATTAAACAACTAAAATTTCATAATATTATTTCTTTTAGAAAATTACATAAATTTCGTTTCGTCAATCAAGATTTTTCTAGCATAATTTTAGGCTTGCAAGTTTCATTTCTGTAAAATAAAGTTTTGAAACTTTTTTTCAAAATAAAAAAGTAAAATTTTATCTTTTAGAAATAAAAATGGATTGCCAGGAGTGTGTTTTCTTTTAAAAGTTTAACAGCAATATAGGATATTTTAAATGTATTCCATAAACATAAGGAAGAGAATTTTTAAAATGACAAATAAAAAACAACTGTAAATATTGCCTTTCCTATTTTTGAATATGCAATATATAATACTTTTATTATCTGTTCTTCTGTGCGCTAAATAAGGAGAAATAAAGCATTAAAAAGGACTGTAAGTATTTAATAACGTTTTTCTAGAATTTTTATAATTTTTATTTTATATTGCTATTGGAGGTAAATAAATATTATTTATCATTTATATTATAGAATATATCATTTATTCTTATACTTACTAACTATATCACATCTTCATGCATTAAAAGAAATCTCCTATTTATTATAGACAAAAAATAAAATATTTTTAATTCATTTCATTTATTTTTATTTTTATTTCTTTTAATTCCGTTATTGTTTGTTATTTAAGGAAAATTACTTTACTTAGCTAAAATTTAACGGAAAAAAAAAATAAAAAAAGCTTCATGTTTATTAATTATTTGAACATTTTAGTTATCTGTTGTTTCATATATATTATTAAATTGATGAAGATACAGTGTTATTTTTATTTTATTTTTTTTTCTTTTTAATGGTAAATATATTTGATAGTATATTATTATGCTGCGATAAATTGTAATAATCTGTGAGAATAAATACTAAAAGTCAGAGAAAAAATAAATCTCGGCGACCATTTTTTATCTACAGATTCTCTAAAGGAAAATCAGATGTCATCGTCTTTATTATCCGAGAAGCAAAAACAAAGAGCAGTACTCCGGAAAGAAAAAAAGAAAGAAAAAGAAAACTCAATCCGCTTTTGTTTTCTTTACAGACGTTTCAGCTAATATTTTCTGAGAATGTAAGAAGAGTGTTCGCCATACACTGACAAATCTCATTCATAAATACTGTATTAAGATGACTGCGATTGGATTATTGGACGAGTTTACACACACATATTCGTAAATATACATATGCATGTGTGCACGTGCGTGTGTATATACGATAAATATACGCTATCTACCAATAAGTATTTGAATTTATGTAACGTTTGTAATGAATGTATGAAGCAAATGTTTACAAACATTTCCTTCATATATTCGAAATAAATAATCTATATTCAATGATCAATTGCTAAAATTTCAGTTACTTATTTGTTAAGTTATTATGATTATATAATAATAACTAGCAGGCTTTGCCTGCTTCGTTGGGCACTATTTAAATGAGTTGTCGAAATCCAAAAAAAAAAAAAAAACTGCGCTTTTGGAAATATTCTAAGTAAGTCGGATAGCTTTTTTCAACATCTTCGTTCCATTTTTGGTAGAGTTCAACTCAAAAATCAGGAATTAGCGAAATTTCTCGCCAAAAACAAATTTTAACCCTCCCTCCGCTTAAAAATCGAAAAATCCCAAATCGCAGATAGTGTTTTATTTGTACTCATGTCTAGTCTCCCCATGTGCAATTTCTTTACCGTGAATTAATTTGGAGCCGAGTTATGCTTACAAACATGTTTTTTACTTTCCCCCCCCCAGGGGGAACGGAGGGGAATTTTGAAAATATTTATATATAATTTTAAGTTGGGTAAAGATCTATGTTTCTGTCAAGCTCCGTTGAATTCCGTCCAGCCGTTCTCAAATGATGCCCGAACAAAAATTGGGCGTCCGGAATTTGCGAAAGTTCCCGCCAAAAATCTATTTTCCCCCTCCCTCCGCTTAAAAATCGAAAAATCCCAAATCGCAGATAGTATTTTATTTGTACTCATGTCTAGTATCCCCACGTGCAATTTCTTTACTGTGAAGTAATTTGGAGCCGAGTTACGCTTAAAAACGTGTTTTTGAATTTACCCCTCCCCCAGGGTAAGGAACGGAGGCTAATTTCGAAAATATTGATAGATATATTTCAAGTTGGGTAAAGATCTAAGTTTATGCCAAGCGCCGTTGAATTCTGTCTAGCCGTTCTCAAGTGATGCCCGGACAAAAATTGCGTTACAGACATACGGACACCATGACATACACACACACACACAGACAAAATTTTCTGAAGTCAGTTTCGGCTTTCATGTTGTGTGAAACGTGTAGATATCGCAAAATTTTTGGATTCTGACAAATTTACAGACAAAAGTCTGATTTTATTAATATAGACAATTAAAAAAAAAAAAAACACTAATAATTTCGAATATTTTCAATAATTAACTTTTACCAAAATATATAAAAGTGTTTATTCCTTCATTTACTTATTTATTTATTTATTTATTTTTCGTTAATATATAACTATTCACTTAGCACTGATTTTTAGGAAAGTTAAAAAGTTTTGACAATCAACGTAACTGTAAAAAATACATTTGAAGCAATTAATTTTACGGAAAGGCTTTCACAATATATATATATATATGAATGATATTTTTACGCCAGACGTCTTAAAACCTTATTAATAAGTAACACACGCTTTAGCGGTTTCATTAGCTTTTCAGCTGGTTATTTCTTAGACCATTACATAAATGCAGTGATATCTATCTTTATGATTCCTAATCAATACATACTCAGCTTTAATAGCGCTGAAGTGGAAGGGTAAAGAATATGACTGATGTTAAATGAGTGTAATAATATGCTATACTTATGTCTTTATATCAAAACATTTTTTTTTATATATATATTAATCATTTTCAAAACTTTTCATCAATATTTTTCTAATGTTATTGACTATATAATAAAAATGTAAACTACTGAACTTTATGTGTGTAAATTTTTCAATGAGATTCAGTAATAATTTATTGGAATTAAATCAATTGTTTAAACAAATTAACTTAGTGAGTTTATTTTGTCCGCATTTTAGTGATATTCTCTACATTTTGAATTCCATCTCAAGTCGTTTTACCAAGGAAAATTTCAGTTTAATAAAAAAGAAATGTCTATCTAAAATGAAACAGAATTTTTTAACTTATAATACATTTTAAGGAGAGTTTTAGAGCATGCTTATATCCATCGATAGATAGACATTATTTTAACGGATAAAAAATCTGGAGTGACTCCACTCGACTTTCCGAACATTGAGTCATTAACAGTTTTGTAGATAAAGTAAAGAAAGAGGATTTATTAAACAAACAAAAGAGAGAAAACCATAATAGAGTGTTTCAGTATTTTTCTCCATATATTACACGATGTTTTATTGAACGCTACTGAACTTTGAGCCCATTGATCATAATGATAAAGAATTTTTCGTTGTGTCCCTGTGAAAACCTATAATTGCTAGATTCACCAAAATCCTTATAGTTAGTGCAACAGTGATTTATAATATTCATATAAATTTCCAGCTCAATTGAATAAGGCGTTTAGATGCTATCGCACTTTGAAGAATTTGGTCCCATAGGCCATAATGATAAAGAATTTTTCTTTGTGTCCCTGTAAAAAAAAACTATAAGTGCTAGATTCACCAAAATCAATAGGATTCGTACTATGGTGACTTACAATATATGTACCAACTTTCAGCTTATTCGAACAAAGCGTTTAGACGCTAGCGTGTTCACTCACATACATACATACACACACACATACATACATCATCGCAAAAATAGTGAAAACGGACTCAGGGGACCTCGAAACGTATAGAAACATCAAAATCTCAAATTCGGATTTTTGACATGATTACAATACCTTCCTCAGTGTTCGGAAAGTAAGAAGATAAACGATTATTTTATGAAGATAAATTTGTGCATTTAAAATATTCGTTCTAAAGTGCACATTAATATAGTATTCTTATACATGTTTGAGAAACGTGAGAAATGTGATTCTAAGATGTACAATACAAATATTTTAAATATGTGCACTGAATAAGAATGTATATTTTTGAAATTAAAAAAAATTTAATAAAATAACCTTGGACTTTTTATTAAATTTTTAATAAGCACAATTCTTTAAATATACATACCTGCGTACATATATATATATATATATACATGATATATATATATATATATATATATATATATATAGTTTTATATAGAAAGTAATAAATAGGCGTAAAAGTTTAAGATAAGTGGGCGTGGTTGACAAAAGACATTTTTATAAATACAGGAACAACGAATTAATATACCAGAAAGCATTTGAAAACAATTCCTATCAATTACATTAATTCTTCGTTTTGTATTTATTAACATTTTTAATTTATTTTTATTAACCGCGCCTACTTATCTTAAACTTTTACAGCTTTTTAATACTTTCTATATAAAACCATAGCCTCCTAAACTAAATGCCTGTCGCGTGGCTCGGAATCATAGCAACAGATGAAACGGTAGACAGCGCCTCCTGCTACAGATTGCACGATTTTTTATTCAACTGCCACCAATAATTTTAAGAAGTGATATATGATGTATATAATCGACGTTTCTTCGATTCTCTTCGCCTTTTATGCATATCATATCCTACCTTTAAAATTTTTTGGTGGTTGTTGAATAAAAAAGTCGGGCAAATTGCATCAGGTAGCGCTGTACCGTTTCAACTGTTGCTAAGTTTTCGAGCAACGCGACAGGCATCTAGTTCAGGAGGCTATGTTAAAACTATACTTTTTGTATTATTTTTCGCGCTGCCTTAGGCACTTTTTTTATACAAACATTCTTTAATTAATATTTAAACAATATATATATAGTTTTAAATAGAAAGTGATAAATAGGTGTAAAAGTCTAAAGTTATGTATATATATATATATATATATATATATAAATAAATTTAAGAAATCTTGTTACTTTGTTTGACCTGTGTATGTTACTTTAGTGAATTATTTGACTGAGTATTCTTCGTTCTCATTCTTTACTTTTACTATCAAAAGGATTATATATTATTTCTTAGATAAAATTGTAAATTCATAAATGTATGAAATTGGCATATATTTAAAGTTTAAATATTCATCAAAACATAATAAAACAATATCTATAACAAACATTGCATTAGATTTAGCACATCGAAGAAATATATCTATCAAAAAATAATTACGAAGCAATTTTTTTTTTTTTTTTTTTTTTTTTTTGGTCAAAATATTGGAATCGGAAGTATTTTTGAATTTTGAACATTAAACTTATTTTAAAAGTTTAATTTATATATATTCACGAAAAAAACTAAATTAGTCTTTCTTTTTCCATTAAGAAAGAAAATTAGTTCTGCAAGCTATGCTCTTTAAAAATGGTAATTTTTTAAGAGAATAGTTTATTGATTTTTATCTCTCTATTTATTTTATTTTTTTTTAATGTGGCATTTTAAAAGTTTTCTAACAAAAAAGTTTAAGATTAATTAATAATTGACAAAAAATAATTTGTTTTGGAAAAAAAAATATGTTCCATGTATTAAAATTACATATAAACATTTATTTGCACATACGCATGCAATTATCAGCGGTATAAAGACTATTTGTTTTCTTTTATCCTCTTTATTTTAAACTTATTCTAAACACAAGTTGAATTTTTATATATGTAATATTTTAATCTTTTGTTTCTGTAAAAATATTTATATATTTCTCAGCACTTTCTTTTTTTCTGAATAATATTTACATATTAATAATAATCCATTATCGTCACGTCGCTTAATATAATTTTTGAAACACCTATCTTAAATATTATTAGGACATATGTCGTACTATATTAGTTTTATTAGCTTCCTAGTTTGTTATTGCCTAGATCATTAAATAAATGCCGTGATGACGGTGATTTTCTACCGACCGTCAGCTTTCATATTGCACTAATGGAAGGGTGAAAAATGATATTATTCTAGTAGAATAATGTTTTATACCTTTTCTTAACATTACTTTCCTCTTTATATTATCTCATTTTCACTGCTATTCTCCAACTTATTTATGATGTTATAGGACATATTAGGAACGACAAATTGTTAAAAAAGAGATAATTTCTTCTTGTGAGAATAGATATTTTATCTATTTATTAAAAGTATTAAAGTGAATTACTTTAAATTATATTGTCAGTGTCAATTTTTGTAATATAGAAGGTAATTTCAACGTTGATATTGAATATATATATATATGTATATATACACACCTTCCACAAATCTACTTTTAAAAATATATCTACGTGTTGTTGTTTTTGTTGTTGTTGTTGTTGTTGTTGTTTTTAATGTTGTAAATTTTTTTAATGTTAATTAACCATGCAATTATAAATTTCTTCTGGGATATTTAGAGTTTCTTTACAAAATTAAGTATTAATTTCCTTGAAAGCGATTAATCCCTCTAACTGTTTTGTTACCAAGAAAAAGACTGGACTTTGATTATATATTGAAAATAATTTTGATTTTAAGTCATTAAATTTCATTTATTACATTAAAACCTACAATTATTATATAAAATCTAAAATCTATATTAAAATCTATAACATTTTCTCATGGAATATAAACACCGTCGTTCTGATTTAAATATCGAATTATTTTTTGTAATTTTGTCTTACTCGTGGAAAAAGTGAAACACTAGTGTCATAAAAGTTATATTTTTGAAATTTCTTGTTAGTTTAAATTTTACTTTTTAAATTGAAGTGGAATAAAATTATTTTTTAACTAGTGAAAATAAATACTCTGTATTTTCTAGTCTCATCTGAAATGTATGTTTATAATGTAAAAGTCACTGTGGCTCAATTTTTCTAGGGAATCTCCTACCACTTTAGTATTTTCTGAATTTTGAATTTTCTATAGCCAATAAATGGAAACTAAAATATTCATGTAAAATATAAAATATTTAGACACATATGTGGGAATTGTAGATAAGTCTTTAATGTTATTATATTTTACTTCCTTCTATATATGGAAAAAAAGTATTAGAAACGTGAAAATTTTCGAACTCCAGTTTTCGACGAATTTACACGTTTTAGGATGTCCTGAACACGATTTCACTGCTTTTAGAAAATGTCTGTCTGTGTGTGTATATATATCACAAATTTTGTGGACACTGTATCTCACGAACCAACAAACGAAATTAAACCAAACATGATATTTAGTTGGGCCCTAACATGAACTGGGGCTGATTAAATTTGGGGATCTATCGCTCAACAGGGGGCGCTGTGATCCCATTTTTTTTTCTAAATTTTTAACATGGCAGTATAGGACAGAATTCCGTATAAATGTACGTAATGAGAGATTTTTTTAACGTGTGATTGTAAAATTTATATGAATTATTGATAATAGTGATTGTAAACTGGAATGATGGAGGGTATGAAAAAGTGCTGGATGGAACTAGTGATGGTAAACTGGAGGAAAAAACTGTGCATGTGGGAGCATCGCTTGGGTGAAAATTTTCAATATGGATATCTTTCGAAAGATCTCGTCAATATCTTTAAAATGAATGGTTGAACGATAGATCTGTGATAATTTAAAACAAAGTTAATTAAAAAAAAAAAAATTGGGAGGTGGGGGGGAATCGTATTTTTTCTGATATTGGCAAGTAAAAATGACATTCTTTCGGCATTTAGTTATAGATAATTCTGTCAGATAAAAATCCTCTGCATTTACCATGAAAAATAATTTAATAATTTAATAAACAATTTGTATTGCATGAATTTTGTGAATAATTACGTAAAAGAAAGTCTTGTGGTGGTCACATCATACTACTTTTATACGTTGTTTTGATATGAGTTATCTTAAATATCTACGATTAAATAAAAAAAAAAAAATAATAATAATAATCATTTCTTTAACAGCAACTTAAATTTGAAAACGTCCTTGATTCATGAAAACACACATAACATGTCCTATTATCTCCGTTCATATAATTTTAGAAGCATCGATAGATATCGCTAGCGTAAATATGATTCAATACAAATCGACTTCATTTTGTTATGTGACATATTTTGAACAAATACTTATCATTATATCAATGTTCCGAACTATTATGAAATAGTTTAATGTTTATCAGAATGAAATAACTGACAAAAATATTACTGAATGTGCAAGTATTTTGAGCATTGAACGAGATAAGTAGTACTTACTTACTTAACTTAATTTACAGTCAGCCAAGAAAGTACTTTTCATATGTATAATTTCCAAGTACTGTCAGTTTATTTCGGCGATATTTATCTGTACATTTCTTTATATTTCCTTGATAAACATACTTATTTATCTTAAAATGAAATTGTTTTCATAATGTCTCTATTTCAGATAATGTTTCTTCCTTCAAATTGTTTTGGTAGCGCATATAGCATTTCCTACCAAATGAGAAATGAAAATTTAAAGTATTTTAAAATTTTAAAGATATTTATGATATGATACAATCATTTACATTTCTAATGGTTCGGTGATAACATATATTTTTATCACAAACATATGAATATTAAAAGCTAAAATGTAAATATTACTTTTTGAATTCTATACATTTCAAAACGGTATATTATTGAGGACAATTCGGGCTTTATTGCTTATTAGATAAGAAAAATATTAAGTTATTGACGAGGAAAGGGGAGTGTTATGCCTTTATTGCTGTGATAATGCATATGAGTGCGAGTTTTAAAGTTCCCATCACTCATAATAACCTGTGTATATATTTTAGATTGTATCCTTTTCTAAATTAAGAGAGCTTTCTAGAGGGGCAAGATAAGTCATTTATTCTACAAGTTTTGTTAAGCATTTTTAAAAACATTGTAGCTATATTTAAATGAAAAATCTTTCAAAAAAATCTCTTAAATGATATTTTTTATCAAATATTATTGCCTTTACGACTTATTATTATTTTTTTATTTTTCTACAAAAATAGAAGAGTAATTTTTTTTTTTTAAAGAACTACATAACATTTAACTACAGAGCTGCCAACCTAATCCGGCAAATTGTTAGTACCGCCCATTTTTCTACACCGCTTAATTTTTAGAATATTTGTTTTCTTAATTTATCGTAAATATATTTGAAGAGAATTACTCTAAAAATTAAGTGGTGTAGAAAAATGGGCGGTACTAACAATTTGCCGGATTAGGTTGGCAGCTCTGTAACTGTTTTACTATTGTGAACAAAATATACAGGGGGTCATACATCTCACTCTTGTTATTGACATTTTCAGCCTTTTATGCTACCACTATATACTTACAGAAATCTTTATCATATTTCTATAATAGTGTGTCATGGTTAAGTAGGATAGAGAATATTTTATGAAAATAGTGGCAGCATAAAAGGTGGAAATTTCTCATCCTTAAGTGTCCTGAAAAAAAAAACCGGGATGTACGACCCTTGTATATATATATGTGTGTGTGTGTGTGTGTGTGTGTGTGTGTGTGTGTGTGTGTGTCTGTGTGAGGTTCCAGACCTGCGTGGAATGCCCTCCATGGTGGTCTTTCATTAAAGAGAAATAGAAATTCTCACCATTAATAAAAAAAAAAAAAAAAAAGAATGAAAGTTAATAAAATCATCAGGGCAGTGAAAATAAATTTAATAAAATAGTTTCAACTTGCAATTTTCTAAACAATACTAGATTGCGTTAGCTTCAGCAGAAAACAAAAAATAATATCTTTTGAAAATTAAAATTTAGTAATTAAACAATAATAACGTGAAAATATACTTCGCAATAATTTTGATTTTTAAAAAGGGATTATATTATGTAGTAAACTAATTTTCTGCTGATTCTAAACATGTTGAACATCTTATTAGTGAAAATGGTTACGGAAAAAATTAAGTGCTACAAATTTTTCTCGCTGGATTATTTTTCTCTTCGAAAATGAAGAACGAGGTCGAGAGATTTTTCTCTTTCATCTGGTACACTGTAGGTGATAAGTTCGAACCCAAGTCATGCTCGTCAAAGTAACTGTTAAAATCTTTTTTATTATTATTTGGATGAATATGAGCTAAAACCACTCCCTTAATGAACTCGCTCCACCTATTCATAGGTTCTTAGTACAGGCAATAGACACACTAGCTTTAACCCATAAACTAACTAACAAGCAGGCATTTTTTTTTCTTCGAAATTATATAGATAAAGTATTAATGAATTGCATATTACCTTAAGAAATATGCTATAGCAATTATATTATACTGTTTCAAAAATATTTTTTTAAAAAAGTCTGTGACAGAATTTAATGTAGTACGACAGGACAATTTATGGGTGTGGCTGTGACTTGTCTGGAAACTCTACCATAATCGGTAAATCAAGTCCGAAATGAAAGTGGGCGTGGCCAAGCTATTCCATAAAATACATTGTAATATCTCTAATATTGAGAAAATGACTTAGAAATTTTGCAAGTCCAAAGTATAGGTGGGTATGGCTTATAAGCCCCTATAATATTACTTGGGGACATATAGTCCACGCCCCCTCAGACTCCCGTGATAGAGTAAGAAATTAAATGGTAAAATTTATACTGGCAGGCCTTTTGGCATTTTTGAAGTGGAACACTATAAATTGGTAACGACACAAAATGGCAGGTTGAAAGTCCTGTTGTACTAATAAATGAAAAAAAAAAGAGCAAATTATTTCATAAAACATGATACATGTGTTTAAAAAATTCAATTCACAGTCTTACATATCGATTTTCTTTCGTATACTTCATATTTTTAAAAATATATCTTGTAAAATTTTAATAATGTAATAAAATAAGTTTTGAATTACACTCAAATAATCTCAAATTGCACATCAATAAATAATTTGTTTTCTATACTCATTAAATTCATTGAAAAATATAATATAACTGAAAGATGAATACAATTTTCAATTTTGTGTGCTTTAAAAATTTAATTGACTCTAAACTTTTCAAATATGTTAAACTGAAAGATGTACTCTAATCAAAGTTTTTTATTGTTAACTAAGTTTTTTTTTTTACTTTTAAGTGAAAGAATGTGAAAGCTCCTTGGAAAACTGATGTAATATATTCGCTGTTAAAATTCAAATCTTTATAAG
Source organism: Salticus scenicus (assembly GCA_963930645.1). NCBI lineage: Eukaryota > Metazoa > Arthropoda > Arachnida > Araneae > Salticidae > Salticus > Salticus scenicus. Next base: position 31,827,249 of record OZ005648.1, read on the forward strand.
ATAATTTTCTCAAATTTAAATGTGTTCGATTAAAATGTTAATTTTAAACTCTTTAGCATTTAAAACATAATAAAACCTTCTCAGTATATCATGTACTTAAATAAATTTCGAGAACACGCTGAAATAACTTCTTCGTCTCAAAATACAACACTATTTACAAAGAGAAACTAGGAAGTTTAACTACTTTGATAAAACAAATTAAAAGCTCTGAAATTGCGAAGACCTTTTACTTTTGAAGCACGTGTAAATATTTTTTCTAATTATATCCTCGGCGGATAGTTATTTTAGATATGTTACATTTATGATATCTAAAAACATACGTATAAATTATTAGATAAAGACTAAAAATGTAAGTACTTATAAAACTTAAAACTCTCTTCATTTCAAGTAATTTGATGATAGAGCACCTGGGTTCACCTTCATGTTACGTGTGCAATGTTATTTTTCAGCCATTTCGAAAATTGTGTTATAAATATCACGACAAAGTATTAAAACTCCTTTATAAGTTTTTAGTATAAAATTTCTGAATTAATTTTTAGATAAATTGGAATCCATAAAGAAACATATAGGGCTCCAGTGATTGACACTTTTAGAGCAATTTCTGATGTTTTTATTGTTTTAGTCATCAGAAACTATTTTTGTAAATTTTAAGTTAATATATATAGCATGAAAGACTTTCAGAATCATATGTTAAAAAATATGCATTTGAAAATTATTATTATTATTTTTTTTATGAATTTTTATTTCACACCCACTCAGTGTTTCAGTAATTGACACTGCCAGTTTTTCATTTTATCACTAATTAGCATCCTTTGCTCCAGTGTTTGACACTGTTAGGTTTACATTTTACCAGTTATTGACACCCTATGCTTCAGTGTTTGGCCATAGCCTCCTAAACTAGATAACTGTCGCGTTGCTCGTAAACTTGGCAACAGTTCAAGCGGTAGACAGCGCCCCCTGGTACAGATTTCGTGACTTTTTTATTCAATTTTCATCAATAATTTTAAGAAGTGATATATGATATATATAATCGACGTTTCTTTGATTCTATTGGCTTTTTATGAATATCAAATCCCACTTTTTAAAATTATTGGTGGCTGTTGAATAAAAAAGTTGCGCAATCTGCCCCAGGTGGCGCTGCCTACCGCTTCAACTGTTGCCGAGTTTAAGAGCAACGCGACAAGCATCTAGTTTAGGAGGCTATGGTTTCACATACAATGTTTAAATTCTTATATGTAAAACATGTGCTTTTATTTCTTTTTTTCTTATTTATTAATTATTTCGGGAAAGATATCAATCACTGGAGCATGTGAATCACTGGAGCCCTGTATGATTAAAATAATAATTATAATAATAATAATAATAATAATAAATTAAGTTTAATCAAGACAATGTTCAGTTAGTCTAAAAATTATTTAATTTATTAAAATGCATGCGAATCAGTTGAAACCTACAATTCAGATTTGTTAGCAAGTTGTTATTAAGAGTTGTAAACCCTTTAAGGCATTACCCTCTATTTAGTGATAGTATCGTCTTAATAATAAAAGGCCAAGTTTCTCGAGACTAACGCTGAAAAGGCCATAGCTAAAACAATATATATTGGAATAAAGAAAGTAATTTTATCCATGGTTTCCCTGTGCGCATTTCAGTAAAATAAAATAATGAAAAAGGATAACTTAACGAAACAATTCACATCACAATCGCAACAATGTATTGAGGCAAAGAAAATAAAATTTTACCCATGGTTTACATGGTTTTGGAAGATTCCTTCACTGATTCAAGGTATAATAAATTTGATATTGTGAAAAAAAAATTTCGAACTGTGGATGGATGGATGGTTGGGTTTTACGTCGCACTAGTGCTGCGCAGATGGGCAATTGGCGACGGTCTGGGACACACCACTAGAGGTGGTCCGGAGACAAGCCATCACAATTTTGATCCTCCACGGAAGAGATGGCTCTCCCGCTTCGGTGAACCCCAGAGGTATAATTTTTGATGGGAACATGGAGGACATTGCGGCCACGACAGATTTTACGTGCACCAGCCACCATTAGTGTACACGACGGTCTTTGGCCGGCTCGAGTACCGAACCCGCAATCTTCCAATTACGAGGCCGGCGATTTCGAACTGTGAAAGATATACTTCAAATTATCTTTAATAACAGATAAAGTATAATAATATGGATTCTGAAGGTGGTGTTAACTAGTAGTTCTTAGTTTGAATTTTGAAAAAAAAAAAAATATATATATATATATATATATTAAAAGATACTAGTTTTATCATATTATTTATGAAAGACAACAATTATTAATTTATACATTTTAGTGAAAATTTACGGAATCTTTAATTTGCATTTATATTGTTTATATATATAATAAAAAATTAGTTTAATTGTAAAATATATTTATTTAATTTAAAAAAAATCTAATCTTATAGCATGGGAAAAAATTCATATTTAATATATATGTAAATTACATTTAACTAAAAACAGTTTTGAATATTCTTAAAAGAAAATTCACTTTGCATTTTAAGTAACTCGTTTGCTAAAATGCAAAATTACTTTCACATCGATAAAAAACATTAAAACTTTCGAAAATAAACTATAAGTCTTAGTTTATAGCCATTATTGTAAATTTAAATGCATCAAAGAAATTTAGCATATTTATTTAAATACACTTAGAAATATTTTCCGAAGTATAATACTTCATTATCTTCTTTCGATGAAGAAACATTATTTCGAAAATTTCTCTCATCTAACTTTTCTGTGTTGATGAGAAAATAATGTCTTCAGTTTGCCTCAAGCGTCAATCCAGTTAAAATTGACTTTTAAAATAATTAAATCTACCGTAGTACAATTGTTTTCTGGATTTCATAAAAAAAGAAAAAAGCACTTTGGAGAAAATACGGATGCTTAAGTATGTAATATAGAGTCAAAGTTTAAAGATGAATTTAAGATACCATTAATCTACTTCAGTTTAAAAGAGTTATGTTACATGTGATAGTTGAATACCTTTTCGACACTGAACATTCATTTTAAGTGAGTTATACAGGGTAAGTAAAAATGAATATAGCGATTACAAACGGCTATAACTATTTAATGGAAAAGAATTTATCGATAAGATTAACACAGAATGTAAAAGGAGCTCCAAAATTTTGTATACATACGTCATAGATGTTCTTTGTGACTTCCCTTGGTCACACGGACAACATCTAGACGGTTGTCCATTTTATGCCATACATTCTGAAGCATAACTGCAGTCACCGACGCAAGCGCATTACAAATGCGTACTTTCAGACCTGCGATTTTTATCTATGAGTTTATGTGAAAGACGTGCTTCCCATGCCCAAAACAATTGAAGAACTCAAAGTTCGCATCTGTAATGCGTTTGCGTCGGCGACTGAACAAATGCTTCATAATGTATGGCGTGAAATGGACTACCGCTAGATGTTGTCCGTGTGACCAAGGGCAGTCACATAGAATACCTATGACGTATGTATACAAAATTTTGTAGTTCCGTCTACATTCTGTGTTAATCTTATCGATAAATTCTTTTTCATTAAATAGTTATAGCCGTTTGTAATCGCTGTATTCATTTTGACTTACTCTGTACATTAAATTGCTGCAATGTAAAAATTATTGAGATCTAAAATACAATTCAGTAAAAATCCATTTATTCATTCAAAAGACATCTTTAAAATTGATTTTTTTTTTAATTATTATTTATTCATTATACACTATCTACCAATAAGTATTTGGACACTTTCGATTTCAAACGTTTTGTCAAATATCTAGAAAAGTTCTTTAGAAATCATCTTGGAGCTTTGTTAGTGTAAAACACATTATTCTTCATATATTTCAGAAAAAGTTGTGTCTTGAAAAGGAAAAGGGAACCAGTAAAAAATTTAACCAAAAAAAAAAAAAGTTTTGGATCACCCTGTAAAACGTAATGCTTGAAATACTTCTTGGTAGATAGTGTATTTTGTTAACTGATGAAAATTAAAATATTTACTGTGGGATATTTTATTTATATTCATTGGGTATATTTGGGATATTCATTGGGATATTTTATTTATATTCATAGGCGTATTCTAAGTGGGGGGTGGAGAGAGAGAGAGAGAGAGGGAGAGGCTGTATGTCCAATTGCTATTTTTAATCTAGATAGACAAAATCAATCGAGGCATTTCAAATTTTTTAACAAAATGACAGTGAAGGCTTAATGCTCAAAATAAATTACATTTCCATAATTATAATTGCGGGATTTGACCGTTTCACTGGTCGCATAATACTTAAATGAATCGTTTTTATTCAAAAATCAGTTTTCTTTTTTATTCATTTATAAATTTCAAAAAATATAAGTTTTGAAAAAAATTTCTGTTCAAAATTTTAATTGCCTGAAAAAAAAAATTCCATTGAAAGTTTTAAAAGCTTGGAGAAAATTTCCATTGAAATCAGTCAATTAGTTCTCGAAAAACAAATTAATTAATAAATAGTTCTCGTTTTGGATCTGCATTGCTATAGGCAGTATTTTAACCGGGCGCGTTTCATGGGCAGATTTTCTTCTTCTTCTTCATTTTTTAATTTTAACTAACTCGTAAAGACAGGTGAAACTTAAGAAAGTCAGTCGAAATTCAATAAATTAGAAAAAAAAATTCATCGGAATTGGGCAATAAGTTCTCAAATATATATATATATATATATATATATATATATATATATAAGAATTTAGGAAGCTCTTGTTTAGTTTTCATTGCCTTTGGAAGCGTTTTTTCCCACATGTTGCAGGTACAAAACGTGCTGCTTCAGCTCTTTTTAATATTTTTTTCCCCCCTTTAGAGAATTTTTTTTTTTTAAATGAACTTTGTGTGTCGCCACTGCTGTCGGCATGATGCGCAGTTACTTTTTTTCCTAAAAGAACATCGGTTCGCATTTCAATGCATTTGGCTTCGCGGATGCGCAATTACTTACAAGTAAAACATATTTACTAATGGTGTGGGGTTCGAAATCCGTACTACTTTCAATAACGTCTTACTGGGCCGTCTTACTTGACTCCTCGCGTACTTTATGTATATATACATATAGTAACACCTCAATATGAGGTCACTCACTTAAAATTTAAAAGAAGGTAATTATTTATAAAATACAATGATTATTAATATGTATTTTTTAATTCAGTGAAGAATGTTGGAATTTCGCATTTATATATAAACATGGGTAAGACATTCATACCGGAAATTTTTCATAAATGTTTTCAGGTTATTTAATTTTATTTATTCGTCAAAAAATATATGACAGATTCCATTTTAAAAATACTGGTGATAAATCTAATTTCAAAAATCGTTTTAGTAAATCTGATATCAGCTATGCATATACTGTTTATGTATATCGTAAAAATCAGTTTAATTAGTGGGAAAAATGTTGTTTTAATTAACAAAAACTAAATTAATTTAATAGCTATTACAAACGTTAAAACTATGGAAAATAAACTAAAACATTTAGTTGATAGTCATTAAGGTGAATTTGAATGCATTAAAGAAATTAAGCATAAAAACACGCTAAGAATATTATTCCGAAATAAACTTCATTATCTTCTTTCGATGCAAGAACTTTATGCCAAAAATTTCTTTCAACTGATTAGAACAGACTTCCCTGAGTAAACTGCTGTTGATGAGAAATTAATGTCTTCAATTTCCCTCAGGTGCCAAACCACTTAAAATTAATTTTTAATATAATTAAAGCCATCATAGTAAAAAAAAATGTTTTTTGAATTTCATACGGAAAAATAGTATTTTGAAAAAAATATGAAAATTTAAGTATGTAATATAGAGTTCAAAGTTTAACGGAAAATCTAAAATGTCATTAATCAATTTCAGTTTAAAATAGTTATGTTTCGGGTCCCCCCTCTGCCTTCAGCAGTTTTACCCAAACACGTATCAAGCATTTTTTTTTTCTTTTTTTTACTTTTAGATAGCTTTTATAGACGGGTGAAATTAAAAATATTCTATTGAAAATTCAATAATTTTCAAGAAAAATCTCCACTAAAATTGATCAATTAGTTCTCGAAAAATATTGTCAAATGCTTGAGAACCATTTTTTGATTTTCGCTGCCATTTGGCAACGTTTTTCTCACGACTGATCGAATGCATTGCCCGTGTGCAGTTTTTTTTTTTTTTTTCCTAGAAAAATAAACGAGTTTAGAATTGGACATCAATCCGTGTCCCCTTTGCCTTTGGTAGTGACATACCCGTGGGCCGTAAGCACTTACTTTTTTTTTTCTCATGAAAGAAATAAATTTGCAAAGCAACTTTGGTTCGTATTCACATTGCATTTGGCAGCATCTTAAGCGAGCGTGTACAGTGCAGCCACATATCCTAAAACTAGCAGTGAGGACGCGTCTAAAATGTTGGAGAGATGCCAGCTTGACCGACAGTTTGAAATTCGGAAAACATCCAGTAATTACGCGCTCTGATATTGCTCATTTTCTTTGAGTCAGATGACGGTCACCCCTATTTTAGCATTGGACTCGTTGAGTTAGCACTTGCACAGATGCTTCCGTGGTTTCATAAAACGTGGTCGAAGAATAATTTTTTACTTAAAAATAAACAAATTTACGAAGGAAGTGCGGTTTAAATCCGTACTGTCTTCGGCAGCGTCTTACCGGGGTGCTTTACCTGCCCCCACGCATCTTTTAAATATAAGTAGTATAAACGTGTGGGTACGAGCACACCTCCTTTCATGGGTTCCATGGAGCCATTAGTACAGGACCATCTCATCCAAACCAGTCCTATCACGTCTCTAGTGAAAAGTTTTCTAGATCCATAAAAGCTCTGTGGTATCATGAATGTTGTCTGAGCAATGTTTAACCCACCCCCCTCCCTGTGGGTTCTATGGAACTATAGTTGGAATAAACCTGACCGGGTGCACTCCTTTTGGACCAATTGTTGGGTGAGTCGCAACCAATTAGAGATGGATCGCATTTTTTCTTGCGATATTCTGTATTATAAACGCAGGAATGTTTGTAGAATGCGTTCTCCAAGATGAAGGTGGTACGGCTGCTATGTGCACTTGGTATAGCGGCGGTCGAGAATCTTTCGACCCACTTCTGTAAGAAGGTTGGTTCAGACACGTTCTCCTGCCAGAACGGTTTAACAAATCAATAGGGGCAAAGGCCTTGCGGGAAATGGATAAGGGCGAAAGCGAACTGGTATACAAAGAGGTGAAAAATACTAATAAAAATCACACGGCGCTCCTTCTGGAATTCGTGGCGTTGTAGATGATATCAAAACCATATAGTCATAATTCGTAATATTAAGACCTACTTCGAACCGAATGCACTTCAGACTTGAGTGTCGCAGATTTTTTTTTACATCCTCTGTAAGAAACATGTCAATAAGTACACTAAGTACTATATCGGAGATGTTGTTCGAAGCTACTCTCAATGTACGTCATACTACCTGACGTATGTCATCGAACTAGCCAGCAAGGTTCTGGCCCTAGATCGCGGTGGATCTGGCAAAATGTTATGTTATAGGATTGAAGGACTGTTGTCTGCTTTTCAAGCTAGACCTTGATGGGATGCCTATGGCCGGCTATCCATACACGAGAGTTTCAGAGAACATCATGGAAAAATTTGAAAGGCTAGACTGACTAGCGCGTCCTCGGTTCGAACCCGGAACCTCCCTTTTTTCGTCTTTGTGAATGGAAACTCTCGGACACTAGTTAGGTTTTCAGTCGTCTTAAAAATTTTATCACATTTACCACTTATAGGTTGATATTTTGTTGCCATTACCTTCTTCTATCTGCTTCTCCGTCATTTGGCAACGTTGCTATGGAAATTCAGGGAAATCTTGGAAATCTCAAAAAATTTGTAAAGCTATTAAAAATTCAGGGAATTTCAAAATTTATTACAAAAACAAGGAAAAATCGGGGAATTTTGAAATTTTTGGGGAAAATATTTGGAAAATCTTTACATAATCATTTTTTTTATTATTACGAGTATTATTTAATGCTTTATATTGAAGAAGAAAAGGTCAATTATATGGTTTTTCCCAACTATAGTAAGTTTATAAAATTAATATAACCCAGATATGTTCAGTTGACTTGTAAACATGATAGATTATAATGCTGCATGATTACGTTATCTATTTTACTTTTAAAAGAGACAGGGAAAAACTCAGGGAATTTTTTATCCTGATTTCTGCAACAACCCTGTTTGGGGTTTTACATATAATGCTATAAAAGTTACCAATATCTCTCTGTGATATATGATTTTATCTTTTGTTATACATTTAATTTGCATGTAACTAAAAACGAAAATATCGTGACTTTAATTCAGATATCAATAGATTGTTTTCGTTCCTTTTATAGCTTCAAGCATATCCAACGAGATAAAAAAATAGATTCATTGAAGATATAAGTCGATTTTTCCTCTTTGATGTGAAAACAGCTGGAAATTTGAAAACATAAATTACGATTATTTATAAATTACACTTATTCATTTTTAGATTAGAAAATTTGCGTGATAAATATTATCAAAATTATACTTTATTCACTCACAAAACAAAATTCGTTGTTACATAGTTGCAGCTGGGGCATGAAATTTAAAGGTTGTATTTTACAAAGAGTTACATTTTAATACGGTGAGGAAGTTGGATACATTTACAAAACTCTCAATATGTTTGTATAGCTTGTAGTTTTTCACTTTAGATTTTTAAGATCATTTCGTAACACAAATTTTAGGTTTGCAATTGTATTTGTTCCTGCATATTACGCGTAAATAAAACATAAAATAAAAAAAAATAAAAAATAAACTTGATTTTTAGAGGAGGGGGGGGGGGTGTCATTTTGTATGAAATTAAAAGTGGTCTTTTACAACGTAACAATACACTATTTATATTTGTGCGATCTCATTCATATTCAGAGTAATGAACTAAACAATTATAAGATATGGAAATTATACTAGAATCAATGTATTATATATAATTTTTATTCATTAATTTTTCTGTGATTCAACCTTTAACGATGTCTAATATGTCATTTACTTTAACAATGTCTGGAATTATTTAATTGGTATCTATGAAGCATGCGATAGCTCTCACGTTTCATAAACTTCGATTTATAATTTAAATGCGGTATAAACTAATGACAATAAAAAGACTTTTTTTTTTTTTTTAACTTGCTGATTTTTATTTTTAATTAAAAATTCTGGTTCATTTTAATTTTTCACTGCACTATATACATTTAAACATAAAGACTGTATTATTATTAATTCGTACTGTCGTTTTTATTATTATTGTTCTTTGTTGCATAGTTTCTCATTTTAAGCTTTAACAATGTAATACGATATTTTCTAAAATAATACTTTAAAAAATTTCCTTCATTATAAGATTGCAAAATCTATTTACAAAATTTCTTCATTTTACCTAATTTTTGTAACATTTTTGTTCCATCAGTGACCGAGAGGTTCTGTTCACAAAGCTAGAAGACGAGAGGTACTGGATTCAAACACAGGGTTTCACTCGTCGTCCTAGTCACACAGTGTTTTTTTTTTTTTTTTTTTTTTTTTTTTTTTTTTTCTAAAACTTTTATAAATATGAACAAGAACCCCTTGGAAATACCCTCCTCCTCTTCACGGAGGGTACACCACCCATATCTAAATCCCTTCTTCAGTCTATCGAAAACTATGTGATTCATATTTAATATAATAAGATCGGACAAGAATAAATACGAATACTAAATGTAATATACACACTGTTCCACGCTTTTCCTGTAGAAAGACCACCACGGTGTGCAATACACCCAGGTCTAGTTTCCTAGGGCCGAAAATTATCCTTAATCCCTACACCCACCCACCTGTCTGTGCTTTTACTGAATCTTATCATATACATTATTATTTGTTGTACATTAGCGCCATATTTAACGTATCCAAGTATAATAATCAAAAATGTTTAAATTATTTAAACACAAAATTAACTAGTATAATGTGACCATCACAAAACTTTCTTACTTATTAAAATTATTATTTGTTACAATTATTTTCCGATCAATGTATCTCAGAGAAATATAACACTAACTGTCGAAAGAAAGTTAATCGTGTGATCAACCCTACGGATGATTTTTGAAAAAATGTATGTTTTAGTTTTTTTTTTTTTTTTTATAGGGTAAAATACGATACGTTCGTTTTAATTTATTACAGATTCTTCTTTCAATTATTCGTTTTAAAGATACTGACCATTATTATTATTTATTTTTTTTTTTTTTTAACAGTCATACTGAAAATTTACACTCCTTATTGGGGATGAGATGAGCTTGTAGTTAAAATTCTTTTTATATATAGATGGCTATCAATATTTTAACTAATACTTTTTAGTTTCGCAAAGATTAGTTAAAAATAACGATCATTGTGAACATTTATACAAAATTTTGTCCTATACAATCATATAAAAACTTATGAAAATTCCAGATGGCAGCTCCACCTGTTAAGCGATATATCTCAAAAGTTAATCAGCCTTAACTTAAATCAAGCTCTAACTAAATATGAACTTATATCCAATATTCTTCATTGGTTCGTAAGAGGAAGCTTCCACAAAATTTTGACAACACATACACACAAACAGACATTTTCTAACAATGATCAAATTGTATTCTGAATCTCTCAGAACATGTAAACACATCGAAAACAGGAATACAAAAATTTTTGCGAAACTAATAACTTCTTCAATTGGTCTGGAAAAGAAAAAGCGAATTCAAAATATGCGTATATATGTCATTTTATATCTAAATGACGACTTTTTTTGCTAAGGGAAAGATAGCTCTATAAAGTAGGCACAAAAGCAAGTCGAAATATTACACAAATTCGATATTAGGTTATCATAGAAAAAAAAAATTGTGTTTTAAATAAAATATTAGATTACAAGTTTTACAAAGGAGTAAATTTTAGAAAGAGAAGTAATTATATGGAAAAAATCGAAATTAGCAACTTTAGCCATATAAACTATATGTTCTTGAGGTGAAAAAATAATTTTAACAGAAATAAAAAAGTAATAATTCAGAAAGCGAACCTGGGTCCTTGGCCTTACATGCCAGTATTCTACGGTTGAGCTAATACGGTTGAATTGCGCAATCCAGAAGGCGACGGTAGGGAACATTCACAAAGATCCCAGGTTCTTTCCCAGCCGGACCATCCTCAAAAATGTTTAGTTTATATATTAAGAAAAGTTCAGCGATAATGACGTAGAAAACACCAAAATAATGAATCAAGTAAACATTCTTCAATTTAGATAACGTGAGCATACCGTCATCATGAAAACAGTATGCTCACTGTTATGTGATATTCATTAAATTTATGTCTACACATTTGGAGCAGTGTTTCTGCTCAATGTAAGCAATTAATAAATTTTGAATTTCTTGTGCACTGATCAGTATTGCTGGAACCTCCCGTGTCGTAGTCTTCTGCAAAAAAGGCATATTTTGCAGAATTTGTTTGTTGTATGGTTTAATCTCTGTTATCTAAATTATTATAGTATGTTTATAAAACGCTTAATACCTCTACTGGTTGGTGTACAGGGACACCCGAAAGTATTCCAGAGCGTTGTGTTCTACGAGAGATAAATCTGGAATCCATATTTTAATACCTTTACAGTACATAAATCTTAATGAAATTGAAATATGTTATTCAATTTCACTATCGAATGTTTCCTGTGTAAAATGGAGTAAATAGTGCCACTGGTGTACAGTGACACTGAAAAGTATTCCAAAGCATTGTGTTCTGAGAGTTTCAAATAACCAAATTTTAATAACTTTACTTTGCACGAAGTTTAATGAAACTGAAATACGTTATTTTTATGCACAAAATAATGCTTTGTATGGAATATAGTATGATTAGCATTAGGTTTATACGGTCACACAAAAACATTCAGTTACCATTAAGAGTTATTCATAAACAATTGCTAGAATTGCACTTTCATTTACATTAAGCGTTTTTAACACTTTCTAAAAATTTTTAAGTATGAATATAATTTGAATTTGTATATCTGTCTGATCTGTTCACCTGTCCGTCTCTCTGTCTCTCTGTCTTTCTGTCTGTTTGTGCGCGGACTAACTTCTGTAAATATTTATGGAGTATCTTGAAACTGATGTATTGTATTCAAGTTCATTATCAGATGTTCCTTATCGAAAATGGAGTAAGTACCTGTACTGGTTTGTGTACAGGGACACCCAAAAGTATTCCAAAGCACTGTGTTCTATGAGAGGTAATAACACTTTCCAATAATTTTTAAGTGTGAATATGATTTCGATTTGTGTATCCGTCTGTCCGATTGTCTCTCTGTCTATCTGTCTGTCTCCTGCCCCAGCGTCCGTAAATATTTTCAAAAATTTAAAAAAAATTATATATATTAATCAAGTCTATGAAATGTCCCTAATTAAAATGATATTAATAGGTCCTGTACAACTAGTTTTTGTACAGGGACAACAACAACAACAAAAAATACCAATGCATTACGTTTTAGGACAATCTTTTTTAAAATTCCATTTAGAAAACTTTCTATTGTAAAAATCATAAAGAAATTGACATGCATTGTTAATATTCTAAAATAATGTTTAGCATAGAATATGATATGGTTATCCTTCACCTTCAGATGATTTACTGGGCTAAACTAAACTATTCATATATATTAAGTGCTGCAATCGTAATCTAACGGCTGCATTTTATTTTGCGTTAAGCCTTTTTAACACTTTCCAAAATGACTAGGAGTGATTTTAAATTCAATTAGTCCATCTGTATACTTTTCAGTCCTTCTGTCTGTTATGTAATAACGTAGGCAAAGTAAATTAAATCTTATAAAATACAAGAAGTACAGTTGGAAAGTGTTACTAATCAATGCGTGCTGCATGATTTTTCTTCCTTGTTTATTATAGCACTTTTTTTTTTTTTTTTGGGGGGGGGGGGATTCGTGTTCAGTTTTCCTCATCAGTATATTATTTTCAACTGTATCTGTTTGTATAAAATGGAACTTCTAGAAATTATTGCTTAACAAAACTTTTTTTCTGAAAACTGCATTGTTACTTTCTCCAAAAAAATCATTCCTACGCAATTCTGGGAATTGAACAAAAACCTTTTCATGAAACTATATTAAAATTTGTTGTATATTAAATATAGCGTGCATATAAAACTATTGTGACAGCCATGAAACTACAATAATAGCCCGTTTCCATTTTCCTTTAAACTCGCACGCTATCAGATTTCATATAAAGACGTGTTCTTCCCTACTGACCATATTATTCATCTAAGAATCTCTTAGTCTGGTTTAAAACTGATTCTTTGTTTCTCTTTCATTCGATTATTAATACTCATCGTTTTCCAGCCATGGGTAAAAAGGTTGTTTTTGTACTCTTTTCTTTGCTCGTTTTGATAGTAATTTCCGATGCGAAGCCGCAGGGATACGGTCGTACTACTTATCAGGAAACTGTACAATCAGGTCCTTATGGACAAACACGTACGACTACGAGACAGCAGCAGACTCCATATGGAGGATCCCAGCAAACCGTTTCTCAAACTACTCAAACTAGACAAGATTATGGGAAAAAATAATGCAAAAAACAGAAGAAGAAATATTTAACTAAAGACCAAAATTCCTTTGACATTCAACTTTGCTTATCACACGAAAATCTCTCCTCGACAGTTTGACGCTGTTTAATTCATCGCTGGTAACACCTTTGATTCTTTTTCCAGGGAATTTTTGATGTGACTAGTGAGTCTTCAATGTCTATTTAAATCAACTGAAATATTTTAAGAAATTCTTTTTTCAGTGGAACTTACTCTACCCATTCAATAATGTGTCTAAAAAATGAAACTTAACAAGTGTATTACTGATGTATTTTAATATTGTTTATATTTACAAAAGATTCAATCTTGGCCAATTTCTGGATCAGATGTTTTAATAGATTGCGATATTTTACAATATTAATCGGATTAAAATTTAAAACACTCTATTTTTCTTTCATTTTTTGGAAACTGGTATTGCGTTTGAAAATCATCCCCCTAAAGTTTGCATTTTATTTTATTTATTTTTTTTTTTTTTTTGAAAATTTCTGTACCTGATGTCTGTTCAACAACCACTAATTTCCAAAACTACAGACTAAAAAATATACTTTTGATTTTGTGAATAAAAATATTCAAATTTTATCTATCGAACTTTGAATTGTACATTTTATTTTCCTTAAAGATTTATTTTTATTTAAGATAATAATAATATTATATTTTGTGTTCTAAAATTATATCTTATTTTGATTTTATGTGTCTTTGGAATTGGCTTTTTGTATATATGGAGAAAATATATGAATTTTTCTTTTAAAATGTACACAACTGGAAAATCATTGCATATTAATGAAAATCCATGCTATTCTTGAATTTATACTTTAAATACTTGGTATCTCTGCTTTTAATATATTAAATTTATGTGACAATTTTTCTGAAAGTTTTTCTGTAATACAAATAACATATGTATTGACATTTGAAACAGTTTTAACCCTATAGTTGAAATATTTTGTTTTAGTTTCCTGCGTTACTTGTATAAGTAAAACTATTTCTTCTTGAATAAAATTTCATTTACGAATTTATTATTTATATTTCATTGTTTTCAGTATTTGTAACTATATATATATATATATATATTTTTTTTTTTTCAGTTAAAATGTTTTATATGTTGTAGCCATTACGTAATTGATAACTTTCCAAAAAATTATTTTCCCGAAAGATGTATTCCCAATAATTTTTAATAGAAATTTTTAAGTAACAGCTATCTATCAAACAACCAAATATCGATGATTAATGTATTGGGAATTTTTATAGAAAATAATGTTGGCTGTTTTTAAAAAAGAACACAAAAATTGGCAACTAGGATAGTAATACTCCAAAATAATTTTTTTTTTCAATAATAATTTAATTTTCAAATAATAATAAAAATTGTAATCATTCTTAAATTTATAAATACTTGCTATCTCAGCTTTCAATTTATCAAATTTCATGTGAAATTTTTTCTGTAATACAAATAGCATATATATTATGACATTTAAAACAATTTTCATCATTTGTTGCAATATTTTGTTTTATTTTCCTATGTCGTATGCATAAGTAAAACCATTTTTTCTTAAATAAAATTTCATTTACGAATTGGTTAATGAAATTCAAAATGAGTGAATTAATGGAATAAAAAAAAAAAGTATTGATTCAGTTTTTTTTTTTTTTTTTTAATCTCTTTTATTCCTTTATTATGATTATTATTGCTGTTGTTCTTATATTTAAGACAATTTAAGTATTTATTTTTCAAGGTGAGCAAATAGCGAAAATTTAGGAAATAAGAAAATACCTTATACAAAGTTATTTTTTCAGTCGAAACACTATAATATTAATATATATAATGATCCTCATCTGTCATGAACGAATCCGGTTAGTACCGCTTCAAAACAGAAACTTTTGGCAGCCATTTTTTTTTTCCGTTTGTTCAACTCACTGAGCTGGTTCAACTTACGGAAACATACATATAATATGTTTTGTATCTCACGTATTATTATTTATTTTCACTAAAACCTTGAAAAACTATTCAATTGTAATGTTTAAAGATCTAAACTAAATATAATGGATCACTGGCTATTATAAACATGAATCTATAAATAGAATTATGTAACTTCATGATTGTAAGCAACGGAATACCAAATAAAAACAAACCAAAACTGTTGCCATTCAGAAAATACAAATTCCAAATTGATTCCGAATGAACGACTCTTTAACTGTTTCTACGAAAAAAAAAAAAAAAAAAAAAAAAAAACGCTTAAAGTATTTCTAAAACATATTAAAGCCTTAAAACTCTTAAAATATTTGTAAAAGCATATTAAAGTCTTTAAATATTTTTATCAAGCTTCATTGTTTATATACATTGTAAGGTATGATTGGCGTCGAGTTTAGTACGTAAATGCCGCCAGTTGATTTTAGTTTTAAAATTAGTGTAAATTTATAGTTGGGATAGAATGTTTGGTTGGGCATGTAAAGGTCACCAGTTGAAATAAGTATTGAAAGTAGAGTAGTATAAGGTGATAATGTCGAGTCAAGATAAAATGTTCGGTTGAGAATGAGAAAGTCCCTAGCTGGATCCCGGATATTTTGGCGATGTTGCGGGTGAGATAGCTGGTTGGAAGTATCGAGTAGAGTTGAATTTGGGTTAGCATGGAGTGTCTGTAATTATTGGATAGATAATTAGAAAATACGCAAGCAAAGTGATGACGTCACTGGCCGGCAGTGGATGCAATAAAAAGATTTCCTATGTTAATCGCCCATTGGATTTTTTGTAAAAAATTATTAAAAATTGAGGCAAATTATTTCCCGATTTTAATCCCCATATTTCGGTATCTGCATGCGTTAGATTAAGTTGTTTTTGCTGTAAAATTGATAAAATTTAAATTTTAAATTTCAGAACTCTAGAAAAAAAAATGGCAAACTTCCATATTCGATTCAAAACATAAACATTTCATTTCAAAGGATGATATTTACACAATAAATATCCAACTAAAATACTAATTAAAAGGAAAATGATAAATATTCTATCATAATTTGAAGTCAAATTTGTTTTCAAATGTCTAAATAAAGTGTCTGATATAAGATACTCATATGTTGCAGCGGAATAGATTTAATATATCTGTCATCCTTGGCGGAAAAAAAAAATATCGCCAAATTATTTTGGCGAACATATTTAATTCCTTTCAAAAATCATGGTTATTTTAACAACTTATATTAAGAGAGCGATGAATTATATGAAACAATATTTCGTATAATACATATTACGAAAATAAACATCTGTCATGTATATTTTCGTATTATGTTTTTAATCGCCAAATACAAAAAACGCCAAAGATGACACAGTTTTGAAACTTAAAATTTTGTCAATTTGACAGCAAAATAACTCAATCTAACACATGGATACGATAGCATATCTATATACCCAAATACAGGTATTAAAATCGGGAAATAATTTTTATCGATTTTTAATAATTTTTTGCAAAAAATCCAATGGACCATTAACATAGGGAATCTTTTTCTTGCATCCACGGAAGGTCAGTGACGTCACACTTCGCTTGCGTATTTGAAAACAGGATCTTCGATAGTCTTAAAAAAAAGTATTTTGGTAAAATGAAGTGAATAGTTTTTTACTTTCTCTTACCCATAGGGTCGAGAAAGTATTGTTTTAGGGTCAAATTTTCAAACGTGGGTTTTTGTTATACTTACATGTTCTGAGTTCCCCTGAATACGAAAATCATGTTTTTAGCGAATGGTCCCTGTGTGTGTGTGTCTGTCTGTCTGTGTGTCTGGATGTCTGTGTGTCTGTTATCAGCATATCTCAAGAACAAATAGTAGCAGAAATTCCAAACTCGGTATTCTAAATGTGTATCATATAGGGATGCTACAGTAAGATTTCGTTGAGATGAAGCAAATGGTTTGTGTACAGGGACATTCAAAAGTATTTAAATACATTACGTCTATGGGGGAAATTGCAGGTAAGTAGAATTTAACATCTATAGACTGCGCTAGACCAAATAAAACGAATATATATTTTTTGTAATAGAGATAATCAACTGGGATTTTTTTTTTTTTTTTTTTTTTTTTTTTTGTGTGTGTGTATGTAGGAGCCTCGCCGCCCCCCCCCCCTCGAGGGGAGTAAATTTTCATGATGGGTATCTTTCAAAAGAGCTCGACAATACCTTTAAAACGAATGGTTGAACCATCGATCTGCGATAATTTAAAATAAAGTTATTGATTCTTTTCAATTTTAACAAAAAAAAAAAAAAAAAAAAAATTTTTTTTTTTTTTTCTTTAATATTGAGAATAAATTCTTTTTTTTTTTTTTTTTTTTTTTTTTTTTTTTTTTTGGATATTTAGTGTTATACTACTTCTCTAATATGGAAATCGTCTGTATTATCATACAAGATAATTTTTTTAAATAATAATTTTAATAAATAATTTTTTTAAAACAGATTTTTTTTTTTAATAACCGAATTAAATTCTGTATAAATGTAGGTGCATTAATGAAACGAGGGGTTGAGGAGGGCCAGAACTAATTATCATATAAAACTCTTCCGAAGCCTAATTTGAATTGTTCAACATAGGTTTACATAACAGTACTCGTTATCTTACCTGTTAATCTCCAACCTGTACTTATAGTATTAAATTTCAGGGTGAGAGAAAGTCGTGTGAGTGACACACCAGATTATTCTTATTATGAGGACTTTAAATAGATCACTTAACGGAACACTGGGATGTGTTGTTGCTGTTGTGGTTGTCGGGCCTATATTTTTTGTCAGCGAGCAGTTTTTTTATTGCCATTCATATTTATTGATCGGGTAGAATTTTTTTAATTTCAGAACGAAAATTATAAAATATCGAAACACATTTGATTTATAAACAAAAATTGAAATTACATTTAAATGATCACGTGGTAATCTTCATGTTCTAAACATTGTTTTGAAGATTTATTGTTCACATTCCGTCATTTTTGACGGGGTTATATACTAGTATATAAATAAATACCAATAAAATTTACTAAATATTTTAGTATATTCAGTTAATTTATAATTCTAGAGTGTGATTAATGTAATGGAAATGTTTTATAAACTGTTAAATATTTTATTTTTAGATAAACTCATTTTTAGTAGTGATGAGTTTTGAGAAAAGTATAGTGAGAAGTTATGAGAGATAGGATGAAGCGAATTTCGATTCTTCTCAAAAAAAAAAAAAAAAAAAAAGGAAGATGGTTTTATCAATATTTATTTACAATCAACGAACACTGTATTATCATTAGGCGCTGATTGAATCAAAATAAAAATGTGAGTAAAATCCCTTGTAGTTTAGCTTTTATTTTGAGATGACTGAAATTCTGTTCGTTCCATCTCTCATAACTTTTTGAGTTTACACAATATTTGTTTGCAGTTTTCATGTAAGTTCTTTAATACTTTTAGCTATTAAATTATGCGAATGATTTTTTTTTTTTTTAAGCTAACGCATGCGCAGTTAAAAATTATTTAGTAAAAAAACTTATTTTTCGTAAGATATTTTACATTTTTGCATTCTGATTGCAGTATGTTGTGTCTAATATAGTATGCCAAATTTTCGAAAAAAAATTTTCCACTGGGTCAAAATACCCCACATGTCGTAATTAAAAAAAATTATTTATTTTTTCAACTTAAAAAAAAAAAAAAAAAAAAAAAAATTATATCTTATTGAATAAGATATAATTTTATCAATATCATATCTGCAAGGCATCTGCAAGTTGTAGCCTAATAATTATTTTTACAGATAAGGAGAAAAATTCTCATACTCACATACTTCAGCCAAAACACATTTAAAGCATTACTTTTTACAGGGTGATCCAGAATATTTTGACTTTTGTTTAATTTTTTTACCTCTTTTCCTCTTCAGCACACAAGTTTTGCTGAAATATATATGAGGTATAACATATTCTTTACAGCATCAAAGTTTCTTGATGATTCTTGCGAAAGTTTTCTAGATATTTAACAAAACGTCTAAATTCGAAAGTGTCCTAATACTTATGTATATATGTATATATATATATATATATATATAACATA
The DNA here is from genome assembly GCA_963930645.1 of Salticus scenicus. Classification (NCBI taxonomy): domain Eukaryota; kingdom Metazoa; phylum Arthropoda; class Arachnida; order Araneae; family Salticidae; genus Salticus; species Salticus scenicus. Next base: position 31,846,882 of record OZ005648.1, read on the forward strand.
AAACATAAAATGCTTAAATTTTAGAGACAAAATTAGAAATTAATTTATTTAATTCTGACGTGAAGGACGGTTTAAAAATTTATTAAACTTTATTATAAAATTTGTTATTTTAAATGAATACAGATAGAAAATATGCATGTGTATTGCTTATATACACTTAAAATAACAAGTTTTACAGTAGATTTATAAAGCATCTTATATATCATATTTAAATAAATAAATTTATAATTCTGTTTCTAGAATTTGAACACCCCAATAAAGGTATAATTGTTTAAGGGAACATGGAGGACATTGCGGCCACGACAGATTTTACGTGCACCAGCCACCATTAGTGTACACGGTGGTCTTTCGCCGGCTCGACTACCGAACCCGCAATCTTCCAATTACGAGCCCGGCGCTCTGCCGACTGGGCCACCGCGGCCACTTCGTTATACTGAATTCAGTGGATTCTTCCAACTTTTATTTCAATTTTGAATGTTTTAATTTATTGAAAATTCAACTACTAATTCAAATGTTTGTTTTCATAAAATTCATGTAATTGTTTTCATGTTATGTGTTGATAATATTTTATTGTTACAGTAACTGTTTTGCTCATTCTTCGCATGGGTAATTAATTGTTTATTTACAAAAAACATAAAATAATAATGATATTAAAATTATATTAAAAAGGTTATTCTGTAACTAACTGTTGTATTAATTTTTCGCTCAAATGGTGGGGGGATTTGGATTAAAATCATTAAATACAGATAGTTGTAAACTGAAAGCAATATGTACACAATTGAATGTTATTTAATATTAATAAATTGTATTTATTAATTTTAATAATTGATTCTTTGCATTTATTAGCAAGATATATAAGATAAACAAGTATTTATATTATAGAATAAAATTTTTCTAATATAATCTAAATATAATTTAATTGCTTTTGATGTAAAATAATTAATTTTCTGTGTGAAGAATGAGTACAAAAAACAATAAATAATTTAAAAGGTTAGTTGTAAAAGATATCTTAAAAGAAAATAGACAAATTTTTACGAAGCTTTTTATTTTTATTTCAAATGTACACAAGCTTTTTTTTTTCTTTACTAAATTAATTATTCATTAACAAAAGCTAAGTAAATTCTTCCTTGGATTTTAATACAAGACATCTGTCGTAACATACATACTATTAACAATCAGTTTAAAATTCTAAATATATTTCTGCTTTAAAAACTCCAACATATTAACAAAAAACATATTTATACATGAATAATATTTTGTACAATTATGTTGTACAACATGTTTCTTCAGAAAATATTCACTTGTGACCACTTAGCCGTACGTGCTTGAATGCAGATACGTTACCGGAGAAGCCGAAGAGGAGGCGGGTCACACATCTCCTTGTACACCACCGCCTTACGTCTTCGATGTTGTTGAAGCGTAGCTCGGTGGCTTTCGATGCTGCTGGTGTTACTGATGTTAAGGATGGAGAGACTACTGATGTTAAAAAAGGTGGAGAGGCTGAGAGATGTTAAAAAGAAGGAGAGGCTGCTGCTGCGGTTTGGTGATGATGGTAAAATGAAGAGGCTACTGATGTTATGTAGCTGTCACAAATCAAGAAAGAAAAAAAAAAAAAAAAAAAAAAAAAAGTCACAATCGTGAAAAGTTTGTCAAGTCCGGTAAGTAGAGTCCAGTTAGGGTGCATGATGTTTCAGTTTCTATCCTCGAAAACAACATGTAAAGATACATTTCTTTCTGCGCCTTTAAAAACAGAAACAAAACATAAGAGATTCCTTAATATTCAGAATTTTTAATATTTAATAGTCACAAGTATAAAGTATTAAATAATTATTACGAGGATCATCCTAAAAATAAAAAAGCGTTTTAAACTCACGAGTCGCACATTCCTCCCAAAACCCTCACCACCGTATCATGGACCTTTCGCATTCCTTTGCGCTTCTCTGACATCAAACACCAAATGTAAGGTTCATAATATAATACTCTTTTTGAATTCGAGAATAGTCTACGTCATCGAATTTTACAGACAGATGACCGAACTTCATGACAATGTGATGAATGAAATCCAGTTCGAAAATAACGCATCGTTCTTTAATGAACGAATATTCATGAAAAAGAACACTAAATTTGACTATCCTTTTCTATAACTGAAGAACTAAAATAAAGGATTGAAAAATTCAACAGTATAGATGCTTTCTTATCCCTTTTCGACCCTATGCGTACGATCGGGCGGGTTAGACATCCACGACATCCACTTACATTTTTGCATCTGGAACAGTCGTATGTAATAAAATCAGGAAAAAAACGATCGAGCTAATTAGCAGAAAATGTAAAGTACAATTTTCAATCAACAAATGCTCGTTATAGTCCATATTTTTCTTTCAGTTTACAAAAGCAGAAGAATGTAGTGCTTTAAGGTAAAAATGCTCGGGGTCGGAAAGGGTTAAAAAGGAACTCAGCTCATTTTCTTTTGAAATTAGCAGAACAATTCTTCATAAAAACAATTAGCAGTATATTGGGCTACAAGTCTAGTGGTAACTGAGTACACATAAGTCATAGAAAATCTGGTGATATACTATGATGAATGTTTAAATTTGTATAGCGGCTACGTAGAAAAATAGTTAAGGTAATATATGTATTGTAAAATAAGTTTTCATTCATTATCTCAAATAAAACAATAAAGAAAAATAAATGTTCTTCACTTTTAGAATGATCCTTGTACATTATATCTACAACGTATCATCCCTAATACGTATTTCGTAATAAAATAAACGTATAACACAAGTAAAAATTATTTTGTGCATTTATATGTACACTCAGATATAAAATACAACATTTCGCTTATAACTGGTATATTTTTTTTTCAAAATATTGGTAAATATCCTTTTAGCATGTCAAATTCATCATTATTCAGTTATTCATGAGAAATAGGAAAGAAGTATAAAGCGTTAAAGGTTGTTAACAAAAATTATCAAAATAGAAAAAAAAAAAAAAACATTTAGATACATGCTAATTTATTTTCTTCAAGAAATATTTTTTTACGAGTAAAAATTAGTACTTCTTTTATAGATACAGTTAAAAAATATATGTGTGGGAAGTAAGAGCAAGTAAAGGTTCTTCTTTTTTTTTTTTTTTTTTTTTTTTTCAAGCAATTTTGGCTAGAAAATAATTATGTACTGGTATCAGTTTTAAGTACTGATACCTTTTTTAAATTACATGCTCACATAAATGAGAAATATTATTTTATTTTAAGTGCAGTGCTTAGGATTTATAGATAGACGTTACCAAAATTGTTAATGCAGATGTTTTTTATGAATATTAGATCAATACTTTTTCAAAAATCTATTTTGCACGTCAGAATGATTGAAAAAAAACTAGATAATTCTATAACGATGTCATCTACGTATTGTATGATATTAGATTGTAGCAATTAGCGTATTAGCTGTTTGTTAAGCTTTAAAACTCTCGCCTGCATTTTAGTAGTTTCTCAGTTCGATTTCAACTTTTTCGAATTCACCAGCCTGGACGCAAATATGAGCATGCAATGACATTATCTCAATTCAAGAACAATTATGGCAGCACATGTGCATGACATGTGTCATTTTCAACTTTTTTGAGCAGAGTGTTGTCTCAAAAATGAGACTATGTCGATTTATTTTTTTTTTCTAACTCGATCTTTTGTTTGTTTGTTTATTTGTCCAGTACAAAACTTGCAATCGATTTTTAACTAATTTACCGACAGGCTAGACATTTGAAACTTTTAGAATAGCTCAGAACACGATGACAATGCATTTTTTTAATACTGCCAATTGTTTCGGGTCTCCGCTACAGTCAGTAACAAAAGTGTCCGAACACTAGCAAAAATTCCTATGTAAAAAATGTACACTTCATACGGTTTTGTTAAATAAATCCTTGTCGAATCATGTTCTTACACTGACTAAGAACAGGATTCGACAAGTATTTATTTAACAAAACCGTATGAAGTGTACTTTTTTTACATAGGAATTTTTGCTAGTGTTCGGACACTTTTGTTACCGACTGTACCTTCGGTAGCGTTTATATGATTCTACAGGAAATTTAAAAACATGGTATATAAAAAGTTCTTTTTATCTTGTAACTATTCAAAAAGGGAGATGTTTTAAAAATAAGCACACTGTTGTATCTTTTTTGAGAAAAGGTTGTATTTCAAAAATTTACGCATAATATTTGCACTTCACTTAAATAATTCATCGTGTTTTTTTTTTTTTTTTTTTTTTTTTTTCATAAAATATTACGAATTGATATTGGGAAAAGTGCTGTTTTATAATTTTATACTAAGTATTCCTCAATAATTGTGCATCTTCAATATTTTTTTTATATGTATTTTTATAGAAATATAAAACAGACATCATAAAGAAACTTAAAGGATACGGATTTATAAAGATGTACAGTCGGCAGCAAAATTATTCGAGCGCTAGCAAAAATTCCTATGTCAAAAAAGTACACTTAATACTGATTTGTTAAATAAATCCTTTTCGAGTCATGTTCTTAGACTAAAAACATGATTCGACAAAGATTTATTTAACAAAACAGTATTAAATGCACTTTTTCATGTAGAAATTATTGCTAGGGCTCGAATGATTTTGCTGCCGACTGTAAAATACCACAAATCAGTAACATTTTTTAAAAATAATTTCTTCGATGTTCAACTTTACGTATGCATGACATTGAACTAATTCTTTGAAGGAAATAATATAACAAAATTCCTGACGCTGAACTGCTTGTATGAAATCTGTTCCTTTATGTCATAAGAGAAATTACTTACCGACGGAGACACAGTTCCATATGCTTTGAGGTGATGCTTTTAGTGAAGTCGAGCCACTTTGAGATATCTTGCTTCGACTTTTCATCCAATATATCCCGAAAGTAAGAATTCATTCTGATGGCCTTAAGATAATCCTCATGGTGGACTCCGTATAGTTCCGGCCACCAGATTCCTTTGACTGCTTCAACTTTAATTTGAAACCATTTTTTAGTTTCACTGATATTAGCGGGGTTTCGATCTTTAGTTCCCATGTTTCTAAGAATGTCATCTGACCAGGCTAAAGCCATATCAATCAATCTAAAAAAAAAAGAAAAAGCATTCATGCAATTATGTTTATTGCCATATCTATATATAGCAATAAGCATGTTACATTGCAATCTATCTTATTATAATAATAAATTATTATTATTATTATAATAATAAAAGGAAAGGTTTGTCTGTCTGTCTGTCTGTCTGTCTGTTCTTTTATACGTTCAGCCCGTACTGAACGCAGAAGTACAAGAATTGACATACTGATGCACTGGAAACTTTCCGAGTTCCTCCTCGAAACAGAATTTAAAAATTTTAATTAGTTGTGGAGATATTAATTAAAATGTAGAATCATGCCTAATCTGAAAGCGATCTCAAAGCAGAAAAAGTGGAAAATAAATTAGAAATATTTGTCCGATCGTTACAATTTCGATACCAAATGAAAGGTGCATTTTTTCTGAATCTAAGTGTTCAAGTGGTTTATCGGTACAACAATTAGATTTTTTAAAATTAACTAAAGTATGAATTTTCTGTGGCAACACCATTTCAAATGCCAGAAATGAAGACCCATCGTCTGCCATGAAAGAGGAAATGATTGCAACCGATCAAGATGTCACGTGTTTTGTAGTGGAGAAAAATATTGCAATTTTCAATTTTTTTCAAATTTTTATTCACGTTACATTTGAATTCATATTCGGCCTAGACAGCATATTATAAAGCTACTGTTCAATTTTCATGAAAATATGTGGATAAACAAAAAAATGAGATTAAATTTTGTATTATATTTTGAACTATTTTAAATTGAGATATGCCGTTGAAATTCCGTAATATTTGTTTTTAACGCCAAATATTTCGATTCTGAATATTTTTGAAAGTGTAGAATTATTAGGAAGGGCTCGAGGGGGAGGGGGGGGGAAGCAAACGGCCAGAAAAAATAAAATAAAATAAAATAAAAAAATAAAAAGAGTTACAGCGTTTGAAATTGTTATTATTAGGTTTCAAGGAAAGATAAATCGATTGCGGATATTTTCAAGTGTAAAATTATTAGAAGGGACGGAAAGTGGGGGAGGGGCAAAAACGTAGAAAAGGAACGGTTGTTTCGGAGAAAACAACGGAAAACCCAGAACGCCTTTATTCTTTTAAATTTTGCAGAATTTCGAATTCTGATACTCCTTTCACATTTCATACTATGGATTTTGAACAGTATTTAGCCCGGAATTACGCAAGTTTCGGAGAAAACCACGAAAAAGTCAGACATAAATCGTTTTATAATAGTGTTTATATCATTTTTGTATCTCAGCTTCTAATTAGCATAATTTCAAAAGTAATATGTCATTTTAAAAATTTTTTGAATTGAATTTTAAGAGCAGACGCCAAAAATTTCTGTCACCTTCCATTAACCGACCATCATAAGTAATGGAATTCGAGATTTCACATGATTTACACGTTTTAAGGTTTCCTGATTAGGTTTTCTTTTGTATCTCAGCTACTAATTAAAATAATTTTATAAGTAATACATTATTTGAAAGCTTTGTTGATTTAGAATTAAACAGTAGATTCGAGATTTCACCCTATTGACACGTTTTGAGGTGTCCTGATTAGGTTTCTTTTTGTATCTCGGCTACTAATTAAAATAATTTCATAAGTAATACATCATTAGAAAGCTTTTTTGATTTGGAATCAAACAGTGGATTACAGAAATTTCTACCGCCAGATGGCGCTGTAATATTTTAAAATTTCAATATTTCAATTTCTAATTATGATTAAATTATTTTTTATACATCATTCGAAAGATATTTTAAAGTTCTTTTAAATTATCGAAAGTTTTCACCAGATTTTCACGTTTTGAGGTGTCCTGAATCAGTTTTCTTTTATATCTCAGTTATTAATTAAAAAAATTTCATAAGTTATACATCATTTGAAAGCTTTGTTGAGTTGATACACATTTTAAAGTACTTTTACATTATCGAAAATGGAATTCGAGATTTCACCCGATTTACACGTTTTGAGGTGCCCTGATTAGGTTTTCTTTTTGTATCTCGGCTACTAATTAAAATAATTTCATAAGTAATACATCATTAGAAAGCTTTTTGATTTGGAATCAAACAGTGGATTACAGAAATTTCTACCGCGAGATGGCGGTGTAATATTTCAAAATTTCAATATTTCAATTTCTAATTATGATTAAATTATTTTTAATACATCATTCGAAAGATATTTTAAAGTTCGTTTAAATTATCGAAAGTTTTCACTAGATTTACACGTTTTGAGGTGTCCTGATTAGGTTTTGTTTTGTATCTCGGCTACTAATTAAAATAATTTCATAAGTAATACATCATTAGAAAGCTTTTTTGATTTGGAATCGAAATTTGTACCGCCAGATGGCGCTGTAATATTTTTAAATTTCAATATTTGAAATTCTAATTATGATTAAATTATTTCTAATACATCATTCGAAAGATATTTTAAAGTTCTTTTATATTATCGAAAGTGGAATTCGAGATTTCACCTGATTTACAATTTTAAGGTGTCCTGATCAGGTTTTCTTTTGCATCTCAGCTAATTGAGTTAGACCGTTCAAAATTGGTATATGTAAGTTAATTAGGAGGGGCCTGGAATGGTGGGGAAGGAATAGGCGCACGCAGCGCGCACGAGACTGCGTTGACGAAGGCAGTGGGGACCCTGTCCGACATTTTACCTGATGAGAAATGATTTTTTTTTTTTTTTTTAATTTTCTTTTCTTAAGAATAAAAGTTTGATTTCAGAAGGAATATGTGCGCGCACCGCCCGTATATCTTAACAGGTGGCGCGCAGCGCGCATGGGTTTGGGACCCGATGCGAGTTTTTACCCGATGCTAAAAGATTTTTTTTTCTTAATAATAAAAGTTTGAGTTGAGAAGGAATATGCGTGTACAGCGCACATATATCCTCACACTTGCGCGCGCAGCGCATATGGGTCTGCGCTGCCGAAGGCAGTGGGGTCCCGGTGTGAGTCTTTACCCGATGCTAAATGATATATTTTTTAATTCCTTTTCTTAAGAATGACATTTATGAATAATAACATGGAATTTTTAGAAGTCAACAGGATGGTGAAGGAATACGTGCGCGCAGCGCACGGGTCTACGCTGCCGAAGGCAGTGGGGACCCGGTGCGACATTTTTCCCGATCAGAAAGTTTTTTCTCTTTTTTTATCACATGATAAAAATTTATGCAATTTTGAGAATTCATTAATTATTGTGATTCATTTAAAAATAGTGACCAGCGAAGCGGGCATAGCCTGCTAGTGTATAATAAAATTGTATATTGCAATCTATGTTTATTGTCATATCTATATATAATTTAATTCTCCATGTATAGTGTGTTGGGAAAAGAAAACTATCCAGAAATATAGTTTTATATTTCTCTTTTCTTTGCAGATAAAGTCACAAAAGTTTAAGGGCAAATTTAGAAGGTATTAGAATTTTACATTTGCAGGCGAAGAAAATAATCAGAAAATAATTATAATATTTCATTGTACTTTATATTTTATTTAAATTACATAAAAGTTTACGTCGTACACACTGATTAACGCTGCTACTTGACAAATCTTATTCTATACGGCAGACATTTCTTTTTTATTACTTTTTTTTTTTTTTAACCTTTACATTCCCTATATTTATTGCTATATGTATGAAAGTTGCTGTACTATTTTTTATATATCTTCTAATTATACAAAAGTAAAATAGTTATAATTATTATATCATGTACTTTATATCATTCAATCAAAATATCAATCAACAAATAATCAATATATATCTTAAAAAAATAATCAATATTGTAATCAGTATATAAATAATAATGCAAATATATATATATATAATCAATAAATAATAAAATAAATAATCAATACATATCATTGATATTTGAAATCAAATAATTAATTTATCAATCATAAATCAATCAATCAGTATGAATCATAATGTATATAAAATGTAATTCTTAAATTTGTTTTTAATAAGTATATTTTATTTTATTTCAGTCAATTACCAATATATACAATCGGCAGAAAAAGTATCCGAGCACCAGCCATAATCCCTGCCTAAAAAAAGTACGCTTAATACTGCTTTGTTAAATAAATTCTTGTCGAGTCATGTTCTTAGTCAATCTGAGAACATGATTCGATAAGGATTTATTTAACAAAACATTATTAAGTGTACTTTTTTGATATCGGAATTATTGGCTAGTGACCGGATACTTTTGCTGCCGACTGTACATATACATACATATATATATATGAGGCAGTAAAAGGAATCAACAATAATCCTGCTAATAGTTTTAAGTGTTAAAGAAATACGTAAAAGCATATTTACATGTCAAGTTCATGTTCTTTCAATTTCTTCTTTTCAATAAACAATTGTTTATCTTCGGGACAATTTTCAATGTGTCTTTTTGATTTAAGACTAGATCTGAAAAAATAAAATAAAATAAAAAACGCTTACATGAAATTTTATTGATTAACTTTTAAGAAGTACATGTTTATCCAGCAATTTACTTAATAAAAATATATTTCTGGAACTTCGAAGAAGACCTCATGCCAGAAGTTTACAACAGTGAACTTCAAAATTTTAAATCCCACAAAATTAATATCCTAGGTTTCTATTAAAAAACAGTGGGGAAAAAAACTTCATATAAAAAAATATAAATATTCTCAACTATAATATAATATCTGCATTTAAATGCCAATTTAATTCAGGTTTCAAATGGAGAACAAGTTTCTTTTCCCCTTCCCATTTTTTTTACTTTCTTCTATAATCGGTTAAAGCAAGAATTGGATTCGTAAAAATTTTCGAGTTCCGGTTTTCGATAGTCTAATTCGTTTTTTGAACTCCAGGACACGATTTAAACATTTTTTTCTTTTTTTTTTTTTTTCTTTTTTTTTTTTAATGACAGTTAGTCTGTGTCTGCCACAAAAACTTTGTGATAGCTCTAGAACTAATGCACAGAATTTCATACAAATTTATATGTAGTTGCACCTTCACATAAATGAATCCCAATCAAGTTTTGGTGCAAATCGCCCAACAGAGGGCGTTGCCATTTCATCTTTTTATAATTCTTAATTTTTCAATATAGAACAAAATTTGATATAAGTGTGCACAGGGAGAATTACAGTAGAACTTGGATAAGTCGAAGTTGAAAGGACCTGAGAAAAATTCGAAATATACAAACATTCGAATTACATATACTGTTTCATACTTGCCAACATACTAATTACTCTAAAAATTTACTGGTGTGAAAAAAAAGGGCAGGAATAACAACACTACGGAAAATTAATTAGGATGTTGGCAAGTACGCTATTTTGTCAAAAAGAAGAGATAAATAAAAAAATTAAAACTCTACGATAAAATATTTAATATATAAACTTTATATCTAAGAATACTGCTACTCCCCCCCTCCCATTAAATCAATATTTTTTTACGAGATTAATTATTCAACACTTCTTAAAAAATAGTCAGATATTTTTGATTGCTTCTTCAAGTACAATCTTTGTGTCGTTGCATATGACTTCAATCTATCAATTGGATACAAAAATAGAATCTTCTACATTAGACATGACTTTCAATAAAAAAAAAAACCCTCGAAGTTCATGTATATGGACAATATCTTCTGATGCACTAGGTAGGGACTTCTCTTATATTTCCTTATCCTTCTTTTGAAAGACTGATAAAATAAATAATGCACTTTAGTTGAGAAAAATCTCGGGAAGAAATTTTACTGTAATATTTTAAAGGTAATCGTATGAAAAATTCGAATTATCCAAAATAGAATTCGAATTATCCACTATTTTTTAACATTATTTTAATACAAAATTCAAAGGACCGGGTAAAAAAACTCGAATTATCCAGAATTTCGAATTAAGCAAGTTCGAATTATTCACGTTTCACTGTATTTTTTAAGAATCATTTTGAAATTAAAAAGAAATATTTCTAAAGTTAATATTCAACTAGAAAAAAGTGTTGTATATGTTATAGAACCTTTTGATCCCAGGAGAAAAGTACCTCCCGGGACTATAAATTTTCATTATTTTTCAAAGTAACTCGTCATACTTTCTAGTTGAATATTAACGACTGTTAAACCATAGATATGTGACAATCTGGAATAAAGTTGTCGAATATTTTCAATAATAATATTAATAATAATAAAAGCATTTTCTTAAATGTAGTCTTTAGAGCATAAAATTGACATTCTTTCAACGGTTAGTGTTATCCATCTCTGAGGTGATTTTAATTAAGTTCTACTGTATAAAAATATATATGAAAGAAAATGTTGTGACGGCTACAACATACTAGGTTTTAATTGTGTCCGGAAAGAATATCGGTAATGTAATATATATAGTGATCATTAAATAAAAAATAAGAATTATAATTTAAAATGTTAGCGAGCTGCAAAAGGGTTAAGAGAGAAGTACATAAAAATAGTACTCCATTCGAGTTTTTAATACATATTGTGTCTGAATTCTATATTTAGTCTAGAATCAATTAAATGCGGATTGAATGTACCAGAAATTAGTTTCAGATTTGTAAAAAATGCTTATTATTTCTTTTAAAGCCAATACACATGAATACTTACAGCATAGTTAAAATACGGCGCCCAAAGTCAGTTACTTTTAACATTTTGTAACAGGATAAATCAAAGATTTTCTTAAGCGAATATAAACGTCAAAAAAATCAATTAATCAATCACAAAATCGATCACTTTATAGCATTTTATAAAAAATGGCTCAGAAACGATACCACACAAGAGGAAGTTTCGTTTAGAACTGAAATATTTACTGTTTTGATATTGTTATACACAACAATACATTATTAAACAAATTACTTTAATAAATTAATTTCTGATACAACAATCATTTTGGTATTGTTGGAAGTATTGTTGGAATTCAAGTGATTGTTTAACAACGTTACTCGATTGTCATAAAATCATCTTTGAATATTTTATAAGTAAACTCTTTCTGGAACAGTTTTAGTATAGGAACCTTATTGGCGAAAATTGAAATTTGGCTTCGAAGTAGTTCGGACGTTTCTCGCCAAGGATTTTACTTATGCAACAACGATTTTCTAATTCATCGCCAGAATGGATAAAATTTTAAAAGTCGCAAAGGAGGAGTCCTTTTCTAAATCTGTACCCTTTTTCGAATTAATTACGCGTTTTCAAGTTTTTTACAACATTATAAAATATATTTATTTTTACTTTCTGTTACCCATATAATGGTAGAAAAAAAAATTGTTTTAGAGTCAAGTTTTCGTATTTAAGTTTTTGCTATATTTACACGTTTTGAGCTCCTCTGAATTTTAAAATCGGGTTTTTAGCGTTTGGTCAGTGTGTCTGTCTGTGAGACATTTTATCAGCAAAACTTAAGAACAAATATTAGCAGAAAATCCAAACTTGGTATTCAAATCCGATTTCATATCGAGATGCTACTTGACACTTATATTGAAATCGGACAAACTGTTCGTATACAGGGAAACAGAAAATTATTCAAATACATTATGTCTATGAGCAAAATTTCTGGTGCGTTCAGTTTAACATATTCAGATTGCACTAAGCAAAATGAAATTAACATACATTCTTTATAGGCAAAAAAGTATGTTTTGCGTAAAATCTTTTATATTGTTAATATACCATGAAAATGTGTTTTCTTCGTTTACATAGACTCACACAAAATTCCGATATGTTAAAGCTATATTTAGAAAAGCATTTTAAGTTATATTGCGTTTTTCTTTTTATTATGCCCTACTAGTTTAAGTATATAGTTTGGTACATACATAATTTATGAATAATATGCAGTTAAAGTTAGTCGAATAAGTTTCAAAGAGTGGTTTCGGCTCTTAATAATTTGAAATAACTTTTGAAATTTAATAAAATATTTATATATTTTTTAATATTACTGCAATATTCAAACGGCAAATTGCGGGGCAAAGCGGTAGTTCGTCTCTCACATAAAATCTTTGTCAAATAAAACTGCGTAAAAAGACCTCCACGTAGGACATTTCACCTAGGCCTAAGACCCTTAATCAGTCAATGGGCATTAACTGGTATCACCACCGCAACTCGAAATAAAACTGTTCTCAGTTGTTGTTTAAAATGTATCAAATATCTTTAGATATGTTCTCATACGTTATACCTTAAACCAGAGGGCATTAAGGAATAGGCTATGGCTCATTGGTGCGCCCTAGAAGATTTTCAGGTGTGCCTTGGAGTACTTCAGGGAGAAATGTGTCCAGCTATAAAATAAATATAGCTACTGTATTACAGCATTCTATAACTAATTTGATGTATATTTTTGTCCTTATTTATCGTAATTACTTCTTAATTAAAAGTGGTTTTTCTTGGGTAAAAATATCCTTTTTATTCTTATTGTGTGTACTACTAAAGTAAAAGTTTTGAAAATCGATGTTATTTACATATTACTTGTTCTTAGATAAATACACTCAAAATAAAATAGATGGTCAGATCGTTATCAGGATATCACTGGAAAAAATCACATGAAACCGGTGGTTGAAAATTTTCACGAATCGAATATTTTTTTCTTATGTATATTGAAATAACATGAATGAAAAAAAAAAAAAAAAACAAGTATAATGTGTAAGGTTTCATTTATTTTCAAACACTTTAAAAATGCTCAAAACAAATAAAATTATACAAGAAGACTTAATTATCATACTTCATGAATATTTTCTCGTTCGAATTCATAGCGATAAAAAAAATTCAGCTTTCGTAAAAGAGAAAATAAAAACCAGTGATGAGCTCATGAACAGAGAAATAACTCAAAAGCTCGCTGGGAATCGATAAATAATTAAAATTTTAAAAATCTCATTAAAGAAAAATATCTCCAAGAGACAATTTTTAAATGGACTTTGAAAATAACCGAAGTTTCAGTGAAAAACATCGACGATTATAAAACTAAATAGTAATTAAACGAAAAATAATGGACACTTACTCTTTTTACATACAAAAAAAAAAATAATAATAATAATAATAATGATTTTGGAACAAATAATGATAGTACTAAGATAATGATTTATTTTTAAAATAATTATCAATAACACAGCCTTGGCATTATTTTGTGCTCAATAAAAACTGTTTTTCTATTATTTAGCCTTTTTAAATTAGGGGGGGGGGGGGGGGGACTTCTTTTTTCTAACAGTACATTCGTCGCCTTTTTGAAAAAAAGAAAATTAATTACCTTCTTCTATATTCAATAGAAGAAAGATTTGTATCAACAAAAATTTTCGAATTCCCGTTTCTGAGAATTTTATACATTTTAAGAAAATCTGCACACGTTTTGACCAATTTTGGATGAATATCTGTCTATGTGACAAAAGCTTTGTGGCAGCTCTAGATGAATAATTAATGCCTGGAATTTCATACAAATTTATATATTTATTTGCACTTTGACATAAATTGCTGTTCATCAACTTTTGGTATTTATCGCTGAATAAGTGGCGCTGCTAGGCGGCGATTTTCCCCTTTATAGGAAGGCTACATCTCAGCTTCTATAGGTGTGATTGTACGAAACCGAATATGTGAGAGGCTCATTATGCACAACTACCTTGTTTTAATTTGGGTAGAGCCCCTTAAATAAAATAATAGGCTGGCGCATCACCGCCATTTTTTTGCCTCCGAAGAGGACAACATACCCGCTTGGCGTCCTTATCGCTTCCCTAATGATTTTAAGAAATCTTGATCTGAAGTTATTCCGGCCAAAATAAGAGCAATAAGTAACAATAATATTCCTAAAAACACATTTTTTTTCACATCAGGATGTCATTTTATTCTGAGGATATCCTATGGATGTACTGGGGAAGACGTGTTGTTAGGGCGGTTTCTGTTTCTTTTACAAAATGTCGCCAAACCTCAAATACACAGTAATAGAAGGTCTGTGAACACTTTATATTCACTTTTTGAATGATTATAGCAGTTTATCGCTAAACAAACTTCCATATCATAGTTTACTTAGCTGAAATATAATAAAACATTTTACTCTAAAGTAACGTAAGACGATAAAAAAAATGTTTGTCGTTTGTTTATCAGAGAAGGTAGACGTGGCAACCCTAAGGCAACAAAATGCCTGATGCGCCAGGTCGTATATATAGGAGCCTTAATTTGGGTGCATATCAACCCACAAGCGGCACTGCTTGCAAATTTTCCCATTCCGGGAAGACTATATTTCAGTTTTTATAAAGTATAAACGCCCCAAACTTGATATTTGAGATGTACATTATGGTAAAGAATGCAGACAGTTTGGTTGATTATCGGCTGACAGGTGACTCTGCTGTTATTGACCTTCTGAGAATGGCTATATCGCAGCATCTTACACTGAATTAATCTATGCGCATACTTGCCAGCCTAACTCGGAAGATCTTTAGTCCCACCCTTTTACGCCTATTTTTTCCCACCAGTCTTTTTTTTTACAGTATTTTTCTTCTTATTTAATCGTGAATATATTTGAAGAGAATTACTCTAAAAATTAAGTGGTGTACAAAAAGGGGCGGGAGCTAACAATCTTCCGAGTTAGGTTGGCAAGTATGCTACGTGTATTCCAGTGCAACACACGAAGAACAGAAAATTTCTCCGTGATATGAAAATGAAATGGCTGATAATTTCAGGGGGGAAAATAAATGAATATAGTGCAATTTTCTCTTATGCTTCAATAAATAATAATAATAATAATAATAAATACTTTAAATAAGACCTGTCAAAATAAACTTTTTTAACCAGCTAAGGATAAAACTTTGAGAGAAACTTTTAAAAAGGTGCCACATTTTTCAAGATAGCAGTTCGCAGTTGCTGCCTTCAGACTTTAAACCGGTCATGACGGTTTTGTTGATTATTTGTACAGATTCGGAATGATGTCTTCCCCAAACTGATGTCCTATGCAAAATTGATCAAGTAGTCGACACTAAATATCTAGGAGTATGTTTAGCGATAAATAAAAAGAAAAAAAAAATGTCTTTATAATAGATTTTAGAGGGCTAGAGACCAGCTGCTGAACCTCCAATATGACTACCTTATAATTTTTATTTTTACTTTCTTCTATATTCAATAAAAGGAAGTATTGGATTCGTAAAAATTTTCGACCTCGGGTTTCTGATGGATTTACACGTTTTGAGAGCTGTAGAACACGATTTGACCATTTTTAGAAAATGTCTGTCTGTCTGTCTGTGTGTCTGTGTGACAAAATTTTGTGGCGACTGTATCTCAGGTACTACAGCTCAGAATGTCATACAAATTGGTATGCAGTTACACCTTTCCATAAATTACTCCCTATGAACTTTTGGTAAAAAATGTCCTACAGCTTTCGTCGCAATCCTGCTTTTTCTAAATTCTTAACATGCTGGTATAAGACAAATTTTTGTATAAATGTGCATAAAGAGAATTTTTTTTCATAATCATTAAGAAATTTAAAAGTATTATTTGTAATAGAGATAGCCAACTGGGGAAAAAAAATGTTGTGTATGTAGGAGCCTCGCCTCCCCCCTGGGGGGGGGGAAGAAGTTCCCCCTCGAGGGGAATAAATTTCCATGATGGATATCTTTCAAAAGAGCTCGCCAATACTTTTAAAACGATTGGTTGAACCATCGATCTGCGATAATTTAAAATAAAGTTATCGTTTTTTTTTTTTTTTAACATTTCCTTTACTTTTCTTTTAAATTTAATATTGACAATTAAACTGACTTTTTTTGGATATTTAGTGTTATACTACTTCTCTTATATGGAAATCGCCTGCATTATCATGGAAGATAATTTTTTTAAATAATAATTTTAATAAATTATTTTTACTGAGTGAATTTGTATAGGAAAATATAGAAGAAAGTCATGTGGTGGCCACAACATACTAGTTTGTTTTCGTTTGTTTATTTATTTATTTAATTATTTTCCTGTTCTATTGTAACTTGATTGTTGCTCCTTCTTATATGTTTGCGCGGAGTTTTTTTCACTCTGTCGAATGTTGTCATATCAAGTGCTACTCCTAAGAATAAGCAAGAATGAAAAATTATGCGGTACACATCGATTATTAACACTTTCATTACGATTCAAAGTACTCTTTGAATCGTAAAACCTACAATTTCCCTTAACTAGGTTATCATAAAACAGAAAAAAGGGCAAAAAAACGGGGACTTAGGTTTAGGGATGAAACGGATATCCGGCAACTATCCGGTATCCGGCCTATCCGGCTGGATTTTAAGTATCCGATGGGGTACCGGATATCAGCACTCCGGATACGGATATCCGGCAATTTCAAGCCGGATATCCGACGGATATCCGAAGCAGAAAATTTAGGCTTTAACTCCCATCAAATGAAAATTTTGCGACAATTATTTTTTTTTTTTTAATCCGTTGAAGCATAAAGGTTTTTTTTTTTTTTTTAAAAAAAAAAAAAAGAAGAAGGAAAAAAAAAGTAAGCCTTTGTGAAATTTGAAATTAGCCTCTTTATCAAACAAATTTAGACAAAAGTAGCTTCAGGTCTAAGAAATATAGAAGCCCTATTTTAATTTTATACAGAGTTCGCTAGGTTTTTCCAGAGTGATCTATATCATTCCCCCTAATCTTCCCCATAACAATAAAAAGAGCTGTTCCTATACAAATGATATTCAATCTGTGCAGTGCATATAACTCTGTTTTCATGACTTTTGTTTAACGTGTTGTTAGATTGTTTAGTAATATTGTTAGTATTGGAAAGTTGTTAGATTGTTTCGAAAATGAGTCAAATAATGCGCATTTATTGACTAGAACTTGCTTGCTTGAACAGGGGAACAGCCCCGGCTCACCGCTCGCACTTATTTACAATCCACTTTTTCATACATAAGAAAGTTCTTGTTTTTGTGACCGTATATTTATACTAGCAGAGCATCTACATTGCCTGCGCCATCTACCTATTTGATTTATATTAAAAAAAAAAAAAAAAAAAAAAAACATGCTTTTAATAGAATAAGCTTGCTAAAGCACCTAAATTAAGAATTCCCATTACATTGCATAGATATATTCCCCAAAATTAAAATTACTTCAAATAAAAGTACATATTTAAATTTTCAGAAAGTCTGTACTTTGACTTTCAGATTGTTAAAGGAGAAGAAAAAAATATTTTTTTTAAATGTTCAATTATTTAAAGTTTTTGATTTTGTACATTACAAAAACTTTTAATTAAAGAATTTTAATAAATAATCTAAACTTTTCCTTCTTATCTGTACAGAATATAAAAATATAAAATATGTAAAATTTATACAAAGAAAAAAACATAAATTCATTTAGAAGAAGTATTAGATTCCTAAAAATTTTCAACTTCCAGTTTTCAGTGGATTTACGCATTTTGGGGGAACCATAACTCAATTTGACCGTTTTTAGAAAATGTCTGTGTGACAAAAATTTTGTGTAGTAGCTCTAGCTCAAGAGTTCATACACAGAATTTCATATAAATTTATACATAGTTACACCTTAACAAAAAAAAAGTGTCCATGAACTTTTGGCGTAAATCACTCAACAGGTGGTGCTGCTATACTGTGATTTCTCCTATTTAAAGGAAGACTATATCTCAGCTTCTACTGTGTATAATTTAAAAAAAACTATGTCACAGGGCTATTATGAAACACGTTTATTTAATTTCTGTGCATATTGGCCAATAGGTGATGCTGCTATGCTGCAGTTTTCCCGTGATTGGGGAAGTTATATCTCAGATTCATTTGTGTATAATTGCAGAAAATTTGGTGCATACCGATCAATAGGTGGCTATACTATGCTGCAATTTACTCTGTGAATAGGAAGGCTAAATTTCAACATTTATAATATTTAACTGCACTTAACTTGATATGCAAGATAAATAATATGACAGCGAAAGCTGGCTTAATTTTGGTGTATATCGACCAACAGGTGGCGCAGCTGTTAATCACCTTCTATGATTCTCCACAGGGCTACATCTCAAAATGTTTTGATTAAAATCGCACTAAACTCTATATCTAAAATCTTTATTGTGAGAAGCTATGATCAAGTTTTTTCTGTGCATATTAAACAGCATGTAGCATTGTTATATATAGTGATATAGAAAAAAGTTTTGTGATGGCCATAACATACTACTTTAAAGCTTTTTTTTCTTCTTCTCTCTTTTATGTTTTCTTATAAATGTCTCAAAAGAAATTATTGAATTCATAAAAATTTTCAACTTCTGGTTTTCGATGGATTTACACATTTTAAGAAGTCCAGAACCTGGTTTGATCAATTAAAAAAAATATCTGTTTGTGTATATGTGACAAAAATTCTGTCCAACTGTACCTCTGAAATTACTGCATATAATTACATATGAATTTATATGTAGTTGAACCATGACATAAATCAGTGCCTATCAACTTTTGGTGCATATGGCTCAACAGGTGATGCTACCGTACTGCGATTTATGCAACTTAAAAAAAGGCTATATCTTAGGAACTACTGCACAGAATTTCATAGAAATATATATGTACATGCACCTTGGCATATAATGTGCCTATCGAATTTTGGTGCCAATCATTCAGCAGGTGGTGCTGTTATACAGCACTTTTTGCAATTTCAGGGAAGGCCATATCTTAGGTTCTATTGCATATAATTACATGAAACTTTATGTTAGAAGGGCATTATGAGAAATTATGCTGATTCAATCTGGGTGCATGTTAGCCAATAGGTAATGCTGCTATACGGAAATTTCTCCCAGAAACAAGAAGGCTATACCTCAGATTCTATTGGGTATAATTGCACAAAACTTGGTATGTGAGTGAGACAGCCATTATGAAACACTATTGTGATTTATTTTTGGTGTATATCGGTCAACAGGTGGCAATACTGCGCTGCAATTTACCTCATAAATTGTCTAAGTCTCAACTTCTATGACATAAGTGCATAAAACTTGATATGTAAGATAACCATTATGAAAACGAATGTCAACCTTATTTTATATATCAGCCGATAGGTGGAGCTGCTATTATGATTTTTTAAAAGCCTATATCTCAGCATCTGTTTATTAAAATTGCACCGAACTCCATATGCAAAATATTTATTGTGAGAAGCTATGGTTAAACTTTTGTACAACGCAAACAGTAAGTGGCACTGTTATATAGAATGATATAACAGAAAGTTTTGTGATTGCCACAATATATTAGTTTTCCTATGAAAATAACCCTTCAACTATGATTATATTAGTAAAATATTTTATTTCACTTTTTTAATACTTGTAATGTAAAAAATATGCAAATAATAAGTTTTAGTTTTGTAATTCTGAACAAAACCTATCTTTTTGTGACAATACTTTTCATAACAAGCTGCAAGTATAGGAATGAGTATGTTAGGCTTAAAAGTTTTAATCTTCATGGTGATATTGCACAAATAAATAAAATATTAAATATGTTTAAGTAAATTATATTTAAAATGTTTTTAAAAGAGTAGTATATGAATGAATAGTTTATATTTTATTGTTAAAAAAAAAAAAAAAAGAAAGGAAGGAAGGAAAGAAAAGAAATATACCAAAACTAATGCCGGATATCCGACGGATATCCGTATCCGGCAGGCACAAGAGCTCCGGATATCCGGTATCCGGCAAAATCACTATCCGTTTCATCCCTACTTAGGTTAATTACATTCACAATCACACTTAAACACTGCTCGAAAGTGTTAAAAATGCTTAACACAAACAGAAATGCAGCCTTTAATGTATCTGAATATTTTAGTGTAGCCCTATAAATCTGTGTGCTAAACATATATGCTACACAAAATATTATTTTAGCATATTAGCAATAAATGTCAATTTTTTTATGATTTTTTGCAGAAGAAAGTTATTTAAATGTGATTTATAAAAATGTTTCTCCTAAACTGCAATGCATTGGCATTTTTTAGGAGGGGTGTCCCAGTACACAAACCAGTTGTACATACAAGACCTATTAATGCCATTTTAAATAGCGAACATTCCATCATGAACGTATCATTTTTTTTTTTATTATTATTATTATTATTATTCTGAAAATATTTTCGGACGCTAGAGAAGGGCAGACGGACAGACAGATACACTAATTTAAATCATATTCAAACTTAAAAATGTTACAAAATGTTAAAAACGATTAATATAAATGAAAATACAATTCTAGAATGAAATGATATAGAAGGATGTAATAACCCTTAATGTTACTGAATATTTCTATGTAGCCCTGTAAATTTTATTGCTAATCATACTATATTCTATAGAAAACATTCTTTTGTGCATATAAATAACATATTTCAATTTCATTAAGGTTTTTAAGAAAAGTTGTCAAAATGTGGTTCACAGAAATACCTCTCATAGAACACAAAGCTTTGGAAAACTTTCGGATGCCCCTGTCCACAAACCAGTACAAGTATTCCTTTTCGGAAGAAATTATAAAATATTTTAATGTTGAAAATTCTAATCGATACAAAAAATTTGGTTATATGGCAGATGCGTACATGACATTTGCGTACAAGCTGAAATTAGTGACACTTGCGTACAAGTCCAGGTGTTCCAAATGTTACAGATCTGTTTTCGAAAAATCAAGTGGCATTTCCGTACAAAATTTGTTTCGCTGTATTTCTCGTTTGTAACACAAAGGGGTTGTATCCATATATTAAACTTGAAAAATACTCTTATATAACTACGTGAATTTTCTCTTATGCATGTAGTCTTACGACTGACAAAGTTATGAGCTTAACGCATATAAAAGTTGCAAGATATAATAGCCGTAGTTATTTTCTGAAATGATATTCAATTATTTATTCACTGAGCCAAGATCAATAAAGGTCCTTATAAATGCTATTAAGGTCTTTAAAAATATTTTTATTTCTTAAATACTTTTTTACTTTTTAACAAGTATGAATTTTTTTGTCTCCAATAAAGAAATAAAAAAAAAGTTAAAAAAAGATCTCTCTTCTTTATCAATAACGAATTGAATCATATTCCAATTCCTAAAATTATTTGTCGTTCACCTATATGCTTCTCTTTCTCCCCCCCCCAAAAAAAAAATAAAAATAAATAAATAAATAAATAAATAAATGTGTGTTTGAAAATGAAAAAAAATCGATAACTTTATTTTAAATTATCGCAGATCGATGGTTCAACCGTTCGTTTTAAAGGTATTGGTGAGCTCTTTTAAAAGATACCCATCATGAAAATTTACTCCCCTCGAGGGTGGACTTCCCCCCCAGGGGGTAAAGCGGGGCTCCTACATACACAATTTTTTTTCCCCATTTGACTATCTTTATTACAAAAAATATATATTCGTTTCATTTGGTTTAGTGCAGTCCAACGAAAAGCTTACTGTAATACATTTAGAATACCGAGAGTTTGGGATTTCTGCTACTATGTGTTCTTGAGATATGCTGATAACTGATGGGAAAAATCAGCCATTTTGTTAAAAGCAAAATAATAAAGATACAAAAAGGCATTATTTAAAAGGAAAAAGAATATAAAAATACAAAAGCTGTTGTACTGAAGAATACAAGCTGTTTTATTACCTTTTAAAAGCCTAAGACAGAAATACAACGTCATATTTATGACCTGCACCTGCACGTGGAACTCTGAAAGGGGACCACCCGCATTTAAGCCCCACTGGCTACCGCCAAAAAAGCCCCGGCGAGGTCGTAAAAAAGGCACCGTAGTAATCTAGAAGCAAGCAGATTGGTCGAAGAAAGGTCCAATCAGAAGATAGACCCAATGAAAAAAATGCAAGGGGAAAATCTCCTCCAAAAATTATAATGAGAGACTTAAAAAATTAAAGGAGAGAAAAGATTCCTTTAAGAGTCAGAATTCTAAAAAATTGCCTTCGTGTGTGCAGACGTAATGTGAGGTCCTGCTATCATCAGTGTGGTGCTTCCTAGCCGAAATGATTCATCAAGGATACTTAAGGATGTGCTCCCTGCTAGCCAAGATATTCCTCTTGTGCCTGGACTCTGACATAACATCTGATAAATCTGGTGAGAATTTCTTACATTTCTCGGTCAGTAATTTTACCGTGCAATGCTGGTAAAGCGCATTTATTTTCTAGTACTCATCTTTAGCACATTTGAGGCAAAATCAAAGATCATTGTTATATCATTTTTATTGTATTGTAAAATTATAGAATAATCAATTTAATTAATATTTAAAATTTGGATGTTTAATAAAGAAATTAATTAAAATTATATGAATCTGATATTATTTGAGAGTAAATTTATTTATTATTAAACATATTGTTTTCCAGATTAATGTTTGCTTTTAATTAGGATTAATTTTAGGGCATTTCACAACGCGTGCCCGAATATCGAATTGATATTCCAAAATGTACTACCACGAGGATGTCACCTTAGAGCCACGGAAAGGAGGGTAGTCTGATTTTGGTTAATATCCGCCCAACATCTACCCCCTTTGCGGATTTGGTGCCGTGTATTTGGTGACGAATTTGGCACAGTTAACTTTCAAAATTCTTACGCGTTATTTACTAAAATTTAATACCATTAAATCATTAACGTTAAAGGAAAAATAAATAAAGTAAAAATAAAAGATGAGTACAGAGAAAAAAGATTTAAGGAAATATAATTATTTGTACGTATACTAACACTCCACAAATATGTGTATTTTATAATTGGTGTTTTTTATTTAGTTATACATGTGAAATGTGACATGAAAATCAAAGATTAATGTCAAAAATAATTAAATAACAGAATTAATATAGAAAGAAGATATATAGATTATATAGGCTGGTGTGGATATAACATAATAAAAATATGTATGTATATAAGCGTATAGTATAAAAAAAAAAAAAAAAGAATAATAATAATAATAATATTTTAGTATCTTATTTATCTCATGGTGTTATATATATATAAAAATTTCTTAGGATGTGATAAAGAATAATCACTTCATAAATACAATTTGAAAGTGGTAGAATAATGTGTTTGCAAAAAATTTTAAGAGATTTATAGCAAAATTAACAGAGTTATTATTATAAATTAAAAAAATTTTTCAAGAAATTGCATCTTAAATAAAAGCCTTATATACAGGAGTAACAAATAAGGTGCAAATAAATAAATTGAGTAATTAAGAAACTTGTGAAAATAAATTAAAATAATATTTGCAAAAACAGAAAGTTATTCCTGTATATATGCTAATGGCATTTTGTGTAAATATATTTTGATTTTATATACATTGTATTTTATTGCATATTTTGGAGGGGTAATCAATTTAATTAAGCAAAAAAAAAAAAAAAAAAAAAAATTCGCGTATGAGATCCTCTATACCGAGATTGGCAAAAAAGAAAATAAATTACGCGGAAAATAAAGAAATAAAATTAAACGAAATTTCTAAAGAGAGGAATAAACCAATTAAAAAAATGGCAGACAAAATTGTAATAAGTTATGATGCTATCCTGAATAGTCTACCCAACTTTGACGGAAAAAAAAATAATAATATCGTAAACTTTCTAAAAGAATTCGATACGCTAGCTGAGGAAATTAAGTTGCCAGAAAACTTAAGAGTAATATTGTTAAACGCCAAAATAACGGGCCAGGCAAAAGAAAGCCTAATTAACGACGAAGGCACAAATAATATTAACAACTATGCTGACATTAAACAAAGGTTACAAGAATTATTTAAAAGGGAAATCTCTTTTGACATCTCACAAAATGAATTCATGAATTTGAAACAAATACCGACACAATCAATAGAAGAATTCACAAAAATATTCAACAGGGCGGCAAACAACTATTTAAAAGATTCAGGCCATTCAGAAAAAACTGGGGCTAAGCAATTTCTAGACACAATTAAATTGACTAAATTTTTAGAAAGCATAAGGCAAGATATTGCATTAGAAGTTAGAAAAATGGCACCGGACTCGATAGATAAAGCAATTAAATTTGCTAAACAAATCGAAAGCGCTTTTAACGCTTCTAAAATAGAAGAAATTAACACTACTTCCAAAGAGGAAGATAAACTATATGAAATGCTCCTAAACATGACAGTCAGACATAATGAAGAATTAAAAGAAATACAAAAACAATTAAAAGAGAGCAAAGAAATTCAGTTTAAACAGACACAGGTACCAAACACAGAAAGTTGTCATATTTGTAAAAAAAGAAATCACACAACAGAAAACTGCTGGTTTAATGAGACAAATAAAAACGTAACACAAAATAAACGGAAATATCAAAATAAAGATTTAAGGGGAAATAACTCATATCAAAGTAGGTTCCCAATAACAAACCCTCAAAATTATCAAACTTATCCTCCTGTGAACTATTATTATAATTACCCACCGCCTAATAATTTTCCAAATTATGCTGCACAATCCCAAAACAGTCCCCACTTCGAAAATTTTGCTTATCCACAACATTACACAAATCAAAATGGATATAATCAAAACAATAGGAGTGCTAGACCCAAAACAACATACAAAAATCAAGGCTATAAAAACCAGGAAAACTACAAAGGAGGTTTATAAATAAAACAATATATAACAATAATTCAAGCCCATATAAACCTCCAAATTTCGGGCTTAAAACAAAAACTAATACCTACGGAAATTCATACACACAGAAAAAAAATTACAAAAAACATCACAGTAAACAGTATGACACAATAGCCAGTGTAAGCGACGGATCACAACTACCGCTAATTAACGTAAAAATTAAAGACTTAGAGGTAATAACTTTAATTGATTCCGGAGCTAGTTTATCAGTCCTATCACCAGACATTTTCCAAAAATTAAAAGAAGCAAATGTTAAAATAAAATATCTAGCCAGACAAGTAAGGATTCATACGTTAAACAATGAAAATATACCATTCAAAAAATGCGTAAAAATATCCTTTAAGATACAAAACATATTCGCAACTGGAACATTTTACGTTACAACAAGAAACCTAGATAAAAAATACAAGATCATACTTGGATATGATTTTCTAAAGAACAATCACGCAATATTAGATTGTGAACAAAAGGCCTTATACATAAAAAACAAAGAAATACCCTTAGAAGGCACGGACACAGTTCGAAAAAGAAATGAAAATGAAATAAATGTCATTTCAGAAATTGTAAATACGCAGACACAGAACTCACAAAATAATAGTGAAAATACTATGAGCCAACAAAAACCCGCAAAAAATTCAAATAATGACGAAATTCAAAATGATTTCACAGAGAATATAGAGAACAAAAACAATAATACAAATACTCAAAAAATCAAAGAAAAAACAAATAAAAAAAATAAAAAGAGAATTTCGCATAAAAACATGATTATGCCAAAAACGGACAAAAAATATGGCTTAGAACCAGGTGAAACAAAAGTAATTACATTAAAATGTCCACCCAGTTTACAGCCAAACCAAGTAATTTTATTAGAACCCCTAAGGCATAACATTAGGATTAAATATGACCAATCCTTACATCAAATCAATGAGAAAAATACGATACACTTAATGGTTCAAAATGATAGTGAAGAAAAAATAATGATAAACAAAAAAATGAATATTGGAAAAATATGCACAGAATTTGACATAAAATTAAATGGATCAAAAACAGATAACACTCCCAAAGTATATGAAATGAACAATTTAACAATGAGTGAAATTCAAGAATTAAGAGAAAACGAATTCAATTTACAAGATTTTGATCTAGAACACTTAGATCAATCACAAAAAATTAAATTTCAAAATTTACTAAAAGATAATATACAAGCGTTCTCAAAATCATACAAAACCTTGGGACAGACTTCAATAGTGGAGCCCAATTTTAAATTACTCCACGATTATCCAATTTCTACTCGACCTTACAAAATTCCGCAAAGTGTAAGAAAATTTGCACAACAGGAGATAAACAAATTATTGGACGCAAACATAATAGAAAATACAACGTCAAGCTACGCATTTCCGGTTATATTTGTAAAAAAAAAGGCAAACTCAAAAACTAACGACCCTAATAAAACTTCGTACAGGTGTGCTATAGATTACAGATTGCTAAATAATATTTTACAGGGCGTACCATATCCCATTCCGGATATTAAGTCACTTTTACAAGATATAAGTGGCAAAAAATATTACACAGTGCTGGATTTTCATTCAGCCTTCTTCCAAATAAATTTAAAAAAAGAAGACAGACCAAAATTAGCCTTCATTACTGAATTTGGTAAATTCCAACCTACGCGACTAAATTTTGGTAATAAAATAAGCACATCAGTATTTGCGGAACTAATCGATAAAGTGCTAGGAAAATTTGATCAATATAAAGTACGTTATTTCATTGATGATGTTATAATAGCAGCTGATAGCATCAATGAAATGTTAAACTTATTACAACAAGTACTAAGCACATTAATTAAAGAAAACCTAACAATAGAACCTTCAAAAATGCAAATATGCAAACAAGAAATAGAATTTTTGGGATTTAAAATCAATAAAAATGGTTATGCACCGGCCAATAAAAACATTCAAAAAATTCAAAAATTAGAAAGACCCAAAAACAGAAAAGGCGTAAAATCTTTACTGGGTCTAACAAACTATTTCGCATCACTGATAGACAATTACGCTGAAATAGTAGCACCATTAAATGAATTAACAAGTGAGAAAAGGAAATTTGAATGGACGGAAGATGCCGAAAATGCATTAAAACATATCCAAAAAATTATTCTAAACAGTCCAACTCTCAAACCACCAAATTATGACAAAGAATTTTTTTTAATTACTGATTGCTCAAAAATAGCGACGTCCGCGATTTTATCGCAAGAAATAAATGGCATAATGTACCCTATAGAATTCTATGGAAGAAAATTAAAAGATACTGAACAGCGTTACCCAAGTATTAAGCTGGAATTGCTCGCCATATACGAGAGCATAATCCATTTTAAAAATATTTTAACAGGGAGAAAATTTACGGTAGTGACTGACTCAAAAGCCATCACATATCACTTAAATTTAGAAAAGAATTCAGACATTATAGCCAGATGGTTACTGGAATTGCAATCGTATGATTTCACTGTAGAACATATAGAGGGAAGAATTAACCCTGCCGATTACATATCGCGACATATCAATAACATCACGGAAACAAATTCAACCAACAACTTATTTGAAGTTAATAAAAATTTGACAGACGAAAACATAAAACTTGAACAAATGAAAGATAAAAAAATATCTAAAATAATATCAGACATAAAAAAAGGAAAATCAAATAGAACAACTCGAAAATTTGAATTAACAGAAAAGGAAATATTAATTTTAAAAAGAAGTACAAATGATAATCAAAAAGAATTATTAATTATTCCAGATTCGTTAAAAAACGAAATAATTAAAGAAGCACATAAAACCCATTTTGGAGTTAAAAAAACCTTGCATTTAATAGGAACGCGTACATACTGGTATGGAATGTACCAAGACGTGAAAAATCATATTGCAAATTGCGTTGAATGCATGAGACACAAACAACACACAATCCCCAAAATTGAAATACAAAAAATGAAAAAAAATTACAAGCCAGGGGAAGTATTACACATAGACCTCATAGGTAAGTTACCTATGACTTTTAAAAAAAACATATTTATAATGGTTATAATTGACTCCTTCTCGCGTTACATGGAGGCAGTGCCACTCAGAAATGCGGAGTCACAAACCATATTAAACGCATTAACAGAATATATAGCCAGATTCGGCATGCCAAGAGAAATACATTTAGACAATGCACAGTACTTTAGAGGCAAAACATTCACAGAATACATGAAACAATTAAATATTAAATTACATTTTAGTTCTATTTATCACGCTTGCTCGAACGGAATTGTAGAAATTTCAAATAAAATAATAAAAAATTCACTAGCCGCCATGACAAAAACAACATTCCAATGGGATGAAAAATTAAATTTTGTGAAATTGCATTATAATGCAACAATACATAGAGCAACAGGCTTTTCTCCCGCGATGATTTTTTTTGCTAGAGAAATCAACACACCATTTAATGCGTTCTCAGATGCAACAAAAATTACTACTGACAGCTATACAAATAAGCGTCTGCAACACATTCAGAGTGTAAAAGAAGCCGCACTAACAAATCAACTTCAAATTATGAATGAGTATAACAAAAATTTAAAATATAAGGACAGAGACCTAAAAATTGGACAGACGGTATATATGAAGAGCCTTAGAAGGCCAAATATATTTCAGCCTAAATTTCTTGGCCCTTTCTATGTATTGAAAATACTGCGCAACATGAATATTGTTTTGAAAAACGCTCACGACAATACAGCGAAACCCATTAAGGTGCACATATCTAAACTATATGCACCAAAATATGCAAAATAATACAAAAAAAAAAAAAAGTGTATATATAGATACAAATTATACATATGAACTATATTACAAAATCAATTATTTTACTATTTACAACCGAGAAAAATAATATGTGTAAATACAATAATTATTCAGTGAAGAATGAGATAGACATGAATTTTCAAAAAAAAAAAAAAAATTGCAAGACACACAAGGAAAATGTAAAGCAATGCTCAATGTAAATAAACAAACAAATAAATGATAAAATATCAGCAGAAAAAACTGGCAGGTAACGCACATTTTTGCGAAACACGTTGATTGTAAATACATAAAATAAATATATATATATAGATTTTTTTGTCATAGGGGCAAGGTTAATAAGAAAACGTAAATATGTGTACATAGAAACAAAAACAGAAAAGGTGTCTGTATTCATAATGGCAAATTAATAAAATAAATATGTATAGATATAGAATAAATAAAAGTAAATGTGAACGTGACATAAAAAATACATATATGTATATATTTAGATACTTAAATATCTTTATTCATGCATCTCATAAAAGAAAATAAAACAAATAAAATAAAATAAAATAAAATAAATAAAAATAAAAAACAGACAAACGAAACTAGCACAAAATGAGAAATAGTAAGGCAGGAAAGAAAACTCATGCAAAAGAGAAGGAGCGTGCAGATCAAAATGTAAACAGAGAGGTTACTCGTTTACAAGAGAGTTACCATAACAACGAAAAAAGAGCAGAATGAAAACGACGGGACAGGTTAGGAGAAGAAGGAAAATATCACGAAAGAAAAAAAAAAATACTTACTAATCCTAGGACGGACTTCGAGGTAAAGGAGCATGGCAGAAGGGTGACGATAAAACGCTTGAGAATACAGGAAAGTAGTAGCCGCATTTCTGCAAAAGAAACGAATTATGACTCAAGATATCAAGTGAAACGTAAAATATGGAAATTAAAACATTCACAACCATTCACACTTTAGAAAGATTAAATAATATTTTACTTGCAGAACTATATAATGGTTGTAATATTAGTAAAAGGCGCATCATTTCACACTTAAACAAAGATGCATATATTTCCTCTAATAAGTTAACAAAAAAAAAAAAAAAAAAAAAAAAAAAAGCAAAAGCGGAGGATTAAGATTCATATAGCTATACACTATATATATAAAAAAAAAAAAAAAAAAAAAAAAGCAAAAAAAGCGGAGGATTAAGATTCATTATAGCTATACAGTATATATATAAATGTATTAAAAAAAAAAAAAAAAAAAAAAAACCTTAAAAGCTTAGGATTACAATTCATTAGATTTATATACAAAAAAAAAAAAGAAAAAACCCATCACTGTAAAAATATTAATCTCTAACACTCGCACACACATATGCACGTAAATAAAAAGTAATAAAATAATGCAAAATTACCATATTAATACAGAATGGTCTAAAAAAAAAAAAAAAAAAAAAAAGAAGGTAAATTAAATGCAGATTAGGTACAGGTAAACGAATAATTAATAGATAACCTATATTTTATAATAAAAACACTTTTACATAGCCTACCTTAGATCAGGGTTCAGAACACAGCCAAGATAATGAGGTGGCCCTTTGGTCGGGCGCAGGCGTCTTATGCCAAGGGGGGTCGACCCACACTCGATACTCTGGCGTACCCTGCCAAAACAAAAGTCAAGACTGGACAGAATTTTATCAAAGCAAAACAAAAATAAAATAA
Organism: Salticus scenicus; assembly: GCA_963930645.1. Classification (NCBI taxonomy): domain Eukaryota; kingdom Metazoa; phylum Arthropoda; class Arachnida; order Araneae; family Salticidae; genus Salticus; species Salticus scenicus. The sequence goes on from OZ005648.1 coordinate 31,877,966, forward strand.
AATAAAATAAAATAAAACACAAAATTCAATGGGTTAAAAAAAATCCACAATACAATGGAATCAATATACGCAAATTATGAGCAGATCTGCATTTATTATTCACACATAGTAAAAAAAAAAAAAAAAAAAAAAAAACGGAGTCCGAAAAATACAGAAAAATCATGCAAAAATCAAGCAGCAGCGGAAGGAACGTAAGATAATAGAAAATAAAGCAAGGCGAACGCAAGTTAGATAAAATAATACCAAATTATATAAAATAAACAAACAAGAAATAAACCTGCAATGAAAATACATTAATAAGAGCTGAAAGAAAAAGCAGATGCATATTAATAATAACGCTGCAAACAGAATACATAAAAAAAAAAAAAAAAAAAAAAAAATGCAATATAGCTCACGCTTATCCAAGTCAATGATGGCGTCAGTGTAGATCAGATATATATATTGCGAGGGGCATTCAAAATTCCACGAAGCACACACATGAAACAAAAAAATAACAAAAGGGATTTATTAAAGGATAATGGATAGCACAATCACCTAACTCAAACATAGGTGAAGCAACAAAGCTTAAGCAAAGCAATAAAATATACATATAATAAAATTAAACTCACTTGTAAAAAAGTAAACAAATTTCTAATCCGATAAACGCGTGTGTCTCTGCGCTTCTCTCGAGTAAGTAACAGAAGAATCTTATCTCAGCTCTCCCCCCTAAAGAAAACGATTATAACAGGATGTACTAATCATTAGCGCTGGTCAGTTCCCACGACATAGTGACGCAGGCGAAAGAGGGTTTGTCACCCCCCATTACAAAACTGCAAAACAGCTCTCGGAAGTTAAAATTAATATTTCAAATAAAGCGAGGGACTTTTCAAAAAAAAAAAAAAAAAAAAAAAAAAAAAAAGAATACTGCCTTACTTAATGGTAATAAAGACATACTACCAAAACGATTAAATACATTCATGATATCATGTAATATACAAAATTTTTTTTATTATTGGTACTATACACTGAAAGTAATGAATGATATGTATATAAAAGGAATGCATACACTTGTAGAATTTTGCTAACAATTCAGAAAAAGTACTATTATATGTGAATTTATTGTATTGTATATATATTTATAAATGTTAAAAAAAAAAAAAAAAAAAAAAAAAAAAAATGAGTGTTGGTATACGGTATAAATAGTTATAATTATTGAATTAAAATGCAAAGTAATAATAATAATCTTTAGCATATGATATACTGACCGAGTGAAGTAACACTATACAATATGTGTCACAAAAAAATTATAAACTGAACAAAACTTACAAACTGTTGGCACAAGCATCGGCTAAATGCAACGACAGACCATAAAACTGTCTATCACAAATTCATGATCACAAATTGAACTATCTCAAAAAGCAAATATTGAAACATTTACATATTTGGATCAACTATGCATGATAACCAATTAATAAACAGTATTGAACAGTATATTATGAACTATCATCAGTTACTATTGAACTAAACTTCATGAACAATTAATAATCCAGTGTCGAACTGTACGCTCATTAATCATTATGCATATATATACAAGGAGCTCATAGTGCTCAACTACATCACAAGGACTCTAATGTGCACTAAAAAACAGTTTAGCACAAATATGCATAAGAAATTTACTGACCAAATACACCAGATTACTACAACTAAAGGACTCATAATGTATTGAGATAAAGAAACTGTCTCAAACTTATTCGACAGGGGGATAGGCTGATGGGAAAAATCAGCCATTTTGTTAAAAGCAAAATAATAAAGATACAAAAAGGCATTATTTAAAAGGAAAAAGAATATAAAAATACAAAAGCTGTTGTACTGAAGAATACAAGCTGTTTTATTACCTTTTAAAAGCCTAAGACAGAAATACAACGTCATATTTATGACCTGCACCTGCACGTGGAACTCTGAAAGGGGACCACCCGCATTTAAGCCCCACTGGCTACCGCCAAAAAAGCCCCGGCGAGGTCGTAAAAAAGGCACCGTAGTAATCTAGAAGCAAGCAGATTGGTCGAAGAAAGGTCCAATCAGAAGATAGACCCAATGAAAAAAATGCAAGGGGAAAATCTCCTCCAAAAATTATAATGAGAGACTTAAAAAATTAAAGGAGAGAAAAGATTCCTTTAAGAGTCAGAATTCTAAAAAATTGCCTTCGTGTGTGCAGACGTAATGTGAGGTCCTGCTATCATCAGTGTGGTGCTTCCTAGCCGAAATGATTCATCAAGGATACTTAAGGATGTGCTCCCTGCTAGCCAAGATATTCCTCTTGTGCCTGGACTGTGACATAACATCTGATAAATCTGGTGAGAATTTCTTACATTTCTCGGTCAGTAATTTTACCGTGCAATGCTGGTAAAGCGCATTTATTTTCTAGTACTCATCTTTAGCACATTTGAGGCAAAATCAAAGATCATTGTTATATCATTTTTATTGTATTGTAAAATTATAGAATAATCAATTTAATTAATATTTAAAATTTGGATGTTTAATAAAGAAATTAATTAAAATTATATGAATCTGATATTATTTGAGAGTAAATTTATTTATTATTAAACATATTGTTTTCCAGATTAATGTTTGCTTTTAATTAGGATTAATTTTAGGGCATTTCACAACGCGTGCCCGAATATCGAATTGATATTCCAAAATGTACTACCACGAGGATGTCACCTTAGAGCCACGGAAAGGAGGGTAGTCTGATTTTGGTTAATATCCGCCCAACAATAACACAGACAGACACACACACCATTCGCTAAAAACATGATTTTCGTATTCAGGGGACCTCAGAACATGTAGATACAACAAAAACGCACGTTCGGAAATTTGACCCTAAAACAATACTTTCTGGACCCTATGGGTAAGAGAAAGTAAAAAGAAAAGAAAAAGAAGGGAAGAACAGAAAGAAAGAAAAAGGTTTTAATGTTTGCATCATATAGATACAACCCCTTCATGTAATGATCCTCAAATAAAGCGAAAGAAATGTTGTACGCAAGTGCCACTAGATTTTTTGAAAGCACACCTGTAATATTTAACCCACCTGGACATGTACGCAAGTGCCACTGTTTTCAGCTTGTACGCAAATGTCATGTACGCATCTGTCACAACACCAAAAATTTATTATCAGATTTTATTTATACTTTCAAATTCTTTTAACATTAGAACATATATATGTATATAGTCACAGATAAATAAAAGAGAGGGGTGACTTGATTTTGTATATTGACAATACAGATTAATTATGAAGATTAAATAAATCGTCAGTTTAAACTAACATGTTGAGGCCATCACAAAAGTTTCTTCTATATCCTTCTATATCATTTCATTCTATGTAATACCACCATTTAGGGCTGAACTTGCTCAGAGCTTCTCACAATAAAGATTTTACATGTGGATTTTGATGTAGTTTTAACCAATAGATGCTGAGATGTAGCCATATGGAAAGTCACAGAAGGTGTGTAATAACAGTGCCAACTGCTGTCCAATTTATACCCCAATCAAGTTAGCATTCGTTTTCATAACGGTTATCTCACTTATCAAATTTGGTGCGTTTATGTGCCATAAAAGAGATATAACGTCCCTAATCACTGGTTGACTTATAGCACAGCAGCGTCACCTCTCGGCTGATCTGCATCCAAATTGTATTTGCACAGTGTTTCATAATTTCCTTTCCATATACCAAGTTTTGTGCAATTATATACTATAGAATCTGAGATATAGCCTTTCAGCTCAAGATGGAAATTGAAGCATAGCAGCGTCACCTATGGGCCGATATGTATCCAGCTTGAATCAGCGTCTTTCATAATGACCCTTTCACTTATTAAGTTCTATTCGATTATACAGAAGAGAACCTTACCTTTTGAAAACATCTTTGCACTATGTTTAATACCTTGCGTGTTATAGCTAAAAAAGTGAAAATGTTTTTTTTGTTGTTGTTTTTGTTTTTGTAATTTTTTAAATAAACCTTTATATCTCCCTGATTATATGCTGTAGAGACATAAAAATTTAAACAAATAATGAGAAAGAGTCCCATAATCGCATGCTACAACCAGATCGCATCCAAGCATTACATTTTTCCAAGATGATGCCAAACACTTTCATTTTTCTTTAACTTTTTACTGTCCCCCTATCACTTTCGGCGCGAAACTTTAACTAAAATATATGAGAAATAACATGTTCTTCAGACTCCTGAAGTTTCCAAATTATTTGTTCACTACTTTTTGAGATATTTTTAAAAAATCTGAAATCGAAAGTGTCCGGTCATTTATGGAAAGGTAGTGTATCAACCAGTGATGCCAGATTGGGGATTTTGTCCCCATTTTGGGGATTTTTGAGGCTTCTGGGGACAATTTTGGGGACCAAATGTTTGTGAGGACTTTTTGGGGGAATTCTAAAATTTTTGGGGACAAACCTGAGGAGTTCTTCAACTTTCTGTCAATGTTGGCAACGTAATGATTTATCCCTACGATTAGAGACTTTCAATAGCTTTATTGTTATTTGGGGATTTTTTTCACAAATTGCCTTCATTTGGGGAAAAATCTAAGCTTAAATCATAGAAAAATCTGCTTGATATTTTTTTTTATTTTTATTTATTTTTTTTTTTTTTTTTTCCTTTTTTAGTAGAAATCAAGTTGGAGATTTTTCGAAAAAAAAACCCTGATTTGGGGAATTTTGAAGACCTGTTTGGGGAAATAATTTTCGACCATCTGGCATCACTGGTATCAACGAAATTAGTAGCCTTTGTGGTAGAATTTAAAAAAATTCTAACATTTGTTTCAACAAAATCAACGCTTAAAAGAGCTTTGTTTGAGATTCATCGTACTTTTTATTATCCCATCATTCTAAAAGCAGAAAGAATGAATAATAAATGGGACTTTTTTTTAATTAAGATGCGTAAAAAAATACCCAATTAAATCAAAGCAGGCAATTTTCATTAACACTAAAAAGCATTTAGATTTCTATATCTCTTAACGACCTAATTAGCAAATTTCTTTCTTTCTTTCTTTCTTTCTTTATTTTTTTTTTTTTTTTTTTTTTTTTATGTTTTATATTATCAATGATTTGTGTGTGGTTTCTTTCACGTTTGTGAACCTCATTAAAGGAATCCGATTAACGACATACTGGAGTTAAATTTTTGAACATTCATTCAAACAGTTTTTATTTTTTCGTTTTCGCCATAAGAAAATTTAATCTATTAATTAAAATGAGAAGGATTTTCATTGTTAAATTAATTAATATATACATTAATTGTATTAAAAAAAAAAATTATGTAGTTTCAGATAAACACTTTTTACGATTTAAAAAGTAAAATACGCGTAATCACCGAAACTTCACTGGAAGCAATAGTCTTTTTTAAATTTTATTTATTTATTTATGCTATGTTTATTTTTATTTATTTATTTTCAGTCAAAATACTTTTTAACCCATTCATGGTCACGCCATTTTTAATTTTTTCGTTTCGAAGCCTTTTTAGTGGGATGTGTTTTATATATTTTTAAGTCATTAAGTACTAATAATATTACAAATTTATCAGGAATACTGAGAAACTGATTGTTTTCCATTTAGCAAATTCGTAGCAATAAATAAATGATTCAGAAGTAAAAAACTCTGACCGTGTATACACGTTCATAACCATGAAAGGGTTAAAATATCAAAACATCCATTAAGTAAATATTAGAGAGTTCCGTTATAAGATCATTTATCCCAGCATCATTCAGTTATAAATATCAATGATCAGGGATCCATCAAAAAAAAAAAAAAAGAAGAGGAAGAAGAAGAAGCTCACATTAAAAAGTCTGACTATAGTAAATTCTCGCTCTTAAATGAAATATAATAAAATTACCTGTATCAATTCTGAAGTTTCGTAGTTCTGTCATTATTAATTTCGGGGATATGAAAGTCAGAAGATTCCGCACATACACACACACACACACATACACTGACCAATTCTCAAAATCTGCTTTTTTGGATTGAGGAGGCATGTAAATCAGGTGAAAACTCGATATCGAATTTTCGGACCGAATACAATACTTTCATCACTTACGGTAGTCGAGTAATGGAAATAAAAATATTTGTTTATAGTAGTAATAGTCAAACAGAAAATATATATATATATATATATATGTACATATGTGTGTGTGTGTGTGTGTGTGTGTGTGTAAGGGCAGCGAGGAAACTACTTCTTAAAACTTTTAACTAACTTTTTCTAAGGTAAACTACTTCTTAAAACTTTTATTTTTGCCTGTAATAACTATATACGGGTTTAAATCTGTTAAATTTAAAACTATTCAAAAAAATCATGATCAGTAAAATAATAGACTATCCTAAAATTATGAAGGTATAATCTAAAAATTTTTATAATAACTTTAGAAATTGATGAAATTGAAACCCTCGATGCCTCATCTGATGTATAAAAAGAGTTCAGTTGTTTGTGGGAATTAGCGCCAATTGACTGCACTAGGGTCCTAAGCCTGAGGGTGAGTGCCCTCCCTGGGGATCTTTCTGAGGGATCCTAGCCCGTATTTTCACAAGTTTTGGAGAAAACCACGGAAAACTCAGAACGGCTCGGCCAACGAACGCGACCTGGGATCGAACCTGGCACATTCAACTATTTCTTAAACCTACGTCTATCAGCCTTGAGAGCAGCATCACTCGCCCGCTGGGGGGCCTATTAAAAAAAAAAAAAAAAGACATTTATGAAAAGACTTTTTTTTTGTTTTAATAGAACCTATCTAAAAGAATTAGAGGTGGGCTTCAGATATTAAGTATTTTCTTAAATATCTGTAGAAGTTTTAACATTGTACAGATCGTAAATTTATGAAAAAATGCAGATTGAGAAAACGCAGTTTAAAGATTTCAAATCTGTATAAAATATATCAGAAACCACAAGAATTGGTTCTTGAATATACATTTCATCGAACAAACCTACTATAGTTTAATTTATAAATATTAAATGGAAATGAAAGTTTTTATATGAAGTCTACTTCCAGGTGCCAAGTTCCCTTAAAGTAGAATTTTTAAAATAGCATTAATTTCTCAAAATACTATTGTATTGCATGTTCAATAATAGATGGCAGCACCACATTGAATTTAACTTAATTGAATTTAACGATTTTGAAAGCATCATTCTTCTATGATTTTAAGTTCCAATTTTTTAGTTACCGTAGATTCTAGAAAATGCATTTTTTTTGTTTTTTAAACTTTAATGAATATATACATTGCATACGGATAATACCGTTTCGATGAATATATTTTCTTTTCTTATAAAACATTTATTTTCCTGAGGGTGGTATTCTCATTCTACTTTCCCATGTATGCAGTTTTTGCTGCTTCGTATTATGAAAATATCTTATTCAAAAATGAAGTGTTTTTAATTTTTTTTTTTTTTTTTTTTTTTTTTTTTTTAAGCATGTCATCTTTTAGCTTAAAGATTCTCTCTCTCTCTCTCTCTCTCTCTCTCTCTCTCTCTCTCTCTCTCTCTTTTTTTTTTTTTTAAGGAATTTCAATATTACTTTTAAGGTGTGATTTTTTTTTCTTTTTTTCCCAAAAACATATATATTAATCTAAGAAATCTAGAGTAACTCCACTCGAATTTCCACACATTAAGAGGCCCACCAGCGGCCGAGTGGATTTGCGCTCAAAGCTAGTAGATGAAAAGTGCCGGGTTCTATCCCAGGACGCGCTCGTCCACTTAGCCATTAAGAATTTTCTCTGGTTTTCTCAGAAACTCGAGTAAATACGGGAAAGGGCTCCTTAGAAAGACCCACACAGAGGGTATTCCACCTATAGGCCTACGACCCTAACGTAGTCAGTCTTAAACCCTACAACCAACAACAACCTGACGATTAAGTTTGTTAGTGTCGGTAGGACTGGCGGGAAGGAGAAGTCCTGCGTCGTAGGCAAATAATGTAAGCAAAGACCTCGCTAAAAGGGGATGCTGATAAAACTAAACAAATCCATGAGGCACTTCCTAATTCCAAACACTTGGCAAATTTACAAGTCCAGTTTCATTGTGATTTTTCTTTTTTTTTTTTTTTTTTCTTTTATTAAATATAAAAACTTGTTAATATTTTCTAAATTAAAAACTATAACAAACCATAATAATCTTAATAGACTTAACAAAATTACAAACATGTTTAACAAAATTATCTTTTTTTTTTTTTTTTTTTTTTTTTTTTATGAAAAAAACTGCGTTTATTTTCTAACTTTAAAGGAATTCCCCTCCCACCCACCCTAATACCCTATCCTATTCTGAGATACTTTGTTATTACCAAACTTTGTTGGGAAATGTGATAAATTCTTTTAATCAAAAATGTAGTACTTTTTAATTTTGATAGATTTGGCAAAATAATTGAATATTTTTCTTTGGGTGAAAAACTTATTTTTTGTGGTAGACTAGCTTAATTTACGAACTTGCTAAACATTTATTTGTTCAATCAAACGTCAGAAAAACATATTTGTTTAATGACAAACTTTAAAACTTCTTAAAGATTTGTGTGTGTGTGTGTGTGTGTGTGTGTAAAATCGAAAATTATAATTCAGTTTCTCCACCAGAAACTGCATTATAATTTCCTATACTTGAAAATTCATTAATTACATTGATAAAAAAAAAGTTATCAATGTCGCTATAATTTGGTCATAATTGAAGCGTACATTAAAGTATACGTCAACTATCAGATAGGTGTGAGTATTTAACCCCTTAACGCGCGGCGTCCTCGCTGCAAGGACGCAAAATTTAAGATACAGCTGCAAAAATTCATCCCGGAAAATTTTTAGCAAAAATTTACGTTTATAACATATCAGAAAAGGCCAGTTTTTTTAATCTTAAATTTTAAAATTTCTTTTAGTTTAATTTAGTTCATGAATTCCGGTGGCAGTATAATTTAAATGATCTGAATTGTCTTGCGCCGCAAAGGGTTAATAGAGCAAAATGAAAATTTCTTTACTTTGTACACAATTTTATCAAAAGTGTTTCTTTTTTTTATTTTTTTTTATTTATTTATTTATTTATTTTTTTTATTTTATTTTTTTTTTTTATGAAAAAATAATCAATAAAATAAAATAGAAACTTCTTTACTTTAATAAATTTGGAGTTTTGTTATTTAAAACCAGAAAGATATACACTTTTCACACCAAAATTTCACTGTTTTCTAGTAGATAGTTTTATTTAAAAAAAAACAGTCGACTCCCAATCCATCGGGACGACTCAATTTAGGTTGTTATATCAAATGGTCGCTGTATCAAATAAATCTTAAATAAATTTTTTAATTATGATTTTTTCATTGAATTTGCTTTGATAATGGTTGCAAATGACATGCTGCATGTAAAATATGGATTGTATTTTAGAATTTATAAGTGATATAAAATTTTTAAATTAAAATCAATTAAAAATGTTAACCAATGGGAAACATAATAATTTTCTCAAATTTGACGAAAATGAAAATAATGGTTTCAGATGACTGTTTGAATTAATTATACAGTATATGTGTGCCATACATTATAAATGGTATCAGCAAAATTTTAAATGAAAGAATTTTATTTTGATAAAATTTATACAAAAAAAAAAAAAAAAAAAAAAAAAAAAAGGAGTATAAATTGTGTACATGCTGTACAAAAATCAAATTCTCCTATCTATTTGTGAACAACTAATTACTTTTTTAATATTTTATGAAGAAAGCAATAATCGATTTTTAATGTAATTTAAAAATTGAAAAGAAGCATTTTTAAAATGTTTTCTAATTATTCATTTCCATAATTTTGATTTTCAAAAGTATCCGGAAATTTGTTACGTGTTTTCAGAGCTCAGTTTTGATTGTAGGATTACTAATTTTTGGAATACAATTGATGTTTTTATTATCCTCTACATTTAATATCCCTTTTTCCTTCCCACTGTCAATCATCGTTAAGAGGAATATTCAATGAATTTTCTTCACACTCTCTGAGTTTCAGAAAATCTGTTTTCTCGAAATGATTTTTGATGGTTTCTTTGAAAATTTCTTACCAAACAGCTCATGTGGTTCGGATTGCAATTAAAAGGTTGCATCTCATTTTCCTGATGAAGTAAAATTCGTTGGATTCTCTCTCTCATTTTTTTAATCTGTTATTAATGTTATTTTTCAACTTTATATTTTTTTTTATTTTTAGGTGTTAAATTAATTATTTTTCCTTCTTCAAATCAAATTCATAGTCATAAAATTATCGGATAGGGAAAGAAATTGAAGGAGGGGGGTGATGCATCTAGAAAATGGTGGGTGACTGGGCAAAATGAGAGTCATATTCGGATTCAGGAGGTCATTTTACATAAGAATCAGCAAGAATGGTATCAGATCTCGAATTTTGTTTTTCAGATCAGTGTAATATGAGAATGAACAGGCCATCCAAATTTTATGTTCCTATGTTTATTTGTTTAAAAATTATGTGCAAAAGAAGAAAACGAGTTGTTGCTTTAATTTTGTCCACCAGTATATAAGTAGAAGGAAAAATGCATTTGCTGTGTGCAGGGCCCGATTAACCTTACAATTGAGGGGAAGCACAAATCCATTTGGGGGCCCCCCACTGACTTCTTGGTCTAAAGACTCATACAAACATCTTGAAAAATTTATAAATTTTTCATTAAATTTTGTAGTTACCTGGAATTGAGGAAAAGTAAATTCGCTTAAAATATAGACAAGCAAATTCACTTGATTTTTGTACCAAGATATAAACTGGTGAAAGCCTATATTCACCACAATATATGAAATTATTCCATTATAAATGAACGTGTAAAAGCTTTATTTACATATATCCTATATAATCTAGAAATTATAGTTGTGCAGTCAGGTAGGACTGTGATGTTTTATAATCAGACAATGCTTTTAGACCACAAGCTTACAATTTGGGGCCCATTTTTTTTCTTTTGGGGCCTTTTCAAAATTTTCCAGGGGAAGCACATGCTTCTCGTGCCTATTGGGTAATCAGGGCCTGGCTGTGTGTATCATTATTATTTTTTTTTTTTTTACCCTGTTATCATGCTACTTGGCTGCGGATGATTATATACCTTTTTCAAATATCTTTGTAGTATAAATGCACTTTGTGATTACGATTAAGTCATCATTAAGTATAGCTGTACAGTGTGTATAATATTTTAAAATATAATATATTTGACTGATTTTTTTTTACATAAAAATGATTTATAAATATTAATAATTATTTTTTAAATAATATATATATATATATGATTGGTTTAGTTTATTTAAATATGGTTTATAAATTTCAATATTAGTAACATTGTCCTTTTTTTTTTCCACGTAATAATGTAAAATATTCATTTCAACTTTTTCTTCTTTTAATGATATGGTTTTCAAGAGGTTTCGAGAAAAGTTGGACGCCCGACAAATTGGCAAATCGGTTTAACCCGCTCTACCCGTCTTTAAACCTTGGTAGCCTCTGCTACTTCTTGTTATTATTATTATTGTTATTATTATTTCTGCTTTGTTTTGTTTTTTCATTGTATCACATGGCTTTCAGTTCTTTATATATGTATATATATATGAAATGATCGATATTTTTGTTTCAGATTATCATAGATACATGGTTCTACCATTCGTTTTAAAGGATTGAAGATATTTCGAGTTCTTTTGAACGATACTTGAAGTAAAAATTTACATTCCCCAAAGGGGGATTCCCCTGGAGACGGAAAGTTGCGTTCTTACACATAAAAAAAAAAATTTAAAAAAAATCCTGGTTGAGTATTGCTTTTATAAACCAAATTTTTCAAAATTATTAGTTCAAAATAACTCTAATTACATACATTCTTGCGAAATTTTGTACTATAATTCTATACTAAAATTCACGAAAATATAAGCCAACGGCACTACCTGTTAAATAATATGCACAAAAATCACACAGATATCAATTATGTCAAGGATCAATTAACTGTAAATTTTCATATAATTTAATGTAACTTTAAAAAATGAAAAATAGCATTATTTGTTAATTTATTTATTATTTTTTCTTCTTTGTTAAAAAAAAAAAAAAAAAAAAAAAAAACTATAAGATTGTTCTAAATTCTCCCTGGTCTATGGCTGAACCAGTGGTTGTAAAGGTATTGATAAGTTCTTTCAAAAAAATACTCATGTTGAAAATTTACACACAAACACACTCTCTAGGGAGGGGGGGGTGCTTCTACACATACCATAATTGTTTCTTTGTTGACTATTACTGTTAACAATAATTCTTTTCAATTTCAAAATGATTGATTAAAAATAATTCGTATTACGCACTTATCTACGACCCTTGACATCCTCAGGGTGTCCTGTGGATGAAAGGGACGCCTATTGACATCATCTGGATTGACATCAGTGACATAAGAATATGAGTGACATAAGTGAAATCATATTGACATCAGTGTTGCGGACAAGTGTGTTGTCAGGTGAATTTTATCCATTATTGTATGGAAAAAAATATGGGGAAAAAACTAGGTAGTAATACTACCAGTAGGGAGATTTGTACCAGAAGTTGATAGGTACTAACTTATGTCATTGTGCAACTTCATAAACATTTGTATAAAGTTCTGTGTATTATTCTTGATCTAAAGACGTCACAAAATTTCTGTCACATCCAAACACACAGACAGACATTTTCTAAAAATAATCACATCGTGTCAGGGCCGGTGCTAGATATTTTGCCGCCCCTGCGTCTCTATAACGCTATTAATCAAATTTTTATACGAATAAGAAAAGTAATATTTGAACTGTAATTTATTTTAAAAATAAAAGCAAAATTTCATTGATTTTACATTTTTATTTGGGTTTTGATTAGTTGGTTGGTGGAGTTTTACGTCACACAAGTGCTGCGCAATGGTCAATTGGTCTTTGACTCAGCCCTAGAGGTGGTCCGGAGATATGACATCACAATTTTGATCCTCCGCGGAAGGGATAGCTCTCCCGCCATTTTTACGTTTGTTGTGAATACGTTTGTTACAAGAAAAGTTTGTCAAGATTGATGAGTTTCAAGGAATTATGCGTGTGAAAGTTGACTGAATGATTTAAAATAAACTTTTAAACTCAATAACATGTTTGAATTCTATATAAATGTAGATACAATAATGAAATGGGGGGTTAGGGGGGACGGTAGTTCCACTCACATAGAATTATTTGTCCAATAAAGCTGTTCCGAAACCTAATTTAAATTGTTTTTACATAGGTTTACATAACAGTACTCGTTATCTTAACTCTTAACATCCAATCTGTACTTTTAGTATTTAATTTCAGGGTAAGAGAAAGTCGTGTGCGTGTCACACCAGATTATTTTAGTTATTTAAGAATATTATTAAAAGATAAATACAATAAATGTTATGCATATCATCTCATCATAGTAATTAATGAGAATTTTGTGAGGTGTGACTTTAGAGTTCTACTAGTACACAGAGGTCGAAAAAAGATATTTCGAACTTAAAAAAGTGTAAAATAATCTATATAATATTTCTCTAACGTGGACCAGTTTCAATTATTTTTTGTCGAAACGATACGATACGCAAGGATAAAAAAAATAATATTTATACATGAACAATATTTAAGCACGCGGATTTAGCTCAATGGACTAATAAGAAAAAATGACGACATTTGTCTGATGAGATTATTTTACGAAAAAAATGTATTTTTAACAGTTGTTTCTTCAGAATCTTTGCAAGCGTCATTTTAAATCTAGCAATATTTTAAAGATATATACAGAATATAAACTTTTGTGTCATAAATTGACTAAAAAACACAATCATAAAAATTATAATCAAAATAGGAATTATTTTATTTTATTTTATTTTATTTACTTATTTAAATAATAATAATAATAAAAAAATTAATAAAAAGTCATCGCCAACATGATGACAAAAATTTAAAAGGCGTCGTGGAGTCCTATATTAAAATTGTAATGCCTGTGGAAGTATGAAAATTGGATCGAGAACCATGAATTTTATTTTGAAACCTTTCTTTGAATGATTTTGGTTTCACTATTGAACAATATTAATTTGGTTTTATTAATAATTTGTCTTCTGGTAAATTAAAATTTTAATTAGGTGGTGAAATTGGTATAATATTTATGAGTTTCAAATTTTAAAGGTAAATAAGAAAAGAAATAAAATGCGAATATTTCGCACGGGTTTCCTAGTACTTAATATTTGTGGTCTTTATATTTTTTTTTAACCGACTTCAAAAAAGAAGGAAGGTTCTCAATTCAAACCGTATGTTTTTTTTATGTTTGTTAGCTCATAACTTCTGAACGGATGCTCCGATTTTGATACTTTTTGTTTTGTTGAAAAGGTCTTGGTCTACAATAGGTCCCATTGTAATATCTTTACGATCTAAAGAAAATACAGGGTGCCCAAAAAAATCAGTCCCAACTCATTTATCTGCTAAACGCCTGCAGCTATTGTGATAAAAATGGTATGTAAGTATAGCAAAGTGGCCATGCAGTACAAGGTTAAACCGCTTGCAGCGCCACCTGGTGGAAAATAGCGGAGTTAGTGTTCCTATCTCGAAAACGATTCTAAAGAAAAAGTGAATTACAAAGCTGAAGAGTATCACCGATTTAGTAAAAAAAGATAGTTTAGACATTCATGCTAACGTTCCTATCTCGGAAACGGTTCAAGACAGGGGGAAAAAGTGAATTATAAAATTGCAGAGCATCATCGATTTAGTACGAAAAGATAGTTTTTACATTGATGCTAAAAATACAAGGCTAAAAACGTGCATTTTTTGTTCGCAATTTCTTACACTATACACACTTGAGCTACATTGCTCACGTTGTAGCGTAGCTGGTGAGACATACGCTATACAGTTCAAAATACGGTTACTTGATTCTTTTTGTTTTGATGTAGAGATCTTGGTCTGAAGTAGGTCCCATTATAACATCTTTACTATCTAAAGAAAATAAAGTGCCATCTGGTGAAAAACAGCGGAATTAGCGCTCCTATCTCAAAAACGGTTCAAGATGGGAAAAAAGTTTATTACGAAGTTGTGAGCATCATTGGTGTACTACGAAAAGACAGTTTTTAGACATTATTGCTAAAAATAGAACGCTCAAAACGTGAAGTTGTTTGTTCGCAATTTCTTACACTGTGCACACTTGAACTACGTTGCACACTTTGCAGCGCAGCGGATGACACGTATACTCGGTGGTTCAAAGTACTGTTACTGTAAGCGGTCACATCGATTAGCGCAAAAACGTTTTCAACCAACTTCAGAAAGGAGGGTTTTCTTAATATAAGCTATGTGTTGTTGTTGGTGTTTGTAAGCTTATAACTTCGTAAGAGATGCTCTAATTAACCGACTTAAAATAGGAGGAGGTTCTCAATTCAAAGCGTATGTTTTTTGTTTTTGTTTTTGTTTGTTAGCTCATAACTTCTGAACGGATGATCGGATTTTGATACTTTTTGTTTTATTGTAAAGGTCTTTGTCTGAAATAGGTCCACTTGTAAGATCTTTACGATCAAAAGAAAATACAGGGTGCCCAAAAAAGTCAGTCCCGACTCTTTTAACTGCTGAACAGCTGCAGCTATAGTCATAAAAGTGGTATGTAGGTATAGTAAAGTGGACATGTGCTACGCGATTCGACCGCCTAAAGCGCTACCTGTTGGAAAAGAGTGGAGTTAGCGATCCTATCTCGGAAACGCTTCAAGACAGGGGAAAAAAGTGAATTATAAAATTGCAGAGCATCATCGATATAGTACACAAAGATAGTTTAGACATTAATGCTAAAAACAGAACGCTTAAAACGTGCATTTGTTTGTTCACAATTTCTTTTGTTGTGCACACTTCAACGACATTGTATATGTTGTAGCGTAGCGGGTGATATTTATGCTATGTAAAATTGAAAGTATGGTTATTGTAAGCGGTCACATCGATTAGACGTTTTAAACCGACTTCATAAAGGAAGAGGTTCTCAATACAAACCATGTTTCTCGTTGTTGTTGTTGAAATTTGTTAGCTTATAACTTCGTAAGAGATGATTTAATTTTAATACTTTTTTTGTTGTCGTAATGATCTTGGCCTGAAATAGGTTTCATTGTGATTTCATTAAGATATAAACAAATTACAGGATACTCACAAAAGTCTGTTCTGAACGCATGCAGCTACACTGGTAAAAGCAGTATGTAAGTATCGATGTTGAAACTTCTGTCCGTCAGCTGCAATGCATATTTTGCTCTTTGTTTGAACTTTACGCTGCGCAATTTCCAGCACAGCGGGTGACACGTATTGACTGTAGAGTTCAATATATATGCCTAACAGAATTTTCGGTCACGAATACAGCGTATCCGTTTTTTACATTTCTACAGGCTTTTTAATTTAACGTATGTTCGTTCAATAGATAGTTTTTTGCTCATATCCGATAAAGGCAAGAAAAGTAACACAACTTAAAAATGCAGCATTTGAGAAAAATGAACTTAAAAATAACTTGACTAGAATAAAACTGGCACAACTGTCTCTCGAGTGGATAACTTTTTAGATGGAGATGTAACTTTTGTGTTCACATTGGGTGCATTTCATGTATTTTTCAGTGACATAAACCATTTTTTGAGTAATGTCACTTTTCTTGGAAGTTGTGATTTGTGAAACTTCCGTCGAACGTCTTCTGATGCTTTGCTATATAAATAAATTTTCACTGAAAAGAGAAAAATAAAATCTTTTTGTAAAAAAATAGAACCGACTCCAAAAAGGAACTATTCAAACAACTAAAAATGAAAGAAAATTGGCAGAAAATGGATCTGTAAATTGCGCCTAAAAGTATAAAATAATTTCCTTCGCCAAACAACCTATAACACTACAATTAATCATAACTTTTGAAGTCGGCGCAAAATTAAATAAAAATTGATACCGTTATTCAGTACAAAAATCAAATCCTATTCAAAATACACATCTCACATTGTTACCTGCAAAACTCAGCCGAAAACTATTTTGATTCAAGAAAACAAATAAGATTTCGTAAGCAGCAAAAGTTGGCGAAGATGCTGGTATCTGACGTCCTTGGTGAAAGAAAAATCGCAAAATTATCTGGAAAAAATATTTCATTTATTTGGGATATCATGATTATTTTGATAAGGTATATCAAGAGAGTAATCAATAGTATGAAACAACACATCGTACAATATATATTATGAAAATATACATCTTGCGTGTATATTTTTGCCTTACGATTTGATCGCCAAATCCAAAAGCCATCAAGGATGATAGTTATCAAAGTTATACCAAATTTGCAAAGAAAACTCTAACTTCGTAGAAACATAAATACCGCATTGTGAAGAATGTTCACTGTTCTATGTAGATGCTACTAATGGACCAATTGTATACAGTGATAAAATAATAAAGGAAACATGAAAATGGATCATTCGAGGCAACAGCTTTTGTTGCTACCGATCTAAAGACAAACCTTTAAAAACTAATTAAATTGTATGTAATTTTGCGCCGACTTCAAAAAATATGATTAATTGTAGTGTTATAGGTTGTTTGGCGAAGGAAATTATTTTATACTTTTAGGCGCAATTTACAGTTCCATTTTCTGCCAATTTTCTTTCATTTTTAGTTGTTTGAATAGTTCCTTTTTGGAGTCGGTTCTATTTTTTTACAAAAAGATTTTATATTAAGATTAGTGAGAGATTTGTTTGAAGTAATATAGGAATGGATACGCGTGAAGATCGGGAAAAATAGCAAGCAAAAACAGCGACAGCACTATAAATCCTATCCGGAACAAAAATGGCTCTATTTTTCGTTTTTCAAAATACCGTCGGTAGATAAAAGGGTAAAATATGAGTCATAATCTCACTTAAAAAAATTCTCTAAAGACCAAAAAACTTTAAATTTTAATTTATGAAATCATTTTTTCAAATATATTTTTAAGCTTTTGTTTGTACAATAAATTTTATATTGTTGTAACACATTCAAACTTTGAAGAAAGATTACCTGGAATGAAAAAAAAAAAAAAAAAAAAAAAAAACTGGAGTGACTCCACTCGACTTTCCGAACATTGAGTAAATAACAGTTTTGTAGATAAAGTAAAGAAAGAGGAGTTGTTAAACAAACAAAAGAGAGAAAACCATAATAGAGTGTTTGAGTATTTTTCTCCATATATTACACGATGTTTTATTTAACGCTACTGAACTTTGAGCCCATAGGCCATAATGATAAAGAATTTTTCGTTGTGTCCCTGTAAAAACCTATAAATGCTAGATTCAACAAAATGCTTATAGTTAGTGCAACAGTGATTTATAATATTCATATAAATTTTCAGCTCAATTGAATAAGGCGTTTAGATGCTATCGCACTTTTAAAAATTTGGTCCCATAGGCCATAATGATGGAGAATTTTTCTTTGTGTCCCTGTAAAAATCTATAAGTGCTGAATTCACCAAAATCTATACAGTTCGTGCAACTGTGACCTATAACATATGTACAAATTTTTTGCTCAGATTAATGTGTTATGGGTGAAATATCTAAGGTAAAGAAAAGATTTTAACTACAGACAGTTTTGTTAAAAATGACGCAGGTCACAATCACTCCAGGGTACTAATTACCCTCACCTGAACATACTATTTATTTTAAAAAATTGTAATAATAATTATTATTTTTTTTAACGTCCTAACAGGAAGTCTTTATCTTGTTTACCTCATAGGAAAAAATAGCTCTAGCAAATCAAAGCATATTTTAATCTTTAAAAAAAAAAAAAGAAAGAAAGAAGAAAAAAAAGAAGAAATCCTCAGCAATAGTCGATTCTATTTATCGTTATCATAATTCATACACATACATATTTTCAAAATCTGATAAAGCGGCTCGACAGGAGTTCAGTACTCTTTGAAAGCAATTCTTGGAAGCAGTAAATGAAAAACATACAAGAAAAACTCCAATAATCGTTTTACAAAAGGTCAGTATTTTAAAATTTAGTTATTTCATTTCCTTATTTACTTAGCTATACTATAGACTCATAGAAAAAAAAAAAAAAAAAAGAGTTGATTATATTTTATAATTACGTATGTTGTTTACTAAGGTGTATCTGCTTAGTAACAGACATTAAATATATTTGGTGACGTAACCTAAGCGATAGTGCCCCTAGCGTAAGGGGTTGGAAAGGGGAATAGAAGAAGCGTAAATTAAGCTATTTCAATGAATGTAATTCATGGATGTGCTTTGCTATATTTTACTCACATTAAATTACATTTTTAAGTCTACGAGCAGTGCTAAGCAAAGAAAATTAAACTCTCGCATTCATACTGCAAACAAGATATTTTTTCAAGTTCCATTTCCAATTTACATATTTATCACTTTCCAACAAGGTTGAAAAGTGTTTATGACTTCGGTTTGTTTGTCTGTCTGTCTGTCAGCGCTCCAACTCCCGTAAATATTTATGGAATTTCTTGAAACATATATATGTTATTCCAGTTCACTATCGGATGCTCCCTATTGAAAATGGAGTTTATACCTATCCTGGTTTGCATACAGCGACACCCGAAAGTATTTCAAAGCATTGCGTTCTATGAGAGGTATTTCTATAAATCATATTTTCATACCTTTACTGTAGACATATCTTAATGAATTTGAAATATGTTATTCCAGTTCACAATCGGATGTTCCCTGTTGAAAATGGAGTTTATACCTCTACTGGTTTGTGTACAGGGGCACCCGAAAGTATTTCAAAGCATTGTGTTCTATGAGAGATATTTCTATAAATCATATTTTCATACCTTTACTGTACACATACCTTAATGAAATTGAAATATGTTATTCAAGTTCCCTTTCGGATGTTCCCTGTTGAAAATGGAGTTTATACCTCTACTGGTTTGTGTACAGGGGCACCCGAAAGTATTTCAAAGCATTGTGTTCTATGAGAGGTATTTCTATAAATCATATTTTCATACCTTTACTGTACACATACCTTAATGAAATTGAAATATGTTATTCAAGCTCCCTTTCGGATGTTTCCTATATAAAATCGAATACATTTATAACTTTTTTGTGTACAGGGCACTTGAAAGTATTCCAAAGCATCGCGTTCTGTGAGAGTTATTTTTATAAACCAAATTAAAATAATTTTACTTTGCAGAAAGCTTAATGCAATTGAAATAAATCATCCGTATGCACAAAAGAGTTCCTTCTATATAATATAGTATGATTAGCATTAGATTTACAGGGCCATATAAAATATTCAGCTACATTAAGAGCTATTAATAAAAATTTGCTAGAATTGCACTTCCGTTTACATTAAGCGTTTTAACACTTTCTTATATTTTTAGTGGGAATATGATACCAATTTGTGTATCTGTCCGTCTGCTCGCGCTCTAACTCCCGTAAATATTTATGTTACTTTTTGAAACTGATATATGTTATTCAAGTTCACTATCGGATGTTCCCTATTGAAAATGGAGTTTATACCTCTACTGGTTTGTGTACAGGGACACCAGAAAGTATTTCAAAAAATTGTGTTCTATGAGGAGGTATTTCTATAAACCATATTTTCATACCTTTACTGTACAATATCTTCATGAAGTTGATATATGTTATTCAAATTCACTATTGGATGTTTCCTATATAAAATATATTACATACCACCACTAGTTTATGTACAGGGACACTCAAAAGTACTCCAAAGCATTGCGTTCTTTGTGAGATATTTCTATAAATCAAATTTTAATAACTTTACTTTCCACGAAGTTTTAGGAAATTGAAATATGTTATTTATATGCACAAAAGAATGCTTTGCATAAAATATAGCATGGTTACCATTAGATTTACAGGGTGACATGAAAATATCCAGTTATATTAAGAGCTATTAGTAAAAAATTGCTATAATTGTACTTTCGTTTACATTAAGCGTTTTTGACACTTTCTATCATTTTTTTAGTGTGAATATAATTTCAATTTGTGTATATGTCTGACTGTTTTCTGCCCGTCTGTCTGTCTCTCTGTCTGTTTTTCTGCGCTCTAATTCCCGTAAATATTAATGGAATTTCTTTAAACCGATATATTTTATTTAAGTTTACTATCGGATGTTCCCTATTGAAAATGGAATGAATGCCTTTACTGGTTTGTGTACAGGGACACCCAAAAGTATTCGAAAGCATTGTGTTCTATGAGAGGAGTTTCTATAAACCATATTTTCATACCTTTAATGTATAGAATCTTTAATGAAATTTTAATATGTTATTTAATTCCCTATCGGATGTTTCCTATGTAAAATAGAGTACATTTCTAACTGGTTTGTGTGCAGGGGCACTAGAAAGTACTCCAAAGCATTGTGTTGTATGAGAGTTATTTTTATAAACTAAATTTTAATAATTTTATTTTCCACAAAGCTTAATGCAACTAAAATATATTATTTGTATGCACAAAAGAGTGTGCCTTCTATGTAATATAGTATGGTTAGCATTATATTTACAGGGCCACACAAAAATAATTAGTTACATTAAGAGCTGTTAATAAAAATTTGCTGTAATTGCACTTTTGTTTACATGAGCGTTTTAACACTTTCTTATAATTTTAGTGGGCATTTCAATTTGTGCATCTGTCTGTCCGATGTCTACCTTTCTATCTGTTTGTCTCCGGCTCCTATCATCCATGAATATTTTGAGAATTTTTTTAAAATGATAGACTTAAGTTCCTTATGGAATGTTCCTTATTTAAAATGTCATTAATAGGTCCTGTACAACTAGTTTTTTTACAGGGACAACAACAACAACAATAAAAAAAAGCCAATTTATTACGTTTTAGGACACAATTTTTTAAAAGTTATATTTAAAAAACTTTCTACTATAAAAATCATAAAAACATTGACATGTATTAATAATATTTTAAAATATTGTTTTGTATAGAATATGATATGATTATCTTTCAGATTTACAGGGCTGCTGTAAAATATTCAGAGAGTTTAAAAGCTGTAATTATAATCTAACGGCTGCATTTTCTTTTGCGTTAAGCCTTTTTAACACTTTCCAAAACGCCTAAGAGTAATTGTAAAATCAATTAGTCCATCTGTATGTTTTTCAGTCCTTCTGTCTGTTGTGCGATAACGTAGGCAAAGAATATTAAAAGTTATTCGATACAATTGCGTACAGGTGGAAAGTGTTACTAATCAATGCGTACTGCAAGATTTTTCTTTCTTGTTTTTTTTTTTTTTATTTTTTTTTTTTTATTAACACTTTCCAACAAGGTTAAAAAGTGTTAATGACTTCGGTTTGTCTATCCGTCTGTCTGTCCGCGCTCTAACTCCCCTAAATATTTATGGAATTTCTTGAAACTGATATATATGTTATTCGAGTTAACTACCAGATGTTCCCTATTTAAAATGGAGTTTATAGCTCTATTGGTTTGTGTACAGGGACACCCGAAAGTATTTCAAAGCATTGTGTTCTATGAGAGGAATTTCTATAAACCATATTTTCATATCTTTACTGTACACATATCTTAATGAAATTGAAATAAGTTATTCAAGTTCATTATTGGATGTTTCCTGTGGAAAATAGAGTAAATATCACCACTGGTTTATGTACAGGGACACTCAAAAGTATTCCAAAGCATTGCGTTCTAGGAGCGAGATTTCTGTAAATCAAATTTTAATAGCTTTACTTTCTACTAAGTTTTATGAAATTGAAATATATTATTTGTGTGCACAAAAGAATGCTTTGCATAGAATATAGCATGATTGATTAGCATTAGATTTACAGGGTGACACAAAAATATTCATTTATATTAAAAACTATTAATAAAAATTTGCTAGAATTGTACTTTCGTTTACATTAAGCGTTTTTAACACTTTCTAACATTTGTCAAGTGTGAATATGATTTCAATTTGTGTATATGTCTGTCTGTCTGTCCGCGCTCTAACGCCCCTAAATATTTATGGAATTTCTTGAAACTGATATATGTTATTCAAGTTCACTATAGGATGTTCCCTATTGAAAATGGAGTTTATACCTCTACTGGTTTGTGTACAGGGACACCCCAAAATATTTCAAAGCATTGTGTTATATGAGAGGTATTTCTATAAACCATATTTTCATATCTTTACTGTACACATATCTTAATGAAATTGAAATACGTTATACAAGTTCTTTATTGGATGTTTCCTGTAGAAAATAGAGTAAATATCACCACTGGTTTATGTACAGGGACACTCAAAAGTATTCCAAACCATTGCGTTCTATGAGAGATATTTCTGTAAATCAAATTCTAATAACTTTACTTTCTACGAAGTTTTATGAAATTGAAATAAATTATTTGTGTGCACAAAAGAATGTTTTGCATAAAATATAGCATGATTAGCATTAGATTTACAGGGTGACACAAAAATATTCATTTATACTAAAAGCTATTAATAAAAATTTGCTAGAATTGTACTTTCGTTTACATTAAGCGTTTTTAACACTTTCTAACATTTCTCAAGTGTGAATATGATTTCAATTTGTGCATATGTCCGTTTGTCTGTCTGACTGCCCGTGCTATAACTCCCGTAAATATTTGTGGAATTTTTTGAAACTGATATATGTTATTCATGTTCTTTATCGTGTATTTCCTATTGAAAATGAAGTTTATACCTCTACTGGTTTGTGTACAGGGGCACCCAAAAATATTCGAAAGCTTTGTGTTCTATGAGAGGAGTTTCTATAAACCATATTTTCATACCTTTACTGTATAGAAACTTTAATGAAATTTTAATATGTTATTCAAGTTCCCTTTCGGATGTTTCCTATGTGAAATCGAATACATTTATAACTTTTTTGTGTACAGGGGCACTTGAAAGTATTCCAAAGCATTGCGTTCTGTCAGAGTTATTTTTATAAACCACATTTAAATAGATTATTTTACACAAAGCTTAATGCAATTGAAATAAATCATACGTATGCACAAAAGAGTGCCTTCTATATAATATAGTATGATTAGCATTAGATTTACAGGGCCACATAAAAATATTCAGTTACATTAATAGCTATTAATAAAACTTTGCTAGAATTGCACTTTCGTTTACATTAAGCGTTTTAACACTTTCTTATATTTTTAGTGGGAATATGATTTCAATATCTGTCTGTCCGATTGTCTACCTTTCTATGTGTTTGTTTCCGGCTCCTAGCGTCGGTAAATATTTTTAGAATTTTTTAAAAAAGAAACAATCAAGTTCACTATGGAATGTTCCCTATTTAAAATGACATTAGTAGATCCTGTGCAACTAGTTTGTTTACAGAAACAACAACAACAAACAAATAAAAATGTCAGTGGATTAAGTTTTAGGACAGAATTTTTTAAATGTTATATTAATCTTTCTATTGTAATAAAATCTTTTTGTAAAAAAAATAGAACCGACTCCAAAAAGCAACTACTATGAAACGAAATGAAACTGTAAATTGCGCCTAAAAGTATAAAATAATTTCCTTCGCCAAACAACCTATAACACTACAATTAATCATAACTTTTGAAGTCGGCGCAAAATTAAATAAAATTTAATTAGTTTTTAAAGGTTTGCTTTTAGATCGGTAGCAACAAATGCTGCTGTCTCGAATGATCCATTTTCATGTTTCCGTTATTATTTTATCACAGTATACAATTGATTCATTAGTAGCATCTACATAGAACAGTGAACATTCTTCACAATGCGATATTTATGTTTCTACGAAGTTAGAGTTTCCTTTGCAAATTTGGTATAACTTTGATAACTATCATGTAAGATGTGTATTTTGAATAGGATTTGAGTTTTGTATTGAATAAAGGTATCAATTTTTATTTAATTTTGCGCCGACTTCAAAAGTTATGATTAATTGTAGTGTTATAGGTTGTTTGGCGAAGGAAATTATTTTATACTTTTAGGCGCAATTTACAGTTTCATTTCGTTTCATAGTAGTTGCTTTTTGGAGTCGGTTCTATTTTTTTTACAAAAAGATTTTATTTTTCTCTTTTCAGTGAAACCTTATTCATATAGCAGAACATCAGAATACGTTCGACGGCAGTTTCACAAATCACAACTTTCAAGAAAAGTGACATAACTCAAACAATGGTTTATGTCACTGAAAAATACATGAAATGCACCCAGTGTGAACAAAAAAGTTACATCCCCATCTACAAAGTTATCCACTCGACAGACGGTTATGCCAGTTTTATTCTAGTCAAGTTATTTTTAAGTTGATTTTTCTCAAATACTGCATTTTTTAGTTGTGTCACTTTTTTTACCTTTATCGGATATGAGCAAAAAAACTATCTATTGAATGAACATACGTTAAATTAAAATGTCTTTAGAAATGTAAAGAACGGATACGCTGTATTCGTAACCAAAAATTCTGTTAGGCATATACATTGAACTTTACAGTGAATATGTGTCACCCGCTGCGCTGGAAATTGCGAAGCGTATTGTTCAAAAAAAGAGCAAAATATGCATTGCAGCTGATGGACAGAAGTTTCAACATCGATACTTATATACTGCTTTTACCAGTGTAGCTGCATGCGTTCAGCAGTTAGAGCGAGAATAGACTTTTGTGAGTATCCTGTAATTTGTTTATATCTTAATAAAATCATAATGAAATCTATTTCAGGCCAAGATCATTACGACAACAAAAAAAGTATTAAAATTAAATCATCTCTTACGAAGTTATAAGCTAACAAATTTCATCAACAACAACAACAACAATAAGAAACATGGTTTGTATTGAGAACCTCTTCCTTTATGAAGTCGGTTTAAACGCCTATGCGTTAATCGATGTGACCGCTTACAATAACCATACTTTGAATTTTACATAGCATAAATGTCACCCGCTACGCTACAACATATGCAATGTCGTTCAAGTGTGCACAAAATAGGAAATTGTGAACAAACAAATGCACGTTTTAAGCGTTCTGTTTTTAGCATTAATGTCTAAACTATCTTTTTGTACTAAGTCGATGATGCTCTGCAATTTTATAATTCACTTTTTTCCCTGTCTTGAATCGTTTCCGATATAGGAACGCTAGCATGAATGTCTAAACAATCTTTTTGTACTAAATCGATGATACTTTTCAACTTTGTAATTCACTTTTTTCTCTAGAACCGTTTTCAAGATAGGAACACTAACTCCTCTATTTTCCACCAGGTGGCGCTGCAAGCGTTTTACCATTGTACTGAATAGCCACTTTGCTGTACTTTCATACCATTTTTATCCCTATAGCTGCAGCCGTTTAGCAGTTAAAAGAGTTGGGACAGATTTTTTTCGGCACCCTGTATTTTCTTTAGATCGTAAAGATATTACAATGGGACCTATTTCAGACCAAGACCTTTTCAACAAAACAAAAAGCATCAAAATCGGAGTATCCGTTCAGAAGTTATGAGCTAACAAACATAAAAAAACATACGGTTTGAATTGAGAACCTTCCTTCTTTTTTGAAGTCGGTTAAAAATTATAAAAACATTCACATGCATTTTTAATATTCTAAAATAATGTTTTGTATAGAATATGATATGATTAACTTTTTCGGATTAAAAGTTATTCGATACAGCAATTACGTACAGTTGGAAAGTGTTACTAATCAATGCGTGCTGCATGATTTTTCTTTCTTGTTTTGTATAAAATTATGTTTTGAGGTCTCCAGAATACGAAAATCTAATTTTTAGCGGTTGATATGTATGTATATCTGTTATCAGCCTAGCTTAAAAACAAATACCTAGAGGAAATTCAAATTCTGTATTTTAACATTCGTATTAAGTTGCCATTTAAAGAACTTGATCAAGATTGGCAAGTTTGAAGGCAAATTAATAATAGCCTTAACTATATATATATATATATATATAATAGATAACGTAATAAAATTTAATATTAAAATTTAGCAATTAATAGAACTAAAACAATAACAGCACACTAAAATATAGAACGGAATTTAACATAGAGGAAAGAATGACACAAAAAGTTGCGATATAGATAAGGAACCAATGAGTTACCATAGTAACTTAAAATACTTACGCCGACCTGAAGGATAATAAAAAAGGACCATTAAACTTGTGAAAGAGAAAAAAGATAATAAACCTCATAATCAATTGGATATAAATGCTTAAAATTAGAAGCATACTTTCAAGGGGCGCATACTTCATAAAGCAGAGAAAGCTGCAACGATTTCGTAAAACGATATTGCTAATCATAGCAATTTATATCATCTCACGCCCCGATCAATGCAGCAAAAAACCATAAAGAATGAGAAAAAAGTGAAAAATTAAATTAAAACAAAGAATAAATAAATATTAATTAAAATCTTAAAGGAAACCAAAGTGATAACATGAAATAATCAGAGTAACCACATGGAAAACAGTTAACACAAACTGGAAAAATGGTTGATGCCAAAACCTAAATTGAAGTTAAAATAAAATCTCGACAGATATCGATTAATCGAAAATACTTCAGAACAATTACATTAAAGATAAAATACACAGAGTAAATATTAAATGATAATGTTAAAATTAATACTAGTAGAGTTAAATTAAATCGTACCAAAAATATTAATAATTAAATCGTTTAAGATAAGGACTGAAGAATGAAGGTATAAGACAACTGAGTACAAGCGCCATCTTTCGGTTAGCTATAAAAACATTAAGTCAGTTAAATAAGATGTATTGACTGAAAGATTAAGATAATTTAGAAGTATTAACAGCAAGATTAAGATAATTTTTAATATTTTTATTTTGAAGTCAAATTATTAAGTGTTAAGTTTTAAGAAGACATAATTACAAGCAATAATGCCAAAGAGCACACATATAAGGATAAGCATTATAATGCGGTCATCAATAATAATTAAAATTAAAAATTAAAATAAAAATATTTTTATTTTGAAGTCAAAGTATTAAATGTTAAGTTTTAAGAAGAGTCAATTACAAGCAATAATGCCAAAGAGCACACATATAAGGATAAGCATTATAATGCAGTCATCATAAATTAAAATTAAAAATTAAAATTTAAAAGATTTTTTTTTTTATTAATATATATAAGATTTTATTTTTGTTATGCAAATAGATGGATTGTTCAAACTTAACAAGGGAAGCCTCAAGTAGCCAGCAGCACATAGTGAAATTTAATGATAAAAGAGTTCAAAATTCATAGTATCAACCAGAAAAAATAAGAATGTAACTTACAGCAATCCCCCCACTTTTTTTTTTTTTTTTTAATTTTATTCAGCATCAAACCCTCCCAGCCAACCAGCCAAACAACACCACCCTTCCTCCTTAATCAAACATCTGCCCACCCATCCACCTGATTTTTTTTTTTTTTTATTAAACCTTAGTAGGTTTTTTTTTTTTTTTTTTTTTTTTTTTTTTTTTGTGTGTGTGTGTGTGTGTGTTAGACAGAGACCCTTTATGATAAACAAGTGAATAAATAAATTTTTTGGGATAACCCATTTTTGTAGCAACATTAATTATGTGAGAGATATTTTTGTTTTTAAACCTATCTGAACAAAGATTATGTATACGAAAGAGGTGATTGAGAATAATATTTCTGTAGACAGAGATATGAAGACAAGAGGTAAATTGTGTAAATAAATTTACTTTGAAACTAAAATCTTGTCTTTTGTCATACAGATCGGTATAAATTTTACTACCATCAAGTTTAAGTTTTAAATCTAAGAAACTAATACAGTTATTGTTGAGATGATTATAAGTTAAGGTAAGGTGAGAAGGATATTCAAATTTAAATAAATTAGGCGAAAAATTATTGACATAAAAAATTATAATGTCATCAATGTATCGGTAAAAATAGACATTTTCAATACATAATCCCTGTTCATAATGGTAAAGGTATAAGTCAGCTAACATACTCGAGCTACATCCTCCTTGTGGAATACCGACCTTTTGAATATAGATCTTATTACAGTGTAGAATGTAATTGTTATGAATAATAAAATTTAAAAGTGTCTTAAATGAAGTTGCCGATAAGCATTTTGGTAAAGAGATTTGACTTTTAAATTTTTCAAAAAGGTTAAAGATGATACGATGAAGATCTGTTAAATTAATATTATTAAATAGGTCAGCAAAATCATAAGTCATGATATCAGTCACATTATTCATAGATAAGACATTGGCTTTAAGTTGATAACTATTTTTAAGGCAAAAGAAATTTTTTGATTTACTAATTAAGTCATAGATTTGTTTGAGAATATCAAGGAGAATTTTGTTAGCATTATTGTTGTAAGTATTACACCCTACAGTGACAGTTCTAAATTTAATAGGATTTTTGTGAAATTTAGGGATAAGTACAATATAAGGATATTTAAAATTATTAAATGGAAGCTTTAGCAATTTATAAAAGCAGTGAATTTTGCGGTTATTGATTTTAAGATCATTATTGGTAGTATGAAAGTTAGTACTATTAGATATAGATGAACTGAGTAAAGAAAGATAATAATGTTTACAGATTATTGCATAATTATTAGAAGATTTATCGACATAAGTAATAACAAAGTTTTGTTGCAATTCTTTGATAGATTTAAAGAGATTTGATTTATTGTAATGTGTGAGATTTGATCTATGTTGAATTATTTCAGCTTTAAGTTTTGAAATTACTAAAAATTTCCATTGATTGAAATATTCAATAGGTTTATTATAAGAGATGGAGAGTTTATAAATAAACAAATCAATATCATAAGAAAACTGTTGTATAATCTTTGAAATATTAGTTTTTGAAGGGAGTCGATATTTAGTACCATATTCCATAAATTTCTTTAAATTAGAGTCATTAATAATATTAAGATCACCAGTGATAATATGTGCATGATCTCTGTCAACATATTTTACATTTGAGGGATGAGCACAACTACAAGTCACGTGAGAAGATAAATTAGACTTAGAGACTGAATTATAGTTAAAAAGCAGGCGACCAAGTGTAATAGGATATTTAAAGGTACGAGAAATATGAATGTCTTTAATAGGAAACATGCATGATTTATCATTAAGAATGGATGAAATATTAATGCTGTTAAATATTTGATTAGAATAATTTAGAATAAGCTGTGAATTTGATTGGATTTTGTGAGGTTTTTTAGAGATATTTAAATTGAAGAGTTTTAGTCTGTATAATATTAAATCATAGAAAATATCAGAAAAATGTTGATTATAGGATTGGTTTTTAAATACACTTAAGTAAGTGGACAAATACTTTTTTTTGATAGCAAATATAAACTTCCTAATGTAAATCCAATCATAATGGTTAAGATAATTTGACTGTAAGGCAAGAATATTTTTGATAATGAGATTTTTTGATATTAAACCATCAGTAGATTTATTGGATTTTTATTTATTTATAGTGCTATTATTTTATATTATTCAAGAAGTTTTTATAAAAATTTCTCCAATCATAAACCTATAATTAGTTCCCCATCATACTATAGGTATGGGGAACTTAGGTAATCATGAAAATTTTCGACCTCGGTTTTTTGACTTTTTTACACGTTTTCAGGGGTGAGGAATGCGAAAATGACAAAATTTGTAAGGTGTCTGTCTGTAGGGTGTCTGTTAGTTTAATATTCCGTTAGTGTGTTAGTCCGTTAGTCCATTAGTGCGTTCGTCCGTTAGTATGCTAGACTGTGTACACGATATCACAAGAATAAATTGTCTCAGAGAAGTCAGATCAGTTTTAAAATATTACTTTCGATGCTGGCAAAAACCCTATTCATTTACAACATTCCAATTAAAAACTTCGTAAGTTATTAGAAATTTACGATTTTCTTAACATGGGAGAATAGGACAAAATTTCACTTAAACGTGCATTAAATGGAAACTTTTTACTGTAAAAATGTCAGACCAGTTTTAAAATATCAGTTTTGATTCCGGAATGAACATCAGTACCTATAAATATGCTACTTTGAAAATTTCGCAAGTTATTGGAAATTTACGAATTTCTTAACAGGGCAGTATAGGGCAAAATTTCACATAAACGTCAATTTTGAGAGATATTTTCATCGTAAAGATGTCAGACTACTTTTGAAATATTATATAGGACACTGGCATGATTATTAATGACTATGAAGTTTCCAATATAAAAATTTCGTAAGTTATTGGAAATTTACGAATTTCTTAACATGGTAGGATAGAGCAAAAATTCACAGAAACGTCAATCTTGAGGGATATTTTCATCGTAAAAATGTCAAACCACTTTCGAAATATTATTTAGGATACTGGCATGAATATTATAGACTATGATTTTTCCAATTTAAAAAATTCGTAAATTATTTGGAATTTACGATTTACTAACATGTCAGAATAAGGCAAAATTGAGCATAAACTTCCATTTTGAGGATCATAAATACATTAGACAACTTCAAAATTACATTTATGATATTTGTTTGAACATGCTTGAATACAAATATTCTAATAGGAAAATTTCGTAAATTATTCGTAATTTACGATTTTATCAACATAGCGAAATTGTAAATTTTTCATATAAATATGAATTTTGAGGATTATTGCATTGGAAATAGTAGCATAAAAACTAAACAACGGAATTGACCCTAATAAAATAAATAGATTAGAATAAGATAAATATATCGAAGTGAACGGTGGATAGCCTATTAGGCGGGGATTTCATTCTGTCACTGTATCAAGCTTTGGTCAAATTCATTTCTTTTAACATGATTATAATATGTCTCTCGCACTAGAAATTTATGAGAACATAAATATGATGGGGAACTGAGCAGAGTCCACCTATGCCAACTAGTTTAAAGATATTTTCATCATAAAGATGTCAGACTACTTTTGAAATATTATATAGGACACTGCCATGAATATTAATGACTATGAATTTTCCAATATAAAAATTTAGTAAGTTATTGAAAATTTACGAATTTCTTAACCTGGCGGAATAGAGCAAAATTTCACATAAACGTCAATTTTGAGAGATATTTTCATCGTAAAGATGTCAAGCCACTCTCGAAATATTATTTAGGATACTGGCATGAATATCATAGAGTATGATTTTTCCAATTTAAATAATTCGTAAGTTATTTGGAATTTACGATTTACTTAACATGTCAGAATAAGGCAAAATTGAGCATAAACTTCCATTTTGAGGATCATAAATACATCAGACAACTTCAAAATTACATTTAGGATATTTGTTTGAACATGGTTGAATACAACTATTCTAATAGGAAAATTTCGTAAATTATTCGTAATTTACGATTTTATCAACATAGCAAATTGAAAATTTCTCCTATAAATATGAATTTTGAGGATTATTGCATTGGAAATAGCAGCATGAAAACTAAACAACGGAATTGACACTGATAAAATAAATTAATAGATTAGAATAAGATAAATATATCGAAATGAACGGTGGATAGCCTATTAGGCGGGGATTTCATACTGCCACTGTGTCAAGCTTTGGTCAAATTCACGCCGTAATGAACATTATTAACTATAAACATCCTACTTTGAAAATTTCGCAAGTTATTGGAAATTTACGAATTTCTTAACATAGCAGAATAGGGCAAAATTTCACATAAACGTTATTTTTGATGGATATTTTCATCGTAATGCTGTCAGACTACTTTTGCAATATTATTTAGGACACTGGCATGAATACACTTGACTATGAATTTTCCAATATAAAAATTTCGTAAGTTATTGAAAATTTACGAATTTCTTAACATGGCAGAATAGGGCAAAATTTCACATAAACGTCAATCTTGAGGGATATTTTCATCGTAAAGATGTCAGACCACTTTTGAAATATTATTTAGAATACTGGCATCGACATGAATATGATAAACTGTGAATTTTGCAATTTAAAGTATTCGTAAGTTATTTGGAATTTACGATTTACTTAACATGACAAAATAAGGCAAAATAGATCATAAACGTCCATTTTGATGATCATAAATATATCAGACAACTTCAAAGTAACATTTATGATACTTGTTGAACATGATTGACTACAAATATTCTAATAGAAAAATTTCGTAAGTTTTCTTAATTTGAGTTTTTCTCAACATAGCAAAATTGTAAATTTTCCATATTATTTAGGATTGAGGCATTTTTAGGATTGTTACATTGGAAATAGTAGCATGAAAACTGAACTACGAATTTGACCCTTATTACAAATTACGTAATTGAGGTCAGTTTCATAGTTTAATTTTCATGCAAATCTACATTATTTCCAATGCAATGATCCCTATTATACAAATTTATATAAAATATTGCTCTGTTCTACTATATTGAGAAACTTTTAAATTTGAATAACTTACAAAATTTTTAAATAAGAAAATTCATCATTAATTATTTTCAAGCCAGCATCCTACATGATATTTTAAAGTAGGTCTGACATCTTTACAATTACAAAATATCCCTCAAAATAGAAATTTATACAAAATTTTGCCGTATTGTGCCATGTTAAGAAATTCGTAAATTTCGAATAACTTACGAAGTTTTCAAAATTGAATTTTCATGGTTAATTATCTTATGCCAGCTTCATGACTGATATTTTAAAGGTAGTTTGGCATCATTAGTAAAAATGTTCTTTTTAATGCACGTTTAAATGAAAATTTGACCTATTCATCCCATGTTAAGAAAATATTAAATTTCTAACGCCTTACGTAGTTTTTGAAGTAAAATGCTGTAAATAAATAGGTTTATTTCCAGTGCCATAAGTAATATTTTAAAACAGGTCTGACCTCTCTGTGATTATTAATTCTTGAGATATGGTGTCCACAGACTGACAAATTAACATACCAAACACACTACACGCAGACAGAATAATAATTCTGTTATTTTCGGATTCCTTACACCTCGACAAGTGTAAAGAAGAAAGAAAAATCATGCAGTACGCATTAATTAGTAACACTTTCCAACTGTACGCAATTGTTGTATCGAATAACTATTAAAATTCTTTGCCTACGTTATCGCATAACAGACAGAAGGACTGAAAAAGATACAGATAGACTAATTGATTTTAAAATTCTCTTAGGAATATTGGAAAGTGTTATAAAAGCTTAACGCAAAAGAAAATGCAGTCGTTAGATTACAATTACAGCTTTTAAACTCTCTGAATATTTTCTGTAGCCCTGTAAATCTGAAAGTTAATCATATCATATTCTATACAAAAATATATTTTAGAATATTAATAATACATGTCAATGTTTTTAAGATTTTTGTAGTAGAAAGTTTTTAAATATAACTTCTAAAAAATTCTGTCCTAAAACGTAATACATTGTTTTTTTTTTTTTTGTTTTTTTTTTTTTTATTGTTGTTGTTGTCCCTGTAAACAAACTAGTTGTACAGGACTTATTAATGACATTTTAAATAGGGAACTTGAGTGTATCATTTAAAAACAATTCTCAAAATATTCACGGATGATAGGAGCCGGAGACAAACAGATAGAAAGGTAGACAATCTTACAGACAGATGCACAAATTGAAATCATATTGCCACTAAAATTATAGGAAAGTGTTAAAACGCTCATGTAAACAAAAGTGCAATTCCAGCAAATTTTTATTAATACCTCTTAATGTAACTGATTATTTTTGTGTGGCCCTGTAAATTTAATGCTAACGATACTATATTACATAGAAGGCACAATCTTTTGTGCATACGAATAATATATTTCATATGCATTAAGCTTTGTGGAAAATAAAATTATTAAAATTCGGTTTATAAAAATAACTCTCATACAACACAATGCTTTGGAATACTTTCAAGTGGCCTGTACACAAACCAGTTAGAAATGTACTTAATTTTACATAGGAAACATCCGATAGGGAATTGAATAATATATTAAAATTTCATTAAATTTTTTATACATTAAAGGTATTAAAATATGATTTATAGAAACTCCTCTCATAGAACACAATGCTTTCGAATACTTTTGGGTGTCCCTGTACACAAACCAGAAAAGGTATTCATTCCATTTTCAATAGGGTACATCCGATAATGAACCTTAATAAAATATATCGGTTTAAAGAAATTTCATAAATATTTAAGGGAATTAGAGCGCAGAAAAACAGACAGAGAGACAGACAGACGGACAGAAGAACAGTCAGACAGATCCACAAATTGAAATTATATTCACACTAAAAAAAATGATAGAAAGTGTCAAAAACGCTTAATGTAAACGAAAGTACAATTCTAGCAATTTTTTGTTAATAGCTCTTAATATAACTGAATATTTTTGTGTCACCCTGTAAATCTAATAGTAACCATGCTATATTCTATGCAAAGCATTCTTTTGTGCATACAAATATCATATTTCAATTTCCTAAAACTTCGTGGAAAGTAAAGTTATTAAAATTTGATTTACAGAAATATCTCACAAAGAACGCATGCTTTGGAGTACTTTTGAGTGTCCCTGTATATAAAACAGAGTTGATATGTAATCTATTTTATATAGGAAACATCCAATAGTGCACTTGAATAACATATTTCAATTTCATGAAGATATTGTACAGTAAAAGTATGAAAATATGATTTATAGAAATACCTCTCATAGAACACAGTTCTTTTAAATACTTTCGGGTGTCCCTGTACACAAACCATTAGAGGAATGAACTCCATTTTCAATAAGAAACATTCGATAGTGAACTTGAATAACATATATCAGTTTCAAAAAATTCCATAAATATTTACGGGAGTTAGAGCGCGGGCAGACAGACAGACGAACAGACGGACAGATACACAAACTGATATCATATTCACACTTAAAAAAATGTTAGGAAGTGTTAAAAACACTTAATGTAAACGAAGGTAGATTTCTAGCAAATTTTTAATAATAGCTCTTAATTTAACAGAATATTTTTGAGTCACCCTGTAAATCAAATGATAATCATGCTATATTCTATGTAAAGCATTCTTTTGTGCACATAAATAACATATTTCAATTTCCTAAAACTTCGTCCAAAGTTCAGTTATTAAAATTTGATTTATAGAAATATCTCTCATAGAACGCAATGCTTTAGAATACTTTTGAGTGTCCTTGTATATAAAACAGAGTTGGTATTTAATCCATTTTATACAGGAAAATTCCAATAGTGAACTTGAATAACATATTTCAATTTCATTAAGATATGTGTACAGTAAAGGTATGAAAATATGATTTATAGAAATACCTCTCATAGAACATAATGCTTTGAAATACTTTCGGGTGCCCCTGTACACAAACCAGTAGAGGTATAAAATTCATTTTCAACAGGGAACATCCGATAGTGAACTGGAATAACATATTTCAATTTCATTAAGATATATGTACAGTAATAGTATGAAAATACGATTTGTAGAAATACCTCTAATACAACACAATGCTTTGAACTACAGTCGGTAACAAAAGTCTCCGAACACTAGCGAAAATTCCTATGTAAAAAAAGTACACTTAATACAGTTTTGCTAAACAAATCCTTGTCGAAACCTGTTTTTAGATTGACTAGGAACAGGATTCGACAAGGATTCATTTAACAAATCTGTATTAAGTGTACTCTTTTTATATAGGAATTTTTGCTAGTGTTCGGAGACTTTTGTTACCGACTGTACTTTCGGGTGTCCCTGTATACAAATCAGTAGAGGTATAAACTCCATTTTCAAAAGGGAACATCCGATAGTGAACTTGAATAACATGTATCAGTTTCAAGAAATTCCACAAATGTTTACGGGAATTAGAGCGCGGAGAGACAGGCGGACAGACAGACAGACAAACAGAAGTCATTAACATTTTCAACCTTGTTGGGAACTGTTTAAAGTGCTAGAAAGTGTTAAAAACGCTTAATGTAAACGAAAATACACTTTTAACAAATATTTATTAATAGCTCTTAATAAAACTGAATATTTTTGTGTCACCCTGTAAATCTAATGCTAATCATGCTATATTCTATGCAAAGCATTTTCTTTTGTGCTTATAAATAACACATTTCAATTTCCTAAATCTTCGTGCAAATTAAAGTTATTAAAATTTAGTGTATAGAAATATCTCCATAAAACGCAATGCTTTGGAATACTTTTGTGTGTCCCTGTACACAAATCAGTGGTGGTATTTACTCCATTTTATACAGGAAACATCCGATAGTAAACTTGAATAACATATTTCAATTTCATTAAGATTTGTGTACAGTAAGAGTATGGAAATATTGTTT
Organism: Salticus scenicus; assembly: GCA_963930645.1. Taxonomy (NCBI): domain Eukaryota; kingdom Metazoa; phylum Arthropoda; class Arachnida; order Araneae; family Salticidae; genus Salticus; species Salticus scenicus. The sequence continues at coordinate 31,915,053 of OZ005648.1, forward strand.
ATAGAAATGCCTCTCATAGAAGACAATGCTTTGAAATATTTTAGGGGGTCCCTGTACACAAACTAGTAGAGGTATAAACTTCATATTCAACAGGGAACATTCGGTAGTGAACTTGTATAACATATTTCAATTTCATTAAAATTTTTGTACAGTAAGGGCATGAAAATATGGTTTATAGAAATGCCTCTCATAGAACACGATGCTTCTATATATATATATATATATATATATATATATATATTAACATGGCAGCATATAACAAAATTTCGTCTAAATTTTCATATTTAAGAATATTTTTTACGAATTATTGCGAAACTTAACACTTTTGTTAAGAACAGCAATAATAACTCAGCGTATTATATATATATAATATATATATATATATACATATATATGTAGGGAAATAATATTTCTCCTGAGAGGGAAATGTGATCCCGGGCACGTAATTTTTCCAGATGGTTACTTTTGAGTTATCAATATCAGAAATAATGAAAATTTTGCTTTTTTTTTTTTTTTTTTTGCTATATTTTAAAATTTATGAATATAACACAAATGTATAATGGAAATTACGTGCGTCAACTAGTTTTCTTTATGCATTTTGTTCATAATTTTAATTTTTTATATCTTGAAACCTGAATGAAGAAAATGACAATATTATAAAAATATGAGATGGTAAATTTATTACATTAAATTCAAAAGATGAAAAGGGATCACTAAAAGCAAAATGTGAAAAACGTTCCACAAAACTTAATTTATATAAAATGCAAATCTTTAATATTTAAATCCCACATCATGATTGGACAGTAAAGAATTCCAATAAAAAATAATATAGATTTATATTTTCATGAAACATAAATTAGTGCTTCAGATTTTATTATTTATGAAATATTGCAAATTTATTTTTAATTGTTTGTGTTCTTTGGCATTTGGACATCTGAACATGAACAAGTTGGAACAAATGGGTTCTTCTCAGATCCTTAAAATACATATTTGTTTTCATAAATTTCTACTGTAGGACATATAAAAGGCACGTTCGAAAATGGGAATACCCCCACCCACTAAGCTACCCTCTTTACTTCCATATATTTAACTTATTATAACTTACTGACTAATTCTATTAGATTCTGTTTCGTATTTTATTTTTCATGCAATTCAATATGCTATTTTCAATGCAATAGTTTAAATAATGCAAGTTTACGTAAAATATTGCTATTTTTACATAAGTTTGAAATTAAAGAATTGAAAAAAAAAATTTCATATTTTTTTCTGCGTTCCCAGCTAAAAAAATCTTCAGATAATTTGAAGGTATTTGGAATAAAAATCATAAAATCTGCGGAATAACTGCAGTTTAAAAGCAAAACATTTGCAGTTTGTAAGCAAGTACTTTTTCCCCCTTAAACTTTTTATTGTTTTAAATACCTTTAAATTATCTGAAGTTTTGAGCAGTTTTTTTTTTTTTTTTTTTTTTAATAGCTGGGTTGTTACGAAAAATCTTTAATTTCAAATAACTTAAGAAGCTTTTAAACTAGAGTGTTGATATTCAATAACGTTTATGCTAATAGAATAAATGATATTTAAAAACTTATCAGACATGTTTATGAAGAAAAAAAATCCTCATGTATGATCATTTATGTAAAAATCTCCCACGTTAAGAAAATCTTAACTTTTTAATAACTTACAAATTTTTTCAATACAAAGTGTCATAATCAATGACATTCATGCTAGTATGATAAATGATATTTTAAAACTTATCCAAGAACATAATGCACATTTATGCGAATTTTGGCTCTGTTCTTCCATGTTAAGAAAACCTCAAATTTCGAATAACTTACTAAATTTTTAATTAGAATCTTGGAATTCAATAAGATTCTTGTCAATCTCACAAGTGATATTTTAAAACTGGTCTGAGCTCTTTAGGATAATTTGTCCTTGATATATTGTCAACATAAAATAACAAACATAGTTACAAATGACTAATGTACAGATGAACACTTATTCACTTTGTGATTTTTGAATCCCTCAAACTTCAAAACATGTAAAAATGCAAAAAAATTAGTAAGATGAGGAACTAAAAATATAAAATGATCAAAATAATATAACTGAAAGCAAATTAATTCTTTTTTTAACTGTTACCTAATCAGAAGGAATGACAGCATTGTATAATATTATATTCTATTGCATTTTACAAAGAGTAATTTCATTAGTATGGTGAAGGTTTCCTTCCAAGATAATTTCTAGTTTACAAGTGTATTTTTTAATTATTTATGAATTTATAAATGCCAAAATATTTTTATTTAAATTTCATAAAATATTGATTATGATCTTTAAGCAAAAAATTAATTCATTCGTTCTTATTGAGAAATGAAATAAACAATCAGATATACTTTTGTAACGAACTCTACTATCACTGATTAAAATAATAATAATAAATAAAGTATATTCTGAAAGTACATTAAATATATTTTTTTAATCAAGAGTATATTGCATATTTTCAAAATTCTAAAAAGTATTTGTATATTGTACATTTTGGACAAAATTGATGAGTATTTGCATATTGTATATTAGTATATACTTTTTATGAAGTATATTGCCCACCTATGGTAATAGGTTTAGCTCATAGCCTTATTGCCATCCAGTGAAAACATCTTAAAATATGCTATGCATTAAGACTCATTAGATTGGGACCTACCCATAGGTTTTCCCGGAAGGGGAAAGGAGAGAATGATTCACACCATTCTTATCTATTTATTAAATATGATATTTTGATTTAAGAGTACATAAACTTATACTCATTTTTTGTTATGTTTCAGGTCAGAAAGAATGTTTGAAGAAAGAATGGTCTCAACATTTCAAACTTTTTCTTTCGTACGTATCTACTAAAACTTGCAGCTGAAAATGACACATACTTGAACTACAAAAACCTTTTTTATAAATAAGAAATGTTTTTGCTTGTAATCATTAAGTTTCTGAAAATGTGAGAAGTTTAAAGAAACACTTTGACCATAACATAAAGCAACTAAATGCTTATTAGCAAAAGTACAAGAAAACACAAAGGTCACAGATGCACCATTCAACTATTATGTGGATATCATATAAAAAAAAAACTTAAACCCATTCTTGTCATTTTTAGCAAATTTATTAAATATGTCAATCATACTCTAAATACAGTGTTACTTAATTTTTAAAAAGATATTTTTTCATTGAATATTTCAGTAATAGATCCTTTCATGTAAATCAGAATATGGTGATAAAAATACCTCAGCATCATGACTTTTCCCAGTCATTCAGGAAGAAAGTATTGGATGAAACCGGACTTTCTCTACCTGAATGGATAATTTCGGTACCCAAAAATCTGGACCTTGAATGGTCTATTGTATTAGCATATCTGATGATAAAAAATTACCGAAATAGAAAAGATTTTAGCACACGGTTGAAATTAATATCAGGAATTAACAATATAACAAATTTAGTAAACAGGTGGTCATTGGAATCAGAATTAGAAAAGAGCAAAAAAGAATATTTAGTAGAAAGATCTATCATACATTTCAACCCTTTTAGGAACAGATGTTCCTGCTTTTATAATGAAACTCTCAAAACTGTTGTAAACGATTTCAGAAAAAATGTGAATTGGGATAACATAACTAATATTTCTGATAAATTGGCAATTGCTTCCAAAATTCTAAAGTGCCAGATCTTATTTATTGATGATTATAGAAAATCAGAAAATTATAGTATTTTCAGAGATGCGAAAGGAACTGACTATTTCATAGTATTGATAAAATTTCCATTTGAAGATGAAATGAGCTCTTCAACAATTATCAATTTTATGATTGATATTACATTAGGACAAAAACTGAAAAAAGCTGCTTTGCGTTATTATTTAAAAGAAACGGATATACCAAAATACATGTTACGATCGCTAACAGATAATGTTGCTAAAGAAGACACTTTTATAAAAGCAGTTTTAAATAGCAGGTATGAAAATGCTATTTTAGAAGTGTACAAATCACCTTACGTTATATCAAAATTGGTTGAAGCTGGGTATGAAATGGATCCTAGAACAAAAGATTCTGATGGTTTTTGTGGACTTTTTCATGCTTTGGCACTTGAAAATACAGAAATTTTATATAAACTATATTATTTTGCAGTTTTTAATTGCTGTCAAACTAATCTCAATCCCAATATTGTGTCAAACCTTCAGTCCATTGAAGAAATACTTCAAGAAAACATATCAAAATTCAAAGATTCAAATAGAGCAAAAACTGATTGTATTCATATAAAACAACAACAAAACAGTGATATGGAAAGGAAACTGCAAGAATTGTTGAAACTGAATAAATTTCTAATAGAATTTAACAGAAAAAATCTTAAAATTAAAAATAGGTTAAATTATTACGAAACTACTTCAGATGTTGTTTTTGAAGCCAGCAAAAGAAGAGATATTGTAGTTTCTTTATTAGATGCATATAAAAAATATTTTAAATATGCAGAAAACTCAGATTTAAATTCATTTGATGATTATGTTTTGCATAAGGATTATTATCTTTCAGTTGATATGGTTACTGCAATAATTTTTTTTAATAATATTTTCCTTTTAAAAGAAAGATTAAAACTTGATAATGATATGCGATTTTCAGAAATTGAAACTTCTTTTTTCTTTTTCACTATATACAATTTAGTTTTTGAAACACCAGAATTTGTAGATGCAATCAAGTCATTAACGTTCTATTCTTCGAAGCACTTGCGCATACTTCCTTTAATGTTTCGCTTTGATAATTTCAATAATATAAACAATTTTAGCAAAATTCTACATGATATTAATATTAATAAAGATAATGTTGTCACTCGCATTCCCGAATGTGAAATTGATGCCATTTTACATTCTCATCCTACCATAAAAAATTTTCTTGAAATGGTCAGATTATTGAACTTCATCAAAATTTGCAAAAGTATAACATTTGTAGATGTTGAATCAGTATTAGTAATAGAACGTGTTCTACAAGTAATAGGCGAATGCTTGGCACCAAAAGAAAAAGAGGATTATTCTTTCAAGAGATTTTTATCTTTGTGTTTGCCGAAGGAAATTGCACATGTACTCCGCCGTTTAAGGAACACATTAACACATTTAAAAGGCCATGCTTTTCCTTCAAAATTTAAATGTGAGAAAAATACTTCTTTATTTAGATCCATCTTGAAAGAAATTGGCGAAATAGGCAAATATTTTAAATCTGTATATCATATTATAATCCTCAGTTTTAGTGTACATTTAATCAAGCAGTATGAGACTGAACTCGAAAGAATAAAAGAATCAGCACAAGTAATTTCGCTTTCTTTATTAATTTCAACATTAGTCACCAAAGAAGTTACCTTAAGCATTAATTTTAGAAGTTACTTCTTAAAACGAATAACTTTAAGCTGTCATAATTTTTTGGAAATGTCCTTAATAAACTTAGAAGACGAAATTGAAGAAGAATTACATTCTTCAAACACCAATGTTGGGGATGTAAAACAGAAGATCATGTATAAATTATGGCCTTTAAAATGGTTCTTTGAACTATTAAAACAATGTGAAATGCATAACACCGCTAATCTCTTAAAGTCGTTTACTAACTTAGAGACAAGTCATTTTGATTGTCTAAATGATTTGAAAGTAAAGGCTAATATTTTCATAAAAAAATGTTATGATTTTCTTCAAAGATTTGATGACATTACAAAAAAAAATACGGTTAATACACTAAAATCGGTAGAACATATAGAGTACTTTTTGAAAAATTTAAAAGGCTTTGTTTACCTCTCAGAAGAAGAAAAAGCTGAAATAAAGAATGAAATTCCAAAAAAAATAAAAGAACAAATATCCATGAAAAATATACTTATTCAATCTATAAAAGACGATTTCACCTTGCAAGTTGATGTATACTCTGCAGACTTTCATTTGACTTACCTTTCAAGAAAAAAAATGAAAGCATTACAAAATCTGTATGAAATTAAAGACCCTTCTGTTCTTACTATATTAAAATCACAAGATCCCATAGAAGAGCTTGAAGAAATATTTAGCAAAAATAGCGTTGACAAGAAAAAATATGATAAATTATGCGAAATAATGGAGTTTTCAGAAAAAACAAGAAAAAAACTTGGCGTGTTGGTTGCTGGACAAAGGAAAATAAAACCTGCAAACAATCTCATAAATTTGCTCAACAGAGTACAGCTCTTAAAGACGATAATCATTGATGAAGATGAAGAAATAAAAAAACTATGGTTAAGAGTTAAAGGAACGATATCGAGACAGTTAATAGAGGAAAAAATTGTACGACGCTATTTGAAGGATTTTCACTTTCAAACAGCAATTGAAATGCTTCTGTTCGATTGTATGATTTTATTTGAAGGAGTAAAACTTCCTGAAAATTTGTGGATCAAACCTTCAAAGCTTTTTCAAGGCATCAACATGCGAAACATTATTAGCCATGGAAATCCTTTAGTAGAAAATTTGTGTTTTTCACTTGATCCGCAAGAATTACCATTAGAAATTATCAAAAATATTCTTATATTAATCAGAGGTGAAGATGCTATGAAGGCAATTCTTGAATTATATGAAAATGTCAATAACAATATTACAAAAGTTTTTGAGATCATCAATGCTAATGATTATGAAAATATTGTCTTACGTAGCCAAATACGTGCATGTAATGAATGGAAGAATTATGCATTGCTTTTACCTGACACACATCGAGAAAAAGTTGCTTAATATATATATATATATTATGTTTTTTTAATTAAGACATAAAAAAATATTATGTAACAAGCTAGTTATCTAAATTTATTAATCATCTACGCATGTCAGTAAAATTCAGGAAAAAATTTATTTTATTTTGCTGAAGTATTAAAAGGTTTTTTTTTTTTTTTTTCCTTAATCCTTCATTATATCATGTGGAATCCAGAATAAACATAAACATTGAAGAGTGAACTAAAACTTAAAATTTATTGAAATGTTTGCTATACATTCATCAAATTTTATCGAATAAAATATAAATTTCATGTAAAAATTAAACATTCTTCGTCTTTTAAAAAGTCACTGTATAAATAAATGCTTCAATAAATTTACAAAATCATTTGCAGTTTTTGCATTTTTTCAAAATCATAAACCTCTATATCAATTTATAATCCAAGTCATTAATATAAATACTGATTTATCCATTTATATTCCTTACCTACCACATCATTTTAACTTCAATTACTTGACTACTGTATAGGGAATGTGAGTGTTTTATTCGTTCAAAAAATTCTATATCAAATTTTCACCTGATTTACATGTTTTAGTCAAAAAAAAAAATGGTTTTTCAGCAACTGGTCAGTGTATGTATATGTGTGGGGAATCTTTTGACTATCATATATCCTAATTTAGTAAAGAACAACGAAAATTTTAACAACGAAACTTCAAAATTGAGACAGGTATAGATGATTTACATGTTGTTATAGCAATTGCCATTTGTCTTACATAGGTCAAACTAAAAGAAATCTTATGTTTCGCTTCCGTGAACATTTTTGGTATGTCGCTAAGCAAGAAATTTCTATATCTTCTATTGCGAAGCATAGTTTGGAATCAGATCGTAGTTTTAATTTTCAGCAAACCAAAATTGTCTTTAGTGCTAAATTCGTTCCCGAGTTAGATTTCCTGGGAAATTTAGCTATGTATCTTAATACTGATAAAATTGTTAATGAAAAATCTAATTGCACTTTAAGCTTGCCTCTCCCTAAAGCTTGCAAAAACTTGTTTAGTTCCATTAAATAATTTTCTCGTTGTAAAAATAAGGAAATAAATACATTTAAAAGAAATTCCCTTGCCCCTTTTATTGTGTTGTCTTCTCTCCTGTTTTTAGGTTGTGTCCCCTTCTGATTGGTTGATGCATGCTGCTGTCCTATTAACTGATTGTGTTGCTCCCCCTATCTCTGGGATCTTCCCAGCTTTCAGTCTTGCTTTTGCCTCCAAGGCAGTAGCACGTGTTACTTTTCACCTGAAGAAGAAAAGCCACGTCCTTTCAAAACCAGTATTACTTGCATTTATATTTATAGTGTGTGAATATGTTTTTAAGTTTAAATGTAGATGATTTTTCAAACTTTTGCTGAAAGCTAGAAAATCGGAAATGGGAAGTGAGACTGTCAGTCCGTATCTCAAAAATGACTCTAACGATTTTCTACAATGTTGCTAATAAACCGTTGTCCTTTTATATGTAATAGTTGGTTAGTTCAGGAAAATTGGTAGGCGCTCTGTATAAATAGGACAATTTTAAATCTTGCCAGTGCATTCCTCTAAAAACAGGTTCCATAGATTTTCTCCAAACTCGCCCTATTACTTATTTTTTCGTATATAATAATTAGTTTTCAGTGAGCAGATGAGCTTGGCAATTTTTGGTGAAAATCGAAAGTGGGACTGAAAGTCGGTATCTCAAAAACAGCTCTAACGATTTCTTCAAATTTGCCACATAAACCCCTTTTTAGATATCCTTTAGTGTTTATTACTTGGTTACTACAGAAAAGGTGACAAATGTCCTGATTAGAGAAGTCAGTTTTAGATATCGGTAATTGGTGTTTCAAAATACAGCTCTACCGATTTATTTATTTTTAAACTCTACTTTATATATTTTTAGTTTTGTATATTTTTAGTTCTTTCGTGAAAATTGTTGAGTTCTGATTTGTCCATTCAAATGCATATCTTCTGACAACACTATATCCAAAAAAAGTATAACATATATAATGTGTGTAGCAATGAGTAATGGGAGTCATGTAGCTGTTACACACCAGATTTTTTTTTAATTTAATACCAAATTAACAGAAAATAATGCTTTATAATAATTTGTTCTGAGAGAAAAGTCATAAAAAAAAACTACTATATAGTCAGCAGCAAAATTATTGAAGCGCTAGCAATAATTCCTATTTAAAAGAGGCACACCTAATATTGTTTTATTAAGTAATTATTTGTTGAGTCAAGATCTTAGTCTTATGCTGTTTATAAAAAAGTAAGTTGGTGATAAAAATTAGTGATCAAACTAAAAAATATATATATTTGAAAAATGTGGATGTGTGCTTCAATAATTTTGCTGTCCATTGCTTAAATTTAATATAGTCTTGTTTTGCTGAGTTAAATGTAGTTTAACTTTAATAAATCTGTATATATATATAAATTACGTGTCACGATGTTTGTCCGGGGTAAACTCCTAAACTAAGGAACCGATTTTAATGAAATTTTGCACACTGTGTGCAGTTTGGTCCAACTTGAGAGATAGGATAGTTTTTATCTCAATTTACTGTCACAATATTGTTTTATTGCAATTATTTGTTAATTATAGACCTTTATTAAAGTTGCTCCAAAATATCTGTGAGTTCCATTAATTTAATTGTTGCCAAAAAAAAAAAAAAATACGGGTTCATTTTCTTTCGACATAAAAATAAATGCATTTAATCAAACGTGAACGTTAAAAAATTATAAAAAGTTAAATTATGCATCTCACGAAAATTGACGTCATAATCAATTTAAAGATTTTATGCACATTGATAAAGTGCTAATGTAGTTCTATCATAGATATAGTAATATATATAGATCTCTCATCCCCATGTTATCGTACAAAGATTTTTGATGCCGAAAAAAAAAATAAATAAATAAAAGCTTTGGAAACAGCCATTAAGTGGTATTGAAAAAAAAAAAGAAAAGAAAAGAAAGAAAGAAATATGAATTTGTAACTGTATCTGGAGTCTTCCATTCCCCTTTAGCAAATAAATTATTCATAAATTTTATTTGCTAAAATATTAGTATGTATTCCCGTGTGCATTCACTCGGGGAAAGACGGCCATATTTTGGTAAAAACGTCGTATTTTCCCAAATGAAAAGGAATAACTTTTTTCTCCCCAATGATCACTCTATTCTATATATGCTATACTATATCTATGAGTTCTATACGCAAGCGAAGTGTGACTCACTGACCGTCTGTGCAGCCAAGAAAAAGATTTCCTATGTTAATTGCCCACTGGATTTTTTGTAAGAAATTATTAAAAATCGAGGAAATTTATTTCCCGATTTTAATCCTTATATTTGGGTATAGATATGTATTAGTTATCGCGGGAGTTAGATTGAATTATTTTGCTGTCAAATTGACAAAATTTTAATTTTAAATTTCAAAACTCTGTCGCCCTTGGCTTTTATTATTATTATTATTATTATTATTTGGCGATCAAAAGCGTAACACGAAAATATACATGCCAGATGTATACATTGTACGAAATGTAATATGTATTATTCATTGTACGTATGTATGACATGTAATATGTATTGTACGAAATATTGTTTCATATTATTCATTACTCTTTTAATATAAGTTGTTAAAATAACCATGATTTTTTAAAGGAATTAAATATTTTCACCAGATAATTTGGCGATATTCTTTTTTTTTTTTTTTACGCCAAGGATGACAGAAATGAAATCTATTCCGCTGCAAAATATTAGTATCTTACATCAGATATTTTATTTAGACATTTGAAAACAAATTTGACTTCAAACTATGATAGAATATTTATCATTTTCCTTTTAATTAGTATATTATTAGTATATTAAAATTTAAAAGCATGGTATATAAAAAGTTTTTTTTTTTTTTTTTTTTTTAATCTTATAATTATTCTTATCTTAATCCTCAATGTTTCCCATCTTTATTAACTTGAATTTACTCTTAAAAATTTAACATACTCAAAAACTTCTCATCACTTCGTCAAAATACACTAAACTTTTCCAAAGTCTTTTTCTATTTAAAATGATACATGTATTTACTTTAAATGTCCAATATTTCATAAGATTTCCAATTTTAAAGTTTTAAAATATTTATCAAATTTACTTAATTTTCTGATTTAGCCTTATTGTTTTCCTTTTTATAACTACAGCTGTTGCCCTCTTTAAAATATTTAAAATGATGAGGTCATTTTATAGTAAAATTATCCATTATAGCCACGGAGTAAAAAGACAGGAGAAGAAAGTAACGCTGAAATTTTGTGATGTTGTTTTCTAATGTTTACAGATGGCGCCAGCGTGCAATCCTTCCTTCTCTCCAGCTTCCGCAATGTTATTCAATGGGGAAATGTCCCGTTTTAATTATTTTTTTAAAAATAATGTCAAGCTGAAAAAAGTTCGATTGAAAGCAAATTTCATTAAATAGAGTATTCTAACCAACATGTTTTTTTTAAGAGCCATTTTATACTAATTTTACTTTGAAAGAAAGCTTTTAAAAAATGACGATTCTTATGAACCGAAGCTAGCTAAAACAGACAATTGGGAGGAAGGAGAATGGATGAAATTTTGTAAAGAAAAAAAATAAACTTACTTTAGGTGCAGAAAACACGAACTCGAACTGTATTTTTCTCCTAGGGCTTTTTTTTTCTTTTTCTTACCACTATCGTAGCCTGTTTTACAACTAGGAATGAAACATTTATTTGAAACATCTGAATTATGCAGTTTTAAGAACTTACAAAGAAATTAAATTGCTTAAAATAAAAAATTTTAAATATACTCCAGCAAAATTCTATTGAAAACAACAGTATATCCGCGCCGAGGTAGGGAGGAATGACAAGTGGCGCCCTCAATATTTACCAAAAATTTAGATCACAGTTTCGTAGCTTTTTCCCATTGGACCTTCAACTCCTATTAATATTACTCCGTGATTATAGCATATATTATGTTTCACTCCTCCATAAAAATTGATTTTAAAATCGTCTGTTTCTTTTATACTTTTATTTTAATAGAATTTTAATAGAATTTAATTTATATATTAGTCATTTTAGCAATTTTATCCAAAGTAGCATTAGAAATAATATATACCACTTCTCCATTAAAATTTATAGGACCCTACAATAAAATTAATTTGTGCTTAATATCAACACTACGAAAATTTTTATCAATCGCTTCCAAATTTTGACCTAAGTTTCAAATCTAACCCTGTGGGTTTTTACATCGGCTACAACGTTTTCGTCTTTGTTCGTAAATAATAATTTGACTGTACTAAATAGTTTACAGCCGTATAATTCAACGTATAACTTAGTCACAGCAACGCGTGGCCGGGTCTGCTAGTATATCTATATATTGATATATTTTAAGTTTCAGAAAGCACTTACTTATCTTACATGTAAAAGAAATGTCAAATTTTATGAAAATTAGCAACTATAAAACTGTTACTTTTACTGCAGTAATATTACCTTTTAGATCAAAATATATAATTTTTGCAAATTCATTCTTTTTCCTTACATATTATTTTAGTTCTAACATAAACAAAAATTGCCTTTAAATATATATATATAGCCAATTATGGTTAATTGGATGGATATGAGAATTTGATCCACCAACAATTGTTCTGATATTCAAATGGCTGTTACCGCAAACTCTTTTCGAAATTAAAAATCCATGGTCAAAAACATAAGAATATTTCTATATTGATTACTATATAATGATCTAATTGCCGAAACGTCAGTGGAGGCCCTCTGTTCACACTCAAAACGGTTTTGGGCTGTGTATGTGTCTTTCTTTCTGTCTGTCTGTCGCGCGATAGCGGCCGCAAAAATAGCGCTATTGACTTGAAATTTGGTACACATGTTCATGAGCCCCACGAAATCAGCTGTATAGTTTTTGGTATGTATTCCATTTGTAGTTCGTATACAGGGACACGCCAATTTTTTTTTTATCATTACGGCCTATTGGAGAAATTTGTATGTATCGCGATAGCGGCCACAAAAATCACGCTATTGACTTGCAATTTGGTACACATCTTCATGTGCCCCACAAAATCAGCTGTATAGTTTTGGGTGTGTATTCCATTTGTAATTCGTGTACAGGGACACGCCAAAGTTTTTCTTGTCATTACGGCCTATGGGAGAAATTTGTATTTATCGCGATAGCGGCCACAAAAATCACGCTATTGACTTGCAATTTGGTACACATGTTCATGTGCCCCACAAAATCAGCTGTATAGTTTTGGGTGTGTATTCCATTTGTAGTTCATGTACAGGGACACGCCAAAGATTTTCTATTATTACGGCCTACGGGAAGAATCTGTATGTACCGCGATAGCCACCGCAAAAATCAAGCTATTGACTTCCAATTTTTGCCGAAACGTGAATGGAGGCCCTCTGTTGAGACTCAAAAGGATTTTGGGTTCCGTCTGTCCGTCTGTCTGTCTGTCTGTCGTGCGATAGCGGCCGAAAAATCACGCTATTGACTTGAAATTTTGTACACATGTTCATGATCCCCACGAAATTAGCTGTATAGTTTTGGGTGTGCATTACATTTGTAGTTCGTGTACAGGGACACGCCAAAGTTTTTTAATCATTACGGCCTATAGGAGGATATTGTATGTACCTCGATAGTGGCCCCCAAAATAACGCTATTGACTTGCAATTTGGTACACATATTCATGAGCCCAACGGAATTAGCTGTATAGTGTTACGTGTGTATTCCATTTGTCGTTCGTGTACAGGGACACGCCAAAGTTTTTCTTATCTTTACAGCCTATGGGAAAAATTTGTATGTACCGCAATAGCGGCCGCAAAAATCCTTCGATTGACTTGCAATATGGCGCACACGTTCCAGCTTTGCATATAAGCAGCTGTATAATTTTTATTGCTATTTTTTTATAAACTGTGTACAGGGACACGCCAAAATTCTTAACATTACGACATATGGGGTGAATTTCGTTTAAACGCATTTTAATATCATTACTTTGCAATGAAGAAAATGAAACTAGCGTACGTGAATAAGATGCTTAAACTTATGTTGTTTGAAGAAAATATGTGCTCTTAAGCTTTCTAATTAATGAACAGGACCTTACAAAAGTGTTCTGACAATGTCACGTAGTCATCCAAACTATGTTACATTTGGAACAATTATTAATTTTAAACGCAAAATAAGCTGAATAGTTTTTACTGGTGTATACAATGTTTATGGTTCGTTTACAAAGACACACGAAAGAATTTTGTAACATTAGAGCCTATGGACAAATTTTTAATTTAAGCGCGCACTTTAATGCGTTTATGCTGAATTGAACTTAATAAAGTTAACATACATTATAAAGATGCTTAAAATCATGTTTACTCTTAAAAAAGGTTATGTATAGACTAAATAGTTTATGGGACCACTCAAAATAATTCCGAGTATGTACTGTAATCATCCAAATGATGTCAAATTAGTTTGAAAAATTAATGAGTTATAATTAATTAGGTTTATTCTAATTATTGGCATTTATAATGACTGTGGCCACTTTTCCGGGATACATAAAGGAATTTCGTACTATTACAGTCTATAATCGGTATTTCTTAAAAGTGTATTTTAACATGGTTACATCCCCATCAAATGTAATGAAATTTTATTAGAATTTTAAAAGCATGTTTTCCTGTTGAAAATTGTGGGCAGATAATTGATAATTAGTTTAAAGGTTACGCAAAATATTTCCGATATGCTATGTAATTTTTTTTGTATGAAATTTGATAGTTATGAAATTTGGTATTTATGAATTTCAGGGAAATAATACAAGACCGTCGTTTATTAAGAATACATATTGTTTCGTACTTGGGGGTTCGTAAGTTGTCCGAGAACGAAAGGCCAAACTTACAAAAATTCAGTGATTTATTCACAGAAAGTTCCAGAAAAATACAGGTCTATAAACCAAGTATCAGCTTCAATTCAACCAGTAAACATAGCTTAAACAACAGCCGTTAACAGCAAAACAACATTACAAACTGTTTATCAATAACACATACAGCAAGTCTCATTCAAAGAGGCTCAAAGCAAAGCAAGCATTTGATGAAACTGACACAGATCTGAGATTGGCCGCCTTGGCTAAAAAAATGCTCCTTTTATACTATTCTATCGAACACAGACTGTTCTGGAAAATTCTCGTATCTCATCAGCCAATGAGATTAGAGCTTCCATATTTGGTATATCCCTAATAAGGACTTTCTCGCCATGGTCGCCAAAAAAATCGCCAAGGAGGGAAACAGTCGCCAAATTTGGTGCCAAATCCATTTCTTCCCTTATTGGAGCTTTTTAATGCGTTTTTAAAGGGAAATTAGGCTATTTTAACGTTAAAACGACCAGAAATGCACAAAATTAGCATTTTATCGACTTTCTAAGCATCTTTGAAAAAATTTATACAAAAATAATACAATTACTTACAATTCCGTAACACTTTATATGATATACAAATAGGTATAGAAAGAGAGATAAGATAAAGCAGGGGATTGATTATAATAATGAATAAATAAAAATGACCTATTGAATAATGTCTGATGCAAATAGGACGTTGAGGCTTCTGATCTGCAGATCCACTAGTTATTATATCCAGATGGGGTGGGCTCTTTTAATACATTAAATAGAGGAGTCAGCTTCATTGCCTTTGATACCATTTTTTAAAGTGACAGCAGCGAAGTTTCTAAAGTTCATAATAAATTTTCAAAGGCTTTGAGAGACATGTGTAAGCAAAATAATTTTCGTTTACACTTTGCCAATTTTTTTTTTTTTTTTTTTTTTTTTTTTTGAGGAAAATTCGTAGACCTGAAAATTTGAAGCGTCTCTTCGCATTTTTACAACTTTTTGAGAGAGAAAAATAACAATATATATATTGTCACCTCGGGCAATATAATAATTAATTATAATTAATATATATATATATATGTATATATATATAAATTTCTTCAAAAGAAACTTGGAAATCAAATTCCAATTTTTTATATTTATTGGCTGCTTAACACTGAAGTATCGAAAAGATAAACAAGTAGAATATACAAAACACGATCTAAAGCTAACATAATTGTCAAAATATCTGTTACTAATTATCTTAGGTGCAACAATTTGTAAAACTAAAACTAAAAATAAAAATTCTCATAACATTCTTCTTTTTTGCTCATTTTGTTTAAATCGTGTAGTTGAACACAATGGGTTGTGAGAAGTTTGTGATTAACTAAGAGAATAATGTGTCAAAATTAAGATTAATTACTTCTAATAAGCTAAATGAATTTTTTTTTTTACATCAATTTTTATTCGTGAAATTAGTTTATGTGCCATTTGAGGAAAAATTGGCATTATAAAGGGGTTAAACGATATCATATTTTTCTGTTGCAAACAGATATTGAGAAACATACCTGATAAAGAAACAAATGTTGCAAAAAAGAAGAGAATAAATGGAAATAAATAAAAATTTCATGAAGAAAATCTATATTTATAACACAATTAATTTAGCACACAGTGTTAAATATATCATCACATTACTGCTTCTTTTTTCTTTCTTTTTTTATGTAGTATTTCAATAGAAAATTCATGCAAGCATTTACTGACAAACTCTGTGAAAAATTCACATTTGTCTTTATTTTTATTGCACAGAAACTTTTACTTTAAATCGTAATATGGGATTATAATATTTAATTTTAACATTTAGTAATTTAAAATTAAACATTTATTTAATTTTAACATTTTATGACATATCACAGCAACCATTTACATTTCCCCCCTTTTTTGGGGTCCAACATTACTTTTCAGTACCTTTAAAGTAAAATTAATTATTTTATTAAATATTTTAAAAAAATAAGAAATAATTTCTGATTTATTAAATCTATTTTAATCATCTTATTTCTATAATATTTTCACTATAAAAATTTAATATATTTTCTGTCATTAATGAATACAGTTAATCAGATAAATTTCTTGAAGGATAATTTGGGGGTAAACAGAATAAAAATTTATTTTTCTCTTTAAGTGGCGATTTGTGGCGAAAATCTTTTTCACAGATTAAAATGTATACTTTTGGGAGCACAGTTTTTGGATAAAAAACTGTAAAAATAAATTGAATTACTAATACCTCATATTCTCATCTTTTTTGGTAGTGTCATGTGATACATGTGATATTTTCCTTACCTTAAACTGACTGCAGCATCTCATTTTCATTTAGCAGCCTTTGTTCAAATGAATTTTTTAGTTTTCCATTAATCAAACTTCCGAGACCTGATTGATATGTATACCCTCCAAATATCAACTAAACCAATCAATAGCAATTCTTGATGTGTAGAACTTAGAAGGTGACTGACCAATAAAAGCTTTTTTTTCTCTTTTTACAACAGAAATTACAGGTAGTACCTTAGCCGAAAATCCTATTCATATTAAAATATAAACTATATGTATTTTTCAAAAATATTTAAAATTTGATTTGTTTAAAGGTTAGCGATAAAATAAGCTATTTTAAATTAGAAACTTAAACAACTGGTCTAAAAAGTGTAAAGCTTACAGGACAATTGTTTGGAAAATGTGTATGCTAATACAGGAAAGTATATACACCAGTGTTGGGCATAATTGATTAAAAAGTATTTGAATTACAATTAAATTACAATTATAATTATTTTACTGTCAGTAAATTAACAAATAATTGATTACAAATAAAATGAATTACTTATTCAATTCATTTGTAATAGTTCCATTTATTTGTAATCAATTACTTCTTAATCGATTGACAAAAAAAAAAAAAATTTAATTATAATTTAATTGTAATTCAATTACTTTTTAATCAATTATGCCCAACACTGATATACACTAATACCCTAGGTCAAAGCATATGCTTTATAAGATCTACAGTTGGTAACAAAAGTGTCTGAACACTAGCAAAAATTTCTATGTAAAAAAAGTACACTTCATACGGTTTTGTTAAATCCTTGTCGAATCCTGTTCTTAGTCAGTGTAAGAACATGATTCGATAAGGATTTATTTAACAAAATCGAATGAAGTGTACATTTTTTACATAGGAAATTTTGCTAGTGTTCGGACACTTTTGTTATCGACTATACCTTGTACCACGGAAGACAATAAGTACAATTGCATTTACTCCAACTTACCTAAATTGTGTTAAATAAAAATTATTTTTCTTAAATCTGAACTACACAGTCTAACGTGCATACTTTTTTAACACAATTACATGTTTCTTTTTTTATTCATTAATTAATGCCAATTTCCATCAGCCAGTGATTTCACCATTGCGAAAACCACTGAATGTAAAAAATATCATAGAAAGCAAACAACCTCAACCAAACCCTTTTAGTAAAAATTAAGGATTAGGGAATTTTTTGTATAGAAATTTATCACTGCTAAGATACTTAGATTACAAAAACACAGATTAATGGTACCTGATGGAAAAAGAACAGAATGGATTTTATAGATGATTGTATATAGATTGTAGGAATGTAGATTAATGATAATTGGCTGTACATAAAAACTTCGTTCTCATCATGTTTTTATTTACTCTCATTAAGCATTATATTTGAATTTAATACTGGATAATATCGTCTTTAAAAAAAAAAAAAAAAAAAAAAAAAACAAGAATTAAGTAATTTGTGAAAATGCAATGAGCCATTTCATGAGAGATGCTAAAATTGGAAATGAAGAAAATATTATAATTACTCACTTATTAAGAAATTATAAAAGCTATATACTGTATCCTATAAAAATTATACTACAAATGGAAATTCAAATATACCCATAAGAAAAAACTTAAAAGAAAAAAATAAAAACAATTATCCAAAATACTTTTTAAAGATATTTTTTATTAAAGTAAATTTTAAAAAAACTACATTCAATACATTTATACCACATTCAATTGTATATATAAATGCATTTAAAAGTATTTACATAATATTTAAGATTAAAAAACATATTAAATGCAGTTTATGTATTAAAGAAAAGGGAATATTCAGTTCATTCATAATTAATAAAGCTTTGAATTTGAAATTACAACATATCAAGTAATCAAAAGATTAAGTTAAAAAAAAAAAATGTGTGCATTTTAAACCTTGTGTATACTACAACAATATGTATTTCTAGACATTAAAAAAAAAAAAAAAAAAAGCCAATTACAATGAATGATAGCTTTTAAATGTCCACAAAAGTAATCAGCTAAATAATGCAATATGTCTGCTATTTAAACTTGGAAATTATGTTTTATAATGTATAATATATAAATAATTTTAATTATCTCTCAAAATAAAAGTATGAATAATTACAAAGCCAAAATCTCTAGTTACAATTTGATACATATTAATTGTTTTCAAATGTCCTTTGTATGTGTATTTATCGAGCACTTTACAATGTCCTTTAATGTAATGTGCTTAATAAATACACATTTATTTCTTAATCACTTGCATTCGCGTTAGCCTTGAAAATACATTTCGTAAAAGCTTAATTCACAAGGATTTTTTCATTATCATTACTATTACTTAGCTGTGATTATCTTGACGATACTGTTTAAAACAATAGTAGTCAACCTGTAGTCCCTACCACCCACTAGTGGGTGTTCTAGGTTAGTTTCGAGAATCTCATGATTAATTTAATTAATTATAAGTGATTTCACTGGACTTCATGCTTCTGTGTAAGCAAAGTATAAATAAAAAGATAGATTTACGGTAAGTTACTTTATAAAGATTTATTCTGCCAAACTAAAGAGAAACTCAGACATAAAGCATTTCATAAATACTTATTATTATATGCTTTAACTTGTTGTATTTTTGCTTTATAGATTTAAAAAAGTACAGTTACTTTTCTACTTTATAAATCACCATTAATGAGGAATTACTGGGCAGTTAGAAGATTTTATTACCTAATAAAGATACAAAAGTAAAGGTATAAAAAGGTTGACCACCATACACTGTTAAAAAAATGCAACTTTTCTGCCAGAAATTCTCTGTAATTTGAGAAAATAGTCGTAAATTATGGAAAAATTACGTTCGCAAAACGTATTTTTCTGTCATTACAGAGAATTTCTGACAGCAAAGTTGAATTTTTTTTTTAACAGTGTAGGTTCCAGATACACTACAGATCGTCTTCCAAAACAAATAATTTCATACAAATATTTTTAAAATTAAGTAGTTATTAATCAAATTTAATAAAATTAAAAACTGATGTTCCAAAATTCTTAATATTGCAACAAGCAGTGTAATAATTTCCATATATATATATAATCAAAATAACATACATAATATAATCAAAATAACAATCATATACATAAGATTTATCAAAGAAAAAAAAAATCAAACATAACATAAAATTTAAAAAGAAAAATTAAGCAAAACATAAAAATATAACTACAAAAATTTAAACATATCTTTGGTTACAAAATACAAAATTATAGCGACAATAACAAAATCGAATACTTTATATATATGTGTATATATTACTTTTTTTTTTTTTTTTTTACTATAAAATTAATAAAAGCTTTAAAAAACACAAAATATATAAAGTAATTTTAATTGTAAAAAGTCTAATTAGATTATACATGTGCAAAAGTCATAAAACATAAAAATTATATCAATGAAAAACTAAAAATAATTAACACATCAAACAAGTTATATAAAAAATCATATAAGCAAAACAAGCAAAATGTAAAAATAATACAAAATAATTCTTTCATATAATAAACTTTAAAAAATAACAAATAATACAATAAAATAGATTAATATAAAATCTAAAATTATGAATATATATTTAAAAACTTAACAATAAATACAATCACAATACATTAGCTAAATTTATCTTTATAACAATAATCAGAACACATAAAAAAAATCGTAATATATGTAAATAAATTTATATATCAAATTATGCTATTCTTATTTCGTCAATATGGTAATACAATGTAATACTTCTGAAGACAAATTTAAGGTATGATGATACATACGTGATACGTATCATAATAGAATATATTAACGTATTTTTGAAATGTAGTAAAACACATATGTGTGATATGAAAAATATGAATAAGAAATGAAAAATTTAATATGCTTAATGGAATGGAATGAACAGAAAACTTTCCACCATTTTTTTTTTTTTTTTTTTTTTTTCGGGATATTTATTATAGGGTAGGTGCTCCATTAATTGGCATGCTCCAGTAATTGACATATATCCCGAAATAATTAATAAATAAGAAAAATAATAAAATCATATATTTTACATATAAGAATTTTAACATTTTTTGTCAAACACTGGAGCATAGGGTGTTAATAACTGGTAAAATGAATAACTAGCAGTGTCAAACACTGGAACACAGGGGGCCAATTACTGATAAAATGAAAAACTGGCAGTGTCAATCACTGGAACATTGAATGGATGTCAAATAAAAATTCATAAAAAAAAAAAAAAAAAAATTGTTATCAAATGTATATATTTTAACATACATGTGGTTCTGAATGTCTTTCATGCCATATATGAGTAATTCTCTGAAAAGTGGTCATTTCATGTCCCAGTAGTCTTGCGAGCATAGTTTTAAAAGCACAAAAACAAAAAGCTGTCCAAACTATCAATATTAATTGGTTTTGCATATAAACTGTTATTCTTTGGTTATTGGAATTAAAATATAATTTTAAAATATTTTTTGAAATGCAAAATATCATTCCCTCACTGTGTCCCCATTCCCACATGTAAGTAAATAAAATGGTTTCTATGGTATTAAAGTCTCTATATTTAGATTATTTGAAGTGAAAATTTATTAAACATACTTTAATAAATATTTATCCATTATACTACATTTATATATTATGCAATGAAAGAAATTAGAACACTTATTATTGTTGTCCCTGGTAATAGATATCATTCCCTCATCAAACTGTAATTATACCCCTACTTACTCCATTAATGGCAGCACATACTTTATATAAGTCAAACTTAATTTATATAGAAGCAAAGTAAAGAAAACATTTTGTGTTCTGTTGGAAACATTTTACAATGAGTAGCATATGGCTCTCAAATGTTAGATTGAAATGCAGTATTTTTATTAATGTCATTCCCTCACTCGTTATAAAGTTAACTAAAAGAAATCAAATTTGCTTTTTTATGCTATTATATTAATAAAAATATGTTTTAATAAATATTTAGTGTTTGAAAATATAGCTAAACTTAATAATATTTTTATAAAGTAGTTTCTAGAAGAAATTTGTCATTCCCTCACAATCATTCCCTCATTTTTCTAATTAATAAAAATAATTACTATTTCAAAAATTATCAGATACAGCTTGGTTAATATTATTTTTTATTAAGTGTGTATGTATTTTTATTATTTTTATTAACGTGTATATGCACAAAATTAAAAAAAAAGATTGGAGCAATTTTATTTGAGCTAACTTTTTTTTTTTTAAAAAAAAAGCCCACTTTTCAGAGAATGACCCATATACTAACTTAAGATTTCTAAAATTATTTTCTGATGACTAGAACATTAAAAACATCAGAGATTGCTCTAAAAGTGTCAATCACTGGTGCACTTACCCTATAGTTAATATTATTTTGAGGAAAATTAAAATCAAATATCCGAATTAGAAACTTTCTTCAGCCAATATACAGAAAAATTACCGCATTCACAACTACAACACATATGCAAATAAAGCACTCTTCTTTAAGATTGTCTTTTACATTATATTATTAGTCAAACCTAAAAACGTGCTTATAGGAACACTATCATTATGTCATTTATCAAGACATTTTCCAAATCATGTTTAGTCAAACAGTATTTCTAATTTAGTCATAGCTTCATATTTAAAAAACATTAAAATAATCTGAAATGTTGATTCCTCTACAACTTTCAAATAATATTGTCATTGTAGTAATAGCACAAATATTTAAAATAGATATAAATTCATAGCACCTTCACATTAATATGTATAAAAAATATTATTTACAATTTTACTAAGCAAAAAAATTTTTATAGAACAAATCATCAATTATCCAGAAATTAACTATCAGGTAGGTTTTTGATTTATATGCATTGCATACTTATTATTTAGACTGCAGAAAATTAAAATCAAATATCAGAATTAGAGACTTTATTAAATCAACATACTGAAAATTTTTAATACAGTGAAACTTGAATAATTCGAACTTGTTTAATTTGAAATTCTGGATAATTCGAATTTTTTAGTCGGTCCCTTGAATGTATTAAAATAATGTTAAAAAATCATGGATAATTCGAATTTTTCATACGATTACCTTTAAAATATTACAGTAAAATTTGTCCCCGAGATTTTTCTCAGCTAAAGTGCATTATTTTTTTTAACAGTCTTTCAAAAGAATTATAAGGAAATACAAGAGTATTTTCTACCTACACTGTAAAAAATATGTCCTATTTACTGCCAGAAATTCTCTGTAATTTGAAAAAATATGCGTAATTTACGAAAAAGTTACGTTGTCAGAACATATTTTCTCAAATTACAGAGAATTTCTGGCAGCAAATAGGACATATTTTTTACAGTGTAGTGCATCACAAGATATGGTCCATATACATGAACTTCAAGGTTTTTTTTTAATTGAAAGTCATGTCTATTGTAGGAGATTCTGTTTTTGTATCAATTGATGGTTTGAAGTCATATGCTATGACACAAAGATTGTACTTAAAGGAGCAATCAAAAATATGTGACTATTTTAAAAATGTGTTGAATAATTAAGCTTGTAAAAATATATTGATTTAATGGGAGGGGCTTAATGATGCAGTATTCTTAGATATAAAGTTTATATGTTAAATCTTTCATCATAGAGTTTTATATTTTTAATTTATCTCTTCTATTTGACAAAATAGAAGTATATGTAATTTGAATTTTTGGATATTTTGAATTTTTCTCTGGTCCCTTCAACTTCGAATTATCCAAGTTCTACTGATTTTACCGTTGTAATACTTTTGCAAGTGAGCAATTTTTAGCATTCCTTATAAAGATTGCCTTTTACATTATATAATTAATCAAACTGAAAGAAACCAAGAAAATTGTTCACAGGAACATTACCATTATGCAATTTATTGAGAAATTTTCAAAATCTTATTTAGTCAAATAGTACTTCTAATTTCATCATAACTCTATATTTAAAAACTGCTTAAATTATTTGAAATGTTGATTTCTCTGCGATTCAAATAATGTTTCCATTCCAGTAATAGCACCACAAATATTTGATATAGATACAAATTGATAGCACCACCATATTAAAATGTATAAAAATATTATTTACAATGTTATTTAAGCAGAAAATTTCAATAGAACAAATCATCAGTTATCCAGAAATTAGTTGCCAGGAAAGTACTGATTTATATCCATTGCACTCATTGAAGAAATTTTAACTCCTATAATATTTTTTATCCTTATATTTAAAGAAAACATACGTAAAAAGTATAAATGCTACATAATATGCAGGAAAATATCTGGAAAAAAAAAAAATGTTGAAAAGGAATAAATATTAACTTTTGCAGAAAGAAAATTAAATAATTTAGAATAGTAATTTTACAGCCCATCGCCATATGATATGTTAATTTTATTTTTGAAACGTTATGTTTAGTTGCCGTAACAGGGAGAAGAGAGGGAGATATTTAGCTGTTAGTAAACATGTTAATGTGTTTTTAAATAACTCTACTTCTTTTTTAATTTGCTTTTTTTTTTCACATACAACAAAATACTATTTCTATTTATCAGCTTAGTTGATTAAACCCTTTTTAAAATTATTTAATAATTTACTTAAACAGTATCTTGTACAATTTAATCCTAATATACCAATCCTATTGTCTGTTATATGATATTAAATTATTTTATTCTTATTATATGATTTAAATAATATTGGCTAAAAATTTCTATATAAAAATGAAGTGCCACATCATATTTTAACCAATCCGATTTTATAAAGATGGCTTTTTTTATTAATGTAACAATTCTCATCCCATTACGACAGTTCTCTCTCCTTTATGATAGTTCTTTCCCTTTCCTTTATTTCTCTTTCTTTCTTCAGAAGTGATATCAGCTCAAAGATAAAAAACCCGAAAATTAAGTCTGCAATAAAATAACCCAGAAGGTCAATTGATTCTGAAGTTACTTAAACAAGAAGCCCTCATTTTATCCAATCAATATATAAATACGCAATTCTTTCACATATTAGCTGGATGACAAAGGAACAACCAATGAAATCAAAAATACAACTTTGAAGGAAATGTGAAAATAATGATGGATTATTAAAATCCCTGAAATCATTCGTAGCCCTGGATGCAAATACTCCTAAGCTTTCTTATCATTCTTCATGCCCACAAATTAATTTTATCTTGAGTGTTTTTGAGAATTCAATGGACCATATTCTTGTGACGCCATGGTCACGTGACGTGGGGTAACAATGATTTTACCCACAATATAAGGTGTGCTAAAATGCAAGATCACTTTTTTTTTTTTTCTTATTTATTTTATGTAATGCCCACAGCAAGCCCACTTAGCAAAAAGATTAAGTAACAGTTGAATAGGATATATTACCTAAGTAAGCACTGGAATGCACTCATAAAATTAAAACACTGCTTATACATTAAATTATTTATCAAGTTTAATAAGAAATCATTTATCAAGCATGCTAAAAAAACAAACGTATAATTTCAAATTCTACCACAGCACCAACTTTCTAGGCGAAGCATACAACCAATGTACTATATTCTTAAATAAATATATCAGAAAATTGTACAGAGTCTATATTAACACTTGCAATGGCTACAGATTATTTAACTATTTTAATAACACAGTGGTCGCATTTTTTTTTTTTTTTTCTGTTTATATATATATAACTCTTTTTTTTTTTTTTTTTTTTTTACATTCATTTATTGTTACAATCAGATGAATATTAAAAAATATGAGGGCAATCCTCCTCTTTACACCTTCAAATTTTAAGAACATTCCATTTGGTGATGTATGAATTTATGCATACGCATATTATACATAAAGTGGACAATAATTATTAAATTTTTGCTATAAGCAGCATTAATTAATTGTAAACTTCTTTGGTATTTATAAATATCGACTATAACGAAGAGTTTCTACTCCTTATATATATTTTTTTTTTCTCTCTCTCGGATCACGTATAAAAGAACATTATACCATGTACTTCATTTACGATTTGCAAATCTTTTTAAGTTAAAATGACGCTTACTTTAAAAGTTAATTACTCATATAATGAGTAAATTGAGAATATAAATGTTCACATATAAGCTTACCAGTAAAATAAAATGTAAATATGCAATCCAAATTTCTAATGATGTCAATGTTGATAACGAAGGATCTCACTTCTGCGTAAACCGGAAAAAGTAAAAATTGAAACTTTTTCACAAAATTTCAATCAGTTCATTTCAAACTTTGTGGCATCATAAAATTACTCCTAAATTTCATAAATAAAATAAAAATTTCTCTATATATATTTGCTTAACATTTTAATTTTTTAGGAATCTGTAAATTCATTATATATTCCTATGAAAAAGATGTAAATTGTTTCCTCACACAGCTGATATCCTTGTAGCCTCAAACCCAAAGTGGGAATATGGTCCATTTGCTAATTCTCTCCTTTTGCTAAATTTTAATTTCTGCTAGGGAAACCTCACAGAGATTATTCAAGAAAATATGCTGTAATATTAATTAAAATGAATTTTTAAAAGTTGATTTTTTTTTTTTTTTCTATGATTAAAATTGATTATGTGATATGAATAATAAAATATTTCTTATGATAAAAAATTATTAATATAAACAAGAATGCTATCACAAAGCAAATACGTTCAAATGAAGTTTGTTAGCCATTTAAGCATTTTATCCTACTTATTGGTCTATTATTTGCATTTTTTTTTTTTTTTTCTCAGAAATCACTGATAATCTTTTAATCTGGATAAATGATGATTTGACTTTAAAATGGCATACTAAATATGCAAAATACATTACATATGAAGCAATTATTTTTATAAAATCAAAATTTTGTACTCAAGTCAATTTCTGAATTTTGGTGAATGTTCAATGTAAAACCCGTAATAGTAATAGAGTATAAAAAAAGGCTGACAAAGAAGATTCATCACACATAAAGACATATTATCATACTTAGATGGCTGACCACTTGTAAATGCAAAATTGCTCACCTGTACAAAGAAAAAAATTAAAGCATCATAAAAACCAATATTTTCTGTAATACTCTTACAATAGAATAATAATTACTTTCAAAATTTAAACAACATTTTTCTTCCAAGGAATTTCATGCAGAACTTTAAAACACGGTTCCCACTCTTAAAAAAGAAAAAAATTCAAGGACTTTTCATGGCCTATTTGAAATTTTTCAAGGACTAGGGGAAAATCGTAGAACGCTAGGCATATACACAAAACTTTAGTAACTACTTTCATTAGTAATATTTTTTTTATAATTAGAATAACATTGCCTATTTTCACAATAAATTTTTGATGGATTGACTAAATAAACTTTTACAAGAGTCAAAAAATGATTAGTTCAAGATTTGGAATCAATATGATTATTCCACAAAAAAAAAAAAAAAAAGTTGAAACTATATGCAAAAGCAAGACAATGAAATAATAATTTTACGACAAAATGATTATATTAGACAATGGTGTGCGTATGTGGAGATGGAGATAGTTTAGCTTTGACAGAATTTGCGCTAAGCCCGTCTACTGGAGTGAAAAATTCAAGGATTTTCAAGGACTTTGCACAAAATTAAGTACTTTCAAGGGCTCTTGAAAATTAAATTCAAGTACTTCTTACAGGGACCGTAGGAACCCTGTAAAAGGTTCAAAATATTTTTCAGCATTTAACAACCCTATTTTACCATTTCTTATATGTCTGAAACAAAAGCCAGGAATTTATACTCATTCAATACCATAAAATGAATTCCATATGTATTGAAGTTTTTTTTACTTTTACATGTTATATTTCTATAAATATGAAAACAATCAATATCTACATGTATACAAAATTGAAGCTGAATCACTATCAAAAAATAAGTAAGTAAATAAATAACTTATTTCATTTGACTACTTAGAAATTAACAATCAAAATCAATATTTTAATTTTTTGTCTGTGCATCTGTCTAGAATAGAAATGATTGCACAACTAACAAATTTATAAAGTTTTGATAGAGAATATTTCTAGGTGAAATCTGCCATTCAAGATCTCAAATAATTTTGGGGCAGGTATGACATAGGTGATGTCAAGCTCATGTAGATATGACATAAATGATAGGAAATAAACATGAAAAAAAGTGGCTCGCCATGTGGCAACTAAACAAAATAAAGTGGTGATTTTTAAAAAAAATCATATATTTGCCACTTTTTTCCCTTCCCCCACGAGCTTCATAAAGACAAATTTCATTAATCAACCACATAAAAATTGAATACAGTAACCGCCGCTTAATAAAATCACTGGTTAATAAAATCATCTGCTTAATCTGATCAAATCGCCAAGACCGGAATCAAATCAATACAAACAACTTTTAAAGCCGCTGCTTAATAAAATCAGCATCACCGGTTAATAAACTCAAAAATATCACCTCAGCAGCCAAAAATATCATTTATAAATACAAAAAAAAAAAAAAAAATATATTTTTTTTTTTAAGTAGAAAAAGAAATTAAAGCACAACAAACTCTCCATTATCGCTCATTGTTGAAGATTTTACACTTGCAGCACAGTTACAAATTAAACATGCCCCATAACTTATCTCCGTAACAATTTCAAGGAATGTATTCTTCAAAGCGCAGTAATAAAATAGAAATATGATTTGAAATATTTTTTTTTCTAATTATTAGAAGGCAATTTCTAGTTCTTATTTTGAAATTACTATCATTCATGAGGTTTAAACAGAAAGATTTTAAATTTATAAGAAAAGCAAAGAACTTTTGGTAAAGTAATGATGATTTTCCTCTAATGAAAGTGCACGGGAACTTAGAATGCATTTACTTATATCGAAGAAACAATTGGTTAATTATCTACCAAAAATTAATTACTATTGTTTACTAATTCCATTATTCGTTACCTTTTGAAGTTTCTTTCGAAATTCAGGGAAGTAATACCTTTTCCTTAAGGACAGGAATGTTCGCCGGATATAAAAATCAGCTGCTTAATAAAATCACTTTGGCTCAGAACGAATGTGATTTTAATAAGCGGCGGGAACTGTACTTGCAATTAAACATAGAGTAATTCAAACAGTGGTGAAAAAAAATCCCACACAAAATCCCATCATCCAAAAAATCCCACAAATAGTCTACAAAAATATTGCACATTTTGACCATCCAACTTATATCAAATAGGAATTATATTGAATTTCAGCTAAATAATCACATATTTGTGTAATATCTCTGAAATAAGCATGTTCGGGGTGGGGTATTTGAGTCCTAAAATGGACCTCTTTACAAAAAATGATGATCTTGAAATAGACCACAAAAATTTGAGAAAATAAAGAAGACCCTACACGAAAAATTGGTAAATTTAGAACGAACCTATCCCAAAAATAGGTGAATTTAAAATAGGCATTTCATAAAAATCTAATGATTTTAAAATTTCTTCAAGAAATTCTGACAATAATATTGCTTATTGCCAGTATGCTGAAAATTTTACAAAGAGTTGTGATTAAACTAAAAGAATCTACTAACGAGTAATGTAAAATTTTAATTTTCAGGTGTAATAGGAGTGGCATAAATTATATAAACAACAAAAGAAAAATTAAATGTATCTAGACATTTGAAAATTTTTAGATTGAATGGATGACCATGATATATTTTTTAACATATGGCAATGATAACCCTTCTGATAGCCTATTTCTTATGAATGAATTGTTTAATTAAATTATAAATATCAACAATTTGTTTATTTGCAGTATATTTATTTATTTATTTAATAATTATCTCTTTATTTTTCTTATCATTATTATTTATGTTGCAAAAAATGAAAACTAAAGATTAGAATTAGAAAACTTATTATGCCAGTAGACTGAAATTGTTTAGCATTTATTATTCACTTATTTATCAAAAAATTTACCAATCTTATTTAGCCAAGTATAATTCTTAATTTTGCTATAAATTCAAATTTACAAATGCTTCAATTATCTCCAAATCTATCCTCTTCAATTCATAGTATACTATTATTATTATATTATTAACACAAAATTTTATACAAAATAAAAATAGCACCTTCATATTAAAAAGTATAAAAATTTTATTTACAATGTCATTTGAGCAGAAAATTGTAGTAAAACAAGTTTTCAATTATCCAGAAATTATTTATCACAAAAGTTTTGATTTATATCGGTTGCATCACTGAGGAAATGTTAATTTCTACAGTATTTTTATTCATATATTAACAAATATTTAAAAAACTTAAATACTATATAACATATAGAGAATATTACCCCCCCCCCCTCCAAAAAAAAAAAAAAAAAAAACTATTTAAAAAAACTTTTAATCCAAATTCTTATTATAGCGTATCATATAAATCTTTTCAAAGTTAGAATAAAATTTAATTTGCAAAAAAAAAAAAAAAAAAAATGTAACTTTTTTGTTTATTAACCAAAATTGGGGAAATTTGAACTGTGTTATGAAAAGAGAAATTATTTCTTAAAATTCACAACAGATGGCAGCACCACATGATTACCTATAAGTTTTGTGATTTCATTTTATGATTAAGGGCCAATATCTGCAATTTAATTATTCGTTTGAGGCACCTTTTTATTATTATTTTAGTTTATTATTATTTTTTTATATTATAACTTAACATTTTACTGATTTGGTTAATGTTTATGCGTTTTTCCTAATCATTTTTATTTTGTATTGTTAATTGTTTCATTGACATTTTAGTGAATATTCCGCCCAATAGAGGGCGCCTGTAGTATACAAAAAACTCTTTTTTGCTTCTAAAAAGAGATGTAAGAAAAAGGCTTCTTAAAAAAACTCTTCAAAAATTCTTAGAATACTGTGTAGTCAATGATAAATTTTCTTTTATCAATTGACATCTTTTCTACTAATTGTCTGCAAAAATTAACACTCCGGACCTTCAGGGTATCGAACGCGGGACCACCGGATTACTAACGTGGCACTCTTACCAACTGAGCCATGGAGAGACAAATGAAAAAGCTTGTATTTACCTTAAAATAGAGGCGCATTTTTTATTTGGTTGAGATTTACAAACATACCGTAGTGAATGACAGTAAGTACATAAGAATTTGGAGGAAAAAGAAAACAATTATTTTAAAGAATAAATATTATTATTTTTAAAATAATAATAATTAAACAATTTAGAAAGATAAAATGAGATTTTGTAACCCATCATCAAGTGATACGATAATTTTTATTTTAAAATCTTTAATTCAATTAAAAGCAAACACGTTTTATTTATGAGACAAAAAATTTTTAAGTTAAAATACACTTGAAAAACAAAAATTACATATAAAAACAATTAAAATCAGACGTTTCGAAACCCGTCCGGGTTTCCTCATCAGTAATACAACACAATATGCAAACAGGACATGAACACTCAAGGAAACGTCTGATTTTAATTGTTTTTATATGTAATTTTTGTTTTTCAAGTGTATTTTAACTTAAAAATTTTTTGTCTCATAAATAAAACGTGTTTGCTTTTAATATATATAATTGAGATGGTTTGATGTTTGTGTACGTTTAATTCAATTGTTGTCATTGAAATTGAAATTTAGCTGAGAGTTTAATAATAATCCAATCATTTTTCTATTTTTTATTTTTTTTTTTAAGATAAGTTTTAAAAAAATAAAAACACAAGAAGTAGTAGTTTTATATTAATTTTTTTATTTATTTTCCAAATACTACAAAATACTGGGTGCTACAAATACTACAAAATACTAATCACTCAACTATCGTGAAAAATACACCTCCAATCAAAAAATAAAAAGATGTGCATTCAATATTTTTCAAAAAACTATCTGCTGATGCCGAAATTAATCCTGTCTCCTGTATGAAGTAGATAAGAGACAACTTTGAAGCTTTAAATAAAAACCAGCGAATAGATGGGTAGAACCCAGCAGAGGTTAATAAGCGAAGCAGGTCAGGGGTTAGTGAGTGGAGTGAGTTTATTAAAATTTTGAATTATTCATATATATAAAACACTAGTCTGACTTACATATATTCTTTTTTCTTTTCTTTTTTTTTTTTTTAACAGATGGCACTCTTATCAATAAAAATTAAACAGAATTATAACATTTGAAAATACAAATATATGAAACAATACTCTATTTAGAAGAAAAAAAAACTATTTAATGATACACTGGTTTTATTTGCTAGTGCAATTTAAAATTTAAAAAGTTAAAATGTCAACATATTTTTAAATACCTCTTGGTATCTTTTTCAAGACAGATTTAATCATCAACACAAATCTTTGATTTTTCATACATTTTGTTTTTTATTTCAGCACCATCTACGGATTCTCAAATAAGTTGAGTTTTTTCTCTATTGCATTTCTGCAGTAGTTTAACCATATTTTCGGCAAAAGATGTTATTTATTAAAAGATGTTCAAAATATATAAATTAAAACGGGATGATAGTAAACTTGATTTTTTGTCTTTCTGTGCATAGGATACAGGGCAACATAAAATCGTTCCTAAAAGTTCTCATTTTTGATTGCAGACTTACACCTCGCGACAAAAAGATAGGTACAAAGGGTTTTTCTTTGATTTTTCATAAAATAGCATTATCTAAATTGTGCTTATCATTTATTATTATCATAAAATAACACTATTCCTGGACTAATTTTTGTTTTAAGACTAATTTAGAAAAGTTTTAAGACTAAAACTTTTCTAATTTAAGACTACACTCCGCGACAAAAAAATAGAAACAAAGGGTTTTTTTTTTTTTTTTTTTTTTTTCATAAAATAACCCTATCTAAATTGTGCTAATCATTTATTAGCATATCAAAATATTATCATATCAAAAACATATTAAATATTTGAATCATATTCACAATATTCATATTCAAAATAATTGTATTCAAAAATTTAAAAAAATACCCTTTGTTCCTATCTTTTTGTCGCAGTGTGTAGTCTTAAATTAGAAAAATTTTAATCTTAAAAGTTTTCTAAATTAATCTTAAAACAAGAATTAGTCCGGGAATAGTGTTATTTTATGATAATAATAAATGATAAGCACAATTTAGATAACGTTATTTTATGAACAATCTAAGAAAAAGCCCTTTGTACCTATCTTTTTGTTGCGAGGTGCAGATGTTCTCTGCATGAAACTTGGTTTTTAAATAAGTGTTAAAATTACATACCTGTTTTGATCAGAATCATGCGATTCATCCAACAGAAAAATGTATGAGATGCAAAATGAAGTGGCCAGCTTATATTCTCTTAATTCGATGCCACTGAATAATTTTTGTTAGGATAATATGAAAAATGGTGTTCACCAAGCAAAAGCAAATGTATTATTTATTTTTATGAATGAATTATTTACAAAATCTAAAACATTCAAGCCCAACATACTAATAAAAGATATAATTTCATTTCATCATAAAATAGGTAATAGTCTATTGTTAGAACAAATGAAGTGCAGTTTATTGCAAAAACCAATTTAATACATGCATCGGCGTCGGCAGAATGGGGCAAGGGGCCCCCTCCCTGGAAAATTCTATTATGCATTTTTTCTTTAAATTTAAAACTATGCTATCAGAATTTTATTTTTAAAAAAAATATTTTTTCAGGTTGTGCCCCCCCCTGAAATTTTTTCTGGCGACGCCACTGTATACATGTAAGATCTAAATCTGTGATACAAATTAGCAATTTAAATACGACAAGTTTACTATCATTGGAGAGCTTTTTTAAAAATGTTAGATATCTTTTTCTTTTTTTTCAAACTGATGAGTATTTTTTTATATGTCTGTATTTTTGCTTTAATAATCAGGCAAATCTTAGCACTTTTTTTTTTTTTTTTTACTTTTTGATCTGAGGTATATTTCTTGAGATATTTAAACAGTCTCATCTTTTTGTTACACCTTGTAGTCAGAAGAAATGCAAAACTATTTAAGACTTCAAATTGCTAATTTTCTCCTTTTGCTAAATTTAAATTTCTGCCATGAAAATTTCACTAAAATGATTTTTAAAATATATATATATATATACTGCTCATATAACAGCAATTGAATATGATATGAATAAAAAAATATTTATTGCATAAAAAATTATTAATAAAAATAATGAGATGAGACATTATTATATAATTAAATTTAAATAAACTTTATTTGCCTTAAAGCATTTTAAGTAGTAATTCTTTGCTTGAAATATTAATTTTTTCAGAAGTCATTTGATTAGCAAATATTCTGGATAAATGATAGGTTACAAAAAATGCATGACAAATTTACGAAATATATTTTATAAAAAGCAATTGCATTTATAAAATCAAAAATTGGCATTTGAGTTAATTTCTTTCACTTCCGGAATGTTCGCTGTAGAACCCATAATAATAATAGAGTAAAAGAAAAGGTTGATAAAGCAGATTTCCCGAACATAAGATTATATTATCATATTTAGTTGACTGATCACTTGCAAATGCATTAAAGCTCATCTGCATAAAGAAAAAAAATAATAATTATGGCATCATAAAAAATAATTTCTTTATTGAATATTCTGTGGGACAATTTAATAACTAATATTTAAAACTTAACTTTTCAAATAAATTTCATTTATAAGTTAAAGAAGTTCAAAATAGCTTATAGTGTTCAACAATATACTAAACGATACACAAAAATTAAATAAATTGCTGACGTTAATGATTTTATGTTTTATAGGGAAAAATAATGGAAAAATAGGGTATAGTAATGATTTTATATTTTAAAGGGAAAAATACAAATTAAACTAAATTTACAATCCCCTAGCATATAAGTTTCATTATTTTGAAAAATGGTTACTATGTTTTACTAAATACATTAATGTTATTACAAAACAGATTTAATCTGCATACAATGAATAAAATTTCTATTTAATTAATTAAGTGAATGTTTTAAATGTCAAATAATATTTCCTAAAGAAAAATTTTATTATTAATATTTTTTTTTCAAGCTTGAAACTAAGCTAATAATTTACAAATAATATGTGTGGCAACAACTCAATTTACAAACAGTTACAGTTATCATTCATTGTTCTTTATATTTATGAAGTAAAACCAACAATTAAGACTTATTCAATAAAATGTAATGAACCATAATTTCATAGTCCAATATTTATATAAAGGAGCTTTTAATGTTACTTTACATATCATATTCCTACAAATTTGAAAATTAATGAATATATTGGATGAACATAAAAATTCATGTTCGATTTCACAGAATATTTTATCTATGATTTAATGAATAATAATCCAAGATTATTGCTGATCAACTAAATGTTGAAAATTCAATTGCATTTTGAATATTTTTTTTTTTTTTTTTTTTTTTTTTTTTTACGAAAATGAATAAAAGTTTCCAATAAAATATTTTTTATGAAAATTGCCCGCTAATTTAAAATCTATATTGCCCCTACTTCAATATATTAATTTATTAATCCCTTTAAATATTGACCTATTTAATTAATTATTTTGTCTATTCAGTTCAGTAATAATATGCTTAATACCAGATTATCAAAAGATAGCATTTTACACTTATCAGATTGTACACATGTACAGATTTCTAATGTATTCTGTGGAATTTTGGTAAGTATCCAATAAAGGAAGTAAATCCATAGAAATTGATTTAATGGGGGTGAATAAAAAGCTGAGATAATTTCGTTTTTGGGTGTGTATGTGTGAATTATTACCATGTTTTTATTAACTTCTATTCTTGTTTGTTTGTTTGTGTGTTTGATTGTTTGTTTGTTCAGTACAAATCTTGCAATCTATTTTTAACTAACTTCCCTACTAGCTAGACATTTGAAACTTTCACAGTAGCTCAGAACCCGGTGACAACACAATATTTCAAAGTCAGATTTTTGAATAGTTTTCTTTTAATTAATTAAAATATGAAAATAATAAGCTCCTAATAGCAATAAAGATAGTCATTAAAATATTAGCTATAATTTAATTGTTTCCAAAAAAAATTTACAAGTTCATTTTCTTTCGACACAAAAATAAATACATTTAATTAAACATGAGCGTTAAAAAATTGTAAAAAGTTAAATTATGCATCTGGCAAAAATTGACATCATTATCACTTTAAAGATTTTCTACACATTGATAAAGTGCTAATGTAGTTCATGATGCAAATATATGTTGCTCTGAAAGGATTAATATTTTATTTTAAAACCAACTTTTTTTTTTATTATTCAAATTCCCCGTAGCTCTTTAAGGGCCCTCTTCACTCACCGCCGCCGGAAGCCGAAACTAATGCTATTCTATGGGAAATTTTTCTTTACAAATAACTTATTAACTAATACATATTTTTAAATTCTGTTTTCACATTCAGAAAATTCCCAACTGTTAAATTGACGGACCTTTTTTAAAAATGTATTTTTTTAATTTTTAATATTTTATTTCGAAGTTGCAAAATGAAAAAAATTCACATATTCAAAATTCGTATTTTGCAGCTTCAAAATAAAATATAAAAAAATAAAAAAATAATTTTTTAGAAAAGGTGCGTCAATTTTACAGCCGGGAACTTTCAGAATGTGAAAACAGAATTTAAAAATATGTATTAGTTAGTAAGTTATTTGTAAAGAAAAATTTCCCATAGAATAGCATTAGTTTCGGCTTCCGGCGGCGGTGAGTGAAGAGGGCCCTTAACCAATCACATTAGAACATCCATCTTTGTAATATCGATAATAAGGATTTTCTTGCCAAAAGTCGGCAAGAGGAAAAAGTCGCCAAATCTATTACCTGCCTATTGGAGCTTTTTAATGTGTTTTAAAGGGAAGATTAAGCTATTTTAAAGCGAAAAAGAGCTGGAAATGCAGAAAATTGACATTTTATCAACTTACTAAGCCTCTTTGAAAGAATTTATACAAAAATAAATACAATTATTTACAATTTCGTAACAATACGCATTGATAAAGTGCTAATGTAGTTAGTTCTATAGCTATGATTCAACAGAAAATTTAAAAACATGGTTTATAAAAAGTTTTTTTATCTTATAATTATTCTAATTCTTATTACCTGATTATACTTTGCTATATAGTAATTTTATGCATATGTCTCTTATTTTAAATATATTTATATTTTAATTTACTTACTTCAATATTTATCTTATTTATTCAAAAATTCTAATATATTTTCATCCTATTTTTATCCTCTACAAACTAAAGTTAATGTAAATTTTTATTTTACTTTTATCGTCTGCAAATTAATGCAATGCATAGACATTATGAAAATAAAATTATATTGCTGTTATTCAGGGTTGCTACACAAATCAGGAGAAAAAATTCCCTGAGTTTTCCCTGTCGCTTTTAGAAGTAAAAAAGATGACACAGAATCATGCAGCATTAGAATCCAACATGTTTACAAGTCAAATGAACATATTTAGGGTATATTAATTTTATTAACTTACTATAGTTGGGGGGAAAAACACAACTGATTCATTCTAAAGCACTAAAAATTTTAAAAATATCTGATGATGAAAAAAATTTTCAGTTTTTCCAAAAAATCTCAAAATTCCCTGAATTTTCCCTGTTTTTGCAATAAATTTTGGAAAATTCCCCGAGATTTCCCTGTTTTTTAATAGATTTTCAAATTCCCTGAGTTTTCCAGGTTTTCCCTGTTTTCCAGGTGCCGTAGCAACCCTGTTATTATTTTCATTGAAAATTTCATCTTGAAAAATATTATTGAGTTATGTTATTTAATAAGTTTGGAAGAGTCTGATTAGATCAGATATATCTATAAGGCTTAAATGTACAACAGCAATTTTACTTTAAAATTTCTTTCTGAAATTTGCTAGGTTTATTATTTTATTATTAATATTATTATTAATATTATTTTAATATATTTAACTGAGATTTGAATGCCCTCTGCTTTCTGAAAAATTTGCTTAGAGCCCCTATTACCATATGGATTTGTCTATTTCTACCACTAAACTCTAAACTGTTTATCTTTCCACATAAGTGGTGAAACTGTATATCCTAGTATTTCAGATAGAAAAGTCAATGCTGTACACATTGTTTAAAAAATTAAGTACCAATTTAGTTCCTCTACTGAATATTTCCTGTAAATCTGCTAATTAGTGTGCATACTTCAAAATATTAATTCAGTATTATAATTGTCAGCAAACTAACATTTTTATTTTAACTAGTACTAAATTTCTTAGCTAAAATTGTATGAAAGTAGCATTCTAAACTTAAGACTGGTGTTTAAATGATTAAAACAAATGTGTTACTTAAAAAAAAAAAAAAAAAAAAAAAAAAAAAAAAAATTAAATGCAATTGAATTAAGAAGAAAATAATTATAAGATAAAAAACTTTTTATAAACCTTGTTTTGAAATTTTCTGTTGAATCATAGCTATAGAACTAACTACATTAGCACTTTATCCATGCGTATTGTTACGAAATTGTAAATAATTGTATTTATTTTTGTATAAGTTCTTTCAAAGAGGCTTAGTAAGTTGATAAAATGACAATTTTCTGCATTCCCAGCTCAATTTTGCGTTAAAATAGCTTAATTTTCTCTTTAAAATGCATTAAAAAGATCCAATAGGCTGATAATGGATTTGGCAACTTTTGGCGAGAAAATCCTTATTGGTATACCAAAGAGGGACATTCTAATGTGATTGGTTAAGGAGTTGCGGGAAATTTGAATTTAAAAAAAAAAGTTGGTTTTAAAAATAAAATATTAATACTTTCAGAACAACATATATATGCATCATGAACTACATTAGCACTTCATCAATGTGTATAAAATTTTTAAAGTGATAATGACGATTTTTGCCAGAAGCATAATTTAACATTTTACAATTTTTTAACGCTCACATTTAATTAAATGTATTTATTTTTATATTGAAAGAAAATGAACTTGTAAATTTTTTTGGCAACAATTAAAATATAGCTAATATTTTAATGGCTATTTTTATTGCTATTAGCTTATTATTTTCATATTTTAATTAATTAAAAGAAAACTATTTGACAATTCGAAAATCTGACTTCGAAGTATTGTGTTGTCACAGGGTTCTACTGTGAAAGTTTCAAATGTCTAGCTAGTAGGGAAGTTAGTTAAAAAATAGATTGCAAGATTTGTACCGGACAAACAAGAATAGAAGTTAATAAAAACATGGTAAAATAAACAAATAATAAGAATATTGAAAGAATGCTTACTTGACCAAAAAATATACTTGCAAACATAAAAATCCTAAAAATCTTCAAAGGAAGACTGAAGAAATACTAAAAAGAAAAATTGTATTTTAACATACTTTTAAATCCACAAATATTATTAGCAACTTTTTCAATATAATCTTTCTTAAAAATTATCAAATTTTAAGAAATCAATGCTTACAGTTATATACATGCCAATAAGCAACATCCATTGCAAAACTTCCTATTATAATCATTTTAATACATTTCAATAGCACAATCATACTATTATATTAACAATACTGACAATATGAGATTTAAAAAAAGAAAAGTCTGTTGAGTTATTTAAACCAAAATTGAAACATCATATTTTGGATTATGAACATCAAGTTTATATGTGTTTCCATACTCTTGAAATTAAGTATAGATAACACACAAATTCTTAAAAAAAAAAAAAAAAAAAAAAAGTGTGTGTAATTGAAGTTTTATTATTTTTTTCTTTTTTTCAAGATTTAATCGAAATTGCACATTTTTTTATTTATTTAAAGCAAATTCCTTGTCATTTCCCAGCATTACAAATTCTGAGTTGCTAGTTACCCTGAAAATTTAATCATCTTAGTTTTATATAAAAAATATCTTACAAATCTAGTTAGTTTTAAATCTTTCTTATATAAACTAAGAAATTAAGATACACATCCTGAAAAATATGGAAAAGCTAAACTATTTTTCAGACAATATGAGCCAACATTGAATCAGGAAAGTTTATTATGATATTTACTTTCTATAACTAATATATCTGTACCGATAAGTATAAAGAATTTAAGTCCATATTCTTGATTTTTCAGGAGACGAAAAATAAAGTTAAACTAACTAAAAACTAATCAGAAGAATCGATTAGGAAAAAGGGATTATGTTGATTTATACCCTTTATACCGTTCAGTGATTGTCAACCTTCATTTAATAAAGGGAAAAAATTAAATATTTTATACAAAGACTAATGCTAAATTTCTGACTTGAATCTTTTTTTACCAATGGATTTCCTCAAAGACTAAATGGCATGGATTTAAATCCTTTATACCAATCGATAAGAGAATTTTTTTCTGGGTCTGACTATGTACTTAACTCAAAATCGACATTTTTGGACTTAAATCCTTTATACTTATCAGTACAGGTATAAGCTATGCATTAAATTGTTCAGTGTTTTTGGAATTTGCAGCAAGGCTCTGAACTGGACATATGATTTTCTGAAAAACAGATGTATTAGGGCAAAATTTAACAATACCCTTTCTAGAAGCTTTAGACTGCATCAAGGGTCCCCCGCAGGGATCTGTCTTGAGTCCTACTTTATTCTCACTTTTCTTGGCAGGTGTTGAGAAAGTCATAACTGGAAATTGTGAATTAGGCTTATTTGCAGATGATATTATTCTTTGGAAATCTGGCACTGATTTGAAAGAATTAGAAAGTGATATTAATAGTGCTCTTGATGAATTATGGAGATTTGCTGACAACCACAAATTGAGCTTCAATCCTTCAAAATCTACGGTCGGATACTTTACCACCAATAGAAAACTATATAGATATCAGCCTAACATCCTATTGAATGATCAGTCTCTTAGCGTGGATAAACACCCAAAATATTTGGGTTTTGTACTCAACCCTGAGATACTAGGAAATAAACATATCTTGTGTTGACAGGCAAGGCGATGACTTAATATTCTAAAGTATATCTCGGGACGAGATTGGGGAGCTGATGCTAGTACTCTTAGAAACAGCTATATTTCTCTTGTTCAGCCTGTTTTGGAGTTTGGATATCCGACATATTGTTGTGCTGCTGACACTAACCTGCAGAAACTAGAATGAGTTCACCGTAGCACTGCTCGAATAATTACTGGTCTTCGGAATTCTTGTTCCAATGACATTGTACTTTATGAGGCTGATCTGAAGCCACCGAGTCTTAAAAAAAGTGCATATCTAGTCAAATACTTTAATAAACTACATAGTCTTGGTTCTCAAAATCAGACTTCTGTATCCCTTTGGAATTTGGCACAACAATCAATGGCTTAGGAGAAATAGTCCATTTAGTCATGTAAGCTCTTGTAATCTAACATCTAGTTCTGTGGAACAGCATCACTTGACACAATGTATCGATCCTCTGGAGGGTTGTTATAATGTCTTTTTCCATACTGTACTATATATACATGTAAATAAGGAAAAAGAACTTCCTGTTATTTAAGACAACTGGCTCTTGAAAGAATTAATACTATTCCAACGGATGCTGTTCAGGTGTACGCTGACAGTAGTGATAGTGATAGTACAGGCAGTAGAATTTACATCGTCACAAAATCTAGAAGTAAGGATTCAGAGAAGGAATCCTAACTACTGCTCTGTCTTTCGAAGTGAATTAATAGTCATAGATGGAAAGCCTTGATTCACTTGGACCACTTAACTGATGGTAGGAAAATCTGGATTCTCTCAGACAGTAGAAGTTCTATCCAACACTTGGCCAGTTGACATAATGTGAGAGATGATACAGGAGTTAATATTCTTAAAAAGTTGAAGCACCTCTCCTTGTCTCATCACATTCACCTACAGTGGATTCCCTTGCATGTTGATATCAGAGGCAACAAGACTGCTGATACCTTTGCCAAGGCTGGTGCTGGGGAAGACTTCATGTTTTCTTTGCTTCTCATCTTTATGGAGCTTTTTTCAGTGGTCAAGAACCAGAATAAATCTCTTTGCGTGTTCCACCAGTGCACCATTGGTATCTGAGTCATCGGCCGGGTGGCTCTTGTTGACTCAATGGGAGTGCGGACGGCGCCAGTCGAGCAGTGACAGACAATCACGTGACGATAGAGAGAATCCAAACTTTCATTCTTTTCTTTTTTTTTTATTATTATTGTGTTTTTGCTCTTTCGGAACATATTCATGAAAAACAGAAGTACTTTATTCTTAGTGAAAAACATTCTAACATTCAGGCTGATATCGTAAAATATTTGAAAGATTCTGTTTTTGTTCATAAAATTCTGAAAGAAAATCTCTGATTAAAGGCCTACACTTTCTAATAACACTTTCATATCACATATCACGAAATACTCTAACTATCTAAAACTTTTAAGAATTCTAGCTTATGTACTGAGATTTATTAATAAAATTAAAACCAAATCAAAGGAAAGTGGTCCTTTAAAGGCCATAGAGCTAAATCAAGCGGAAATGTGTCTTGTAAAAATAATTCAAAATGCCGAATTTAGTAATGAAATTGACGTACTAAGGAAAGGAAAACTTTTAAAACCTTCCCACAATCTGTTGGGTCTTGATCCTTTTCTGGATGAAGCGGGCATTCTTCGTGTTGGAGGACGCCTGCGGCACCACCCGTCCCTGCGATTTCAAGAAAAACACCCCATTTTACTGCCGAAAGCAAATCACGTCACTTCCTTGATAATAACATATTATCATCACTTAAGCTCCCATGCTGGTCACAACTTAGTACTGTCACTCATCAGAAACAAATTCTGGATTCCCCACGGCCGCTCCACGGTTAAGGCAGTGTTAAGAAAATGTATACTCTGTTTTCGTCTATCAGCTAAGCCAATAATGCAAAAGATGGGGGATCTACCCTCAGAAAGAATCACACCCATTCGGCCCTTTTCGAAAGTTGGTGTCGATTTCGCGGGACCAGTAATGACAAAATGTCAACATAAACGAAAAGCGACAACCTTTAAATCATATACTGCCCTTTTCATCTGTATGGCGACAAAAGCAGTGCATCTTGAATGTGTTTCAAATCTTTCTACAGAAGCATTTCTCACAGCCTTGAAACGCTTCATAGGTAGGCGTGGATACCCCTCTGACATATTTTCGGACAATGGCAGAAATTTTGTCGGAGCCCATTCTTACCTAAAACAGCTATTTTCTTCATTCAAAGAAGAAAAATTACAAAATTTTGCTTCCCAACACCAAATAACCTGGCACTTTATTCCCCCGTATGCTCCAAATTTTGGGGGACTCTGGGAAGCGTCGATAAAATTAGCCAAACATCATTTGGTAAAAATCACACAAGGCGCAATTTTAACTTTTGAGGAACTTTCCACCCTTCTATGTCAAATAGAGGCTGTTATAAATTCGCGGCCTTTAACACCATTGTCCAATGCTCCTAATGATTGTGCAGCTTTAACACCAGGACATTTCTTGATTGGATCTGCATTATTAGAATTGCCAGAACTATCGTTAAGAAACAATTCTCTTAGTCTTTCTTCTAGGTATAAGCTCTTATTGCAGATGAAGGAGACATTCTGGAAGAAGTGGACATCCCAGTACCTGCCAACCTTGCTTCCGCGAGCCAAAAGAAACAACAACAGTCACAACTTTTCTCCAGGGTAGCTAGTTATTCTGAAAAATAAAGCCTCACCTCCACTACAGTGGGATCTGGCACGCGTCATCAAGTTGATTCCCAGAGCTGACGGTATCACCAGAATCATCGAGCTTCAATCATCTTCTGCTGGAACTCTTATTTGACCGGTTTCTCAGGTGATCCCTCTTCCGAGTATTTCGACTCCAACTTCGGTGCCTCCCCCCCCCCCCCCCCCAGTATGTTGACTCATTGGGAGTGCAGACCGCGCCAGTCGAGCAGTGACAGACAATCACGTGACGATAGAGAGAATCCAAACTTTCATTCTTTTCTTTTTTTTTTTATTATTATTGTGTTTTTGCTATTTCGGAACAT
Source organism: Salticus scenicus (assembly GCA_963930645.1). Taxonomy (NCBI): domain Eukaryota; kingdom Metazoa; phylum Arthropoda; class Arachnida; order Araneae; family Salticidae; genus Salticus; species Salticus scenicus. The sequence goes on from OZ005648.1 coordinate 31,958,833, forward strand.
ATTCATGAAAAACAGAAGTACTTTATTCTTAGTGAAAAACATTCAAACATTCAGGCTGATATCGTACAGCCAAATAATTCATTAACTGTTATATATTATTCAAGTAATAAGTCTTATTCTGTATTGTCTTTACAATTCACTCAAGGCATAAAAAAAGCCTTTACATGTATTCGACATGGTTTTAAACCTGTGCTAAAATATTTGAAAGATTCTGTTTTTGTTCATAAAATTCTGAAAGAAAATCTCTGATTAAAGTCAACTTTAGTAAGCAATCGGATTTCATCTTTATTTACGTGTATGGCCTAAAAATGTATTTTAAGCGACCACAGGAAATGCAGGAGAGAGGTGAGTTAGCTTTTCCTTAATATTATGCATGCTAAAATTACTTTCGTTTTAAATTCAAACTGTTTTTTATGCAGGTCAAACTTCTTTATACATAATTATAATTAAATCAACAGCTCTCTCGCACTTAATTGTAATAGACAAGATCAAACCACCCTCATTCGATTCCTCAGTGAGTGGTTATCATAGATCTTTGACATTTTTGGGTGGTTCCAAGTGTTTTGAAATCTGTGCCAAGTGTTCTATTGAACAGACTTCCCCTGATCATATTTTTGAGTGCCTGGGGCTTTCTAGACAGGATCTTACAGACAATCCTCTATTGGTTCTAGACTTCTTTAGGGTGCACAATTTCATGGACCTAATTTAGCCCTCCTAGTCTTTGGGAATGAGTAACAACAACATCTTCTATATTAAGTTTGACACAATTCTATGCCATAGAGACTGAGATATGGCTGTTGCATGAATTGTTAAAATATATGACACAGCAGCAACACTATTGGGTGATCTATATCAAAATCTAATGAGTACCAAAAGCTAACTAAATAAAAGATTTTGCAAAACTTTAAGAATTAATTAACAAAATATAGACATAATAAAATTTTGTGTCTTAGACATACACACACAAAAACAAATAAATATTTTATAAAATTAGTACATTTTTACAAATAGGTGATGGGTAGCTAAATATTTATTCAATTACAACAATAGTTTTTTGTAAGAAAAAATTATTTAAAAAAAAAAAAAAAATGACAGAAAATAAATCAGTTAATATCAACATAGCATAACAAATTTCAATATCATTAACAGCACAAATTCAGTTTATGTGCACAATCATTTCACAAACAAACCCTCATTCATTCCTACAGGATCTTCTAAAAATATTCTTGTTTTTTTTTCAGACATGGTACAAGCTTACAGAAAAAAAGGCTGAACTTTTCACCCCCCCCCCCCCCCTCCGAAAGTGGTATCAGGCAACTGACACAATATAAATTTTTCAATAATAAAAATAATGTTAAATCTGATAGCATACATGTACACACAATAAACAAAATCAGAACAATAAATCTTACATTAAATATCATATTATTTATAATTAAAATAGCTGTAAGTGCTTAAAAAACAGACAAAATTATTATATATACTTGAAAATAAGTTTATCCTATAGAAGCATTGTTTGCTGGGCAATTGATCAGCAAAATAATGTAGTTCAAGTACATTAGGAAAATGCAGTTGAAGTGCTATTTCTTTTTCCTTTTCACCAAGTTTGAATTTAACATTTTTTGAAAGCCAATCACATAGAAACTGCTAATAATATATTGCACAAATTCAGGCTGACCCCCCCCCCTCCCCCATCACACAAGTCCAAAAAGTTTTAATGCGGATTTGCATTGATCCCAATAATAATTTTTGAGCTTAAAAAGGCTGAATTCAGCCTTAAGGCTGAAAAGTAACACGTCTGTTTTTTAATAACAAATAATTCAATATCTTTCATAATAACTGTAGCCTGAATATAAATATCATATTAAAAACAACAAAAAATTAAGCATATATATATATATATATTAATTGAGAGATATCAATTTTGTTAAATTGAGAAATTTTGAGATTTTGTGATATTTAAGGGACACACATTTATAGTAATTTTTATTTGTTTATTTATTTATTTATCTTTCAAAGTATTAAAAATTTATTTTTTTTTTAAATATTAAGTATCAATGTATCAAATAATTTTGATCAATATGAGGAAACTTCTAGAAATTTTAAACAAATAAGCAGTATAAAAAATAAAAACTCAATATAATGTGTAATAAAACTAAATCAGAACAAACAACTTTATTGAGAATTAAGTTCTTAAATATATGTGTGTGTGTGTGTGTGTATGTGCATAAAATAAGTCCTTACCTCATGAAAAATGGCAGATAAAAAAAAGACAGCAGAAACAGCTTGAAATTTTGTAAAGCCAGATTGTAGCATAGGTATATATATATGACGAAGACACCACTTGTGCACAGGTATATTCCATTTCCTCCACCAAACAGCCATACTTTCAGCATTCCTAAAATGTACAAATATACAGCAAACTATATTGAGAAAAATAAAACTTTATACATTTCAAAAACTATCAATATTGTAGAATTATAGTACCATGAACAAAACAAAACCATTCAATAATTTTTTTTTTTTCTAAATCCATGTAATGTAAATTTTGCTATTGCCTTAAAAGCTATAACAGTCATACATTTTGCACAAAGAAGAGACAGAACTCAATAATATTATAGTTTTAAAAAATTAAAGAACACGCTTTTATAGAAATGTGAACTAAAAAGCAGAAAGTATCTATCTTAGTATTAAAATTCAGGGTAAGAGAAAATCGTGTGAGTGACACACCATAATATTTACATACATTTAAATCTTTAATTAAAATAATTTAGAATTAAACAAAAACCATTTTTAAAAAATCACCCCTGACTGGGCTCGAATGCTAGACCATTAGGTTCGTAGCACGGAGCTTTACCTCACAGCCACAGCGTTCAGGTAGAGAAAGTCTTTTTTTTAACAATATAGATTTTTTGTTTGTTCCCAGAGCGGTTACAAACATGCATTGATACATACAAACATGCGTACAGGTGAAGCTAATAAAAGCGTGTTAAAAAAGGAACCTAGTATTAAGATTTTGCAAAATTCATATGCCAGTAAATAAATCTAAATTGTGTACATTGCATAAATAAGAAAAAATAATCAGAAATCTCTGTCATTTCAAGATATTTATTATTATTATTATTTTATATTATGAATCTTTAAAACTCAAACAGAGCTTGCTCATTCCAAGATGCAATAAAAATAGTTAAGGATTAATAAAAAAAATAAATCAATATTAATGACATAGTTTTTAGAAATACAACATAACCTATCTAAAAGTCCACCTCTACTGAATGACCACTTCCTTTGAAGGCCACTTTTTCCCAATCCCAAATATTCCCTATAGAATTTAATCTATTGAAATTTTAATCTATTTATCTATCTAATTTACTTCTATTGAAAGCCCTATAAAATTGTGTACTGCTCTAAAGGGCCACATTTTGTGAAAGCAAATGATTTTACTCAGGGCCCGATCTAGGGCAGGGCAACCCGGGCAATTGCCCGGGGCGGCAAATTTCTAAGGGCGGCAGTTTCAAGTGGCAACAATATTAATTTTTAAATAAGTAAAAAACTGAGGGAAGAAAAAAAAATTTTTTTTAACTTCTTTTTTTTTCTTACGGTAAAAAAGAAAACACCTTTCTCAATAATTCCAATTTCAATGAAAAATTTTCTTTTCATAACAAATGCTTTCTCTCTCTCTTTCTTTCTCAGAGAAAAGAGCGGATGACGTTTGCACTTTGCATGCGAAAATGAGTAAAGACGCACAATGGGGTTACTTCTCAGGCAATGTGGAACCACTAATTTACATAGAGGACAGGTTGACACCTATAGACTGGACTGGAAGAAAAAATACTGGAAAGGAAACTTATATGACTTTCTTTCTTTTCTTTTTTTTTTTTTTTTTTTGGTTAGGATAAGAGGACGGGGGGTGGGAGGGGGGGGAATGTTCTTTTGTGTCTATTGTAGTAAAAATGATTTTTTGCCCCAAGACTGAACTTTAAAATAATCAGCATGAGTGGGAATCTGTATGCTCTAGGGATAAAAGAAAAATCTTGACTGGACTGGACGGACTCTGGATGTGGACACTGTAAATGTACATCATTGTCTTTTCGTCTTCCAGTCATATCATTAGTGCATACTACACTTGATTTTTATATTTTAAAAGTATTAGTTTTTATAGCAAAAGTCTTTCATGTACTTCACAATATAAAAACCTATAAGACCAGCTTTGAAAGAAAGAAGTTCTCAAGGTAATTATAATATATATATATATATATATATATATATATTTTATATATATTTCTATTTCTGTGTGCTATTATTACTCTCTTATGTTTCCAGCAGCAATACAAAACTTTTTTGAAAAAATCAAAGTTACGGATAGTTATTTTTATTCATTCATAAATGTATTGTATAAAATTTAGATTAATTAAATCAAAATATGTCCTATCTATCTATCAAACTATATATATGTATAATTAATCTTCATATTTTGACTATTTTTCGTCCTGAATATCCACTCAAAATGCTATTTTTTAAATACTTACAAAAGAACCTTTCTCTTTATTCTTCATAGGAAATAAAAGCTCTGTTTGATATAATAATGCAGTTGGGATAAAAATACCATTAAATTATATATTTATGAATAAAAATGTGTTCAATTCGTGAATATAAAGTAAGGAATTTGAATTTGAGAACAGCCTCAAGTAGATTACTTAACCATAATTAGTTTCTCATCACACTATAGATATGGAGAACTTGAATAATCATAAAAATTTACAACCTCATTTTTTTCTTCTTCTTTTTTTAAACAACAAATGATCGCAGAGATACTGCACCAGTTTTAAGATATCACTTATGACACTAGTAAGAACCCTATTGATTTACAACATTTTAACTTAAAAACTTCATAAGTTCTTCAAATTCAAGATTCTCTTGACGCGGGAGAAACGGCAGACTAGCTTTAAAATATCAGTTATAAAAATTCAATTTTGAAAACGTCACAATTTTTTTTTTTTTTTTTTTTTTTTTTATGAATTTCTTAACTTTGCAGAATAGGGCAAAATTACACAAAAACGTGCCTTTTCAGGACTATTTTCATTGCAAAAATGTCAAACTACTTTTAAAATATCATTTATCGTACTGGATCGAAACCATTGATTTTGAATATTCTATTTTGAAAATTTCATAAGTTATTTGGAAGTAAAGATTTTTTTAAAATAGCTGAATAGAGCAATATCTCATTATGATGAATATTGCATTAAAAATAATATAGAAAGGAAAAATAAAATATAAAGCTGAACCCAATAACATTTATTAACAAATTAGGATATGGCAAGTGTATGGAACTAAATGGTGTGTAGCCTATGTATTAGGTAAGGCAATTCAATCTGTCACCGTGTTGAGCGATCGATCAAATTCACATCTCTTAACATGAGAACATAATGTACATACTGTAGTAGAAATTTATAAGAAATGAGTGGGAATTGAGTAGAGTCCACCTACACAGCTTATTCCTTCTACTTACATATATACATATTTATAAATTAAAGGGAAAAAAAATAATATGAAAAGTTAAAAAACCAAAAATTAATAAAATAAGCGATAGTATTAAAACTAAATTTACATACTTAATATGCAAGAAAATTTTTCAAACATTTTACATTTTACAATACATATATAAATATATATATATCATTAGTATAATGCACAGAAACTAGGAAGTAAAAACATGATTATTAAATTTATAATTACAATCATTTTATTTAAATTTCAATCTATCCATAGTATATGCATATTCCTGTTGCATTACAACGTAAGATTTTTTAAAATGTACTAGCTCTGCCCTCTGCTCGCTCCGCTCACCAACCCCCGAGGGAAGCTTCACCCCCCCCCCCCCCCCGACTCATTTTACTTATTAGCACATGCAAGGCTCTGCCCGCCTATTTGCTGCTTTCTTTCACTGAAAAGGAAAATTAATAGTGCATATTACAAGACACAAGCAGAAAGTTATTATGGAAATCCTCATATTCAATGTCAATATGAAATATATAATATTTATATATTTTTTAATAGAAAGAAATTCATAATATCTATACCATTTTGCATTACAGCTTTAGTATATCATCCTTTTTTATTTCTTTTTACAACCTTAGGTCCAGACCATGGAACCCCAGTCGGTAGAGCGTCGAGCTCGTAATTGGAAGATTGTGGGTTCTGTTCTAGAGCCGGTCAAAGACCGCCGTGGTTGGTGCATGTAAAATATGTCGTGGCTGTTATATCCTGCATGTTCCCATCAAAATTATACCTCTGGGGATCACCAAAGCGGGTGCCATCCTCTCCGCTGCTGTAGGACCAAAACTGTGGTGGCATGTCTTTGGAATATTCATAGGTTTCGCGTCCCAGACCATCGCTAATTATCCATAGCGCAGTAATGGTGCGACTTCAAATACAACCTACCTAATTATTTACCTACTTACAACCATATATCATATTTTAATTTTCCCGTGTAAGAAAATTAATTTCCTAAAAGTAGAGAAAAAAAGTTGATATTTATTTTCTTTCTTTTTTACATCCATAGTTTTGGGCCGCGGGACCCTAGTCGTAAGGTGCCGAGCACGTAACTGGTTGGAAGATTGCCGATTCGATACTTGGTCGGACAAAGACTGTCGTGTAAAATAATCGTGACTGGTGCACATAAAATCTGACGTGGCCGCAAAGTTATCCGTGTTCCCACCCGCACTATACCTCTGGGGATCACTAAAGCGGGGGGAGGGGGAGCGAATCCCTTCCGTGAAGAATCAGAAATGTGATGGTCTGTCTCTGGTTCATCTTTAGGGGACGTCCCAGACCGTCGCCAATAACCCATAGCGCAGTACTGGTGCGACGTTAAATCGAACATACCTACCTACCTAGGTACAACCATGGATCATATTTTAATTTTCCAGTGTAAGATGACTTATGACAGAAGAACAGCGTCACTGGGTGGGAGAAACTTTTTTCAAAATGGCAAATAGAGTACCTTCATAAACTTGTCATTTTTAGATATTAACTTCTTTAATTAAAATGATAAAAATTTCTAAGCAGCTGAGATGTCTTCCTTAGAGTAGTGTCGAAACACATTGATACCTCTTATGACGCGAAGGACCCTACCCTCCGCTAGAAGGTGCTGTCGCAGACAAAAAAAAAAAAAAAAAAATTGACGCCATCGACAGTAACTTTTTTTTTTAATATATAGAGAAAACAGTGATTTTTAGTTTATTTATGCTTTTGTTTTTCTCATCTTTTAAAATCTGTTAAATGAAAATTCAGATATGAACATGTTTTCTGTTTATTATTTTTTTAATTTCTTGTTTTAATGAGGTAAAAAGTAATATTTTAAAAAAATATATTGTTAGATCAAATAATTTTTTTATATAGTCTAGATAAATTCTTATAACTGTCACTTGTAGTGTAAGATGATTTTTTATTTATTTTTTTAATAAAATATTTATCAAGAGAAAGATAAAATAAGAAAGATAAATTGAAATTCTGTCCAACATAGAATTTAATTTAGGATGAAAGGTCTGATGTTGTATTAATCAATTCTTCCTTATAGAATCCTTATATTTAAATACAGCCAAACCTTATTAAAAACTATCCATGGAGTACAGTGGCGGATCCAGAACTTGACTTTTGGGGGGGGCTAAGATTTTTCAAAGTGTTATTCTAGACCAATAAAAAATTTGCAATTGCAATACTCAATTTTGGGGGGGGGGGCTTCAGCCCCCTAGCCCCCCCTTAAATCCGCCACTGATGGAGTACACACAAAAGTGAACTTTTATGAAATATAACTATAAACAGGAAAAATGTTTTCTTTGAAATTGCATGGACACCGGGAATTATCACAATATAAACGGATTACTACTGCGTGATGGTAGCTTTATACTGAGGTTTGGTTGTATTTATTTAAAACTAATCATGTAGGGCGGCAAAATTATACTTTGCCCGGGGTGGCAGATGAGCTAGATCGGGCCCTGATTTTACTTTTCCTTTGGTTTGAACTGATCACTACTATATATAACTGTAGATAGGTTATATATGGTACATAGTAATGATTTTCTTCCTTGTGTCTAATGGACCATATTCCTCCTTTGGGTTCGAGACTATAAAAAATCAGCTGTTTTCGGAAAACAATTCTCAACTCTACCATAGCAAAGCATTGTGGCCTACAAATTCTTATCTTGCAATATTATTTATAACAGTTACAGATTATATGAAATTGAAGTAAGAGTGATATAGTGATACCTTTGTTTTGTTTTTAATCCAGTTTTAGTAATATACTTTAATATTAATCAACATATGTATTATTAAAAGTTGCCATGTGAACTGTGGTGATGTTAACAAATTTAAACGGATGTTCCATTTATTAAATTCCTTTATTAAAGTGATTGAAATTCTAATTATTTAAGCTTTGTTGTCTATATATATGTGTGTGTGTATAAAATTTTCTTATTAATCTTTTATTCATTATATATATGTGTGAATACATAAAATGTTCTGCAATTTTACGATATGGAATAGTCTTAACTTTATCATTCGATTCAGTTGTTTACATTTCTCTTTTGTTCTTATTTGAACAGATATCTGATTATTAAGTTTTCACTGCAGAAATATTTAGGAAAATGTTATGCGTAACAATAAAATGGCATCTTGAATCTAATTTGTTTACAAAATATCGGCCACATGTTCGGCGATTTTACCTACGGTGACGTCACAGGAATATTGTCCATAATAATATGTGTATAGATGAAAGAATCAAATGATAAGATTCCCTATTTTTGAATGTATATAAATAAAGGTATGGAGTTATAACTTGGAAAAGGTAATTTTATATTATGTCATTATTTAGTTGACAAATATAAATGCAATATATAAATGGGTGATAGTGATTTTAAATGGCAAAACTAATACATGGTGTAGCCATCACTAACTTTTTCTTCAATATTTACTTATACATACTCACATTGTAAAAATTATTTATTAAAATTATTTTCCATGACAAGTGTAGATAATTTTCCTCTCAGAGAAGTATTAAAGCATTCAATAGTGGGGCTACAAAAAAGGTTTATCTTGTTGACTATCATAAAAGATTTTTGTTTTTCTTTTTTCAAATTCAAAAGTTAAAAATATTTCTCATTATGTAATGTGCATTTATATGAAATTTTGTCCTTTATTGACATATTAAAAAAAAAGTAAAAAAAAAAAAAAAAAAAAAAAAAAAAAAATGGAATGAGAGCACCATTTATCAAGTGATTGATTCTCAAATGTAATTAGCCCCAATGTAAGGCAAGGTCCAATTAAATGACAAGTTTAATTAAATTTTATCCATTTGTGAGGTGAGGAACAGAAATGAAATTTGTGATATACACACAGAGACAGATATTTTCTTAAAATGGTCAAATTGTGTTCAGTTCACCTCAAAAAGTGTAAATCCAATGGAAACTGGAGGTCAGAAATTTTCACAAATCCAAAACTCTTGTCTAATATATATAGAAAGAAGTAAGTAATAAAAATATTGAAGCTTAGCTAATGTATAAAATAAAAAGTTAAAATTAGTCTTTCCAACCAGGAAATGTATCGATTAATAGAAATTTCTTTTCCATTCAGAAATGATACCAAGTTAAACAATTTGTTCTGGTATATAAAAAAAAATTTTTTAAACAAAATTATCGATAGAAAACTTTCAAATTTCAAACAGAGTAATAGCAATGATTGTTACAAAGTGATGTAGAAAAAAATAACTTAAATAATACTCCCTTTAACCCTTTAACTGCCCCGAGCGTATGTGGTGATACTACTAAGGTCTTGTCAAAATTGAATGGTAAATAAAAATGACAAAAGGTTTCCTTTAATCTATAAAGGAAGATGTCATAAAAATGACATGCATATAGTGAAACCCAACAGTTTGTGCTAGTCATACATGGGTACATGCCAATTATAAGTTTATTTGGTTCACATTTATTTTTATTATAGAAGTGTTTTCATATCAAAATAAAAATGAAAAGGAGACATACCCAATCTTGAAACATAATTTAGCAACAAAATTCAATCCTTTCAAGATGTTTTATTAGCAGAGCACTACATCTCAACAATGTGCAATTAGGAGATATGCTAATTGAAATTATGGATACTACAATTTTGATATTATATAATAAATATTAAATATAAGAAAATGCACACGCGGTTCTTTTTAAAATGTAGGTGGAACACCAACTGACTAATTTTAAATTTTAAATTGCACTCCTCAGGAAAAACGGGTCCACAGATATGCGGTCCTGATTCGCTTCCCGGACTGCAGAGGCAACCAATGAATAGTTCCCGCAGGCAAAAAGAAGAATTGTGGATTCTCCCGTTGACAAGCGCAGGGCCTGATTACCCAAAAGGCTCAGGAAGCACAAGCTTCCCCTCTAAAATTTAAGAGGGGTCCCCAAAATGACTAAAAACAGGTTCTTGGATTTTCTGTTTCCTATTTTCACCCTCAGATTGAATTTTTTCTGAGAAAGGTCGCCTAAAGCATGGTAAAATACTCAATATTTCGGGAAAAATCTGTTATTTAGCCTGAAAATCTGAATGTTCTGAATTAATAAGTTATACGATTTTAATGTTGTGTGTAGAAACCACCCAGGTATATGAATGAAAAAAAAAAAAAATCTGAAATGAAAGGGGGGCCCAGAAATTATACTGAGCTTCCCCTAGCTTCAAAGCTTAATCGGGCCCTGGACAAGCGCCACGGGAAGCAAACTTTACAGGGTGCGTTAAGCCAAGAATGAACAGCTGCAAGTAGATGCCTACAAAACGAAGAGTATTTTGGCGTTAAATTTAAAGGAGAGGTGATGTATTTACATAACAGCGTATATATATGTTTTTCTGAAATATGTTCCATTGTATTGTATTGCTACCAGTTAAACTACTGACACAGTTTGAAAATGCAATAAAATAACCTTGAAAGTGACCTTGACAGTGTTTTTGAAAGATTTACTCATTTCAGGGTTCAAAGAGAATGATGGCACTTTGAAGCGAACCTCGAAAATTGTTGTCGGCAAGTAAGGGGTTAATTTACAGCATTTGTTGTCCGAATTATGGTTTTCTGGAAAAGCCTTGTTAAAAAGACACCTCTCTAAAAAGCCATTTTTTCATAGTGTGTTAGGTGGCCTTCTTAAGAAGATTTCACTGTAATAATAAATTATATTAATAATGAAAATTTTTCTTGTGATTCAAAACAAAATGTAAATTTAAATAAATAAATGTGATAAAACTTACCACCAGTCACTATAAAAGTGTCTGTCGCCAAATCTTAAAATCTCTCCCATAAAATTCAACCATAAATGGAAGATAAAGAAGAAACATAATAGCCAAATAGTGTAGAAAGGAATCTGCGAAAAGTTAAAAATAAATAACTAAAAAGGACAAAAATGTATAAAATAATAATAATAAAAGGAAAAAAAATACGTATTGAAAATTCCTTGGCATTCTTTATTTTTATTGATTGATTGATTTTTTTTTTAATTGATTTTTTTATTTTTATTTTTTATGTTTTATTTATTTATTTATTTATTTTAATCAAAATTTCATATAAATATATTGACAAATAATCTTTTGAAAATACATTATGTTGATAGTGAAACAAATTCAATTCAGCATTAAACTAAAAATAAATATATAACCAAAACGTTATAAAATATGAAGAATAATGTTTTTCATGTTTTTTTACATTTGAAAAAAAAAAAAAAAAAAAAAAAAAAGGCTTTTTCAGTTACCTAAGTACTATACATTAAATAAAAAAAAAAAAATCAACAAATCAGTAGATGAGGTGCAACTCAAAAGATTTCAGTTAAAACGTTTTTTTGAAAGCCCCTAGCGGTATCTATGGCCTGTCAAAAAAGCATAACACAATTCCTGTAGGTTGCCTAGTTAAAAGAAATTTATGTTTTATATTACAGTACACTTTTTCCCCAGGCATGTTTTTTATTTTGGTGCTCCTGAAAAGTTAGTAATTTTGAGTTATGCTTGCTTAATTAAAGAACTGGTGTGCAAAAGATATTTAAACATAAAAACTTCTCCCCACACCATAAAATAAAGGGAAACATTACTAGTTTTGAAAAGATGTGGCCTTTCTTCTTTAGGTGCAAAAAACACGTGCTACTATTGTGGAAGGCAAAAGCATGACCTAAAGAAGACCTTTTTCATATTTTTGCACCTGAAGAAGAAAGGCCACATGGTGCTTCCCTTTACTTTATTGTGTGTAAAACATTATGCCTCTTTGTCATGAGAGTGATGATAGTAATGATTTATATTTCAACTTCTGTAGTGTATAATGTATAAGTGCACCAAACTTTATATCTGAGAGGACTATTATAAAACCTTTAATTCAATTTAGATGCATATCAGTTAAAAAGACATTACTATGCTATAATTTCTCCATTAATGGGAAGACTACATTTTAGCTCTTGTTGTGTATAATATACCAACTTCATATGTGAGTTAGCTTTTTGCAGCACAACATATTATCTAAACTTTGAATATGTACAGTATAGTATAATAAGAACATTATCATAACAGTGAAAAGTTACATTGACTAATTTCTCCTTATATCCGATAATGCAGCAGAAAAACTTTGAATGGTGCTCTAAACCAATCAGCTATCAGTCCTATGTACTAATCAGTTAATCATACCTACTTAATAGAAAAATTGGTTTTGTGTAACATCTAAAATCTATATATGTTAGTTATGGAATGTTGTATGTAGCATAAAGATAATAAAATTGCTTTCAAAAAAATCTTATAGACCATAATGCACAGAACTCCTTTGTGAGTCCCTGTACACAAATTGCCATTTATACCATTTTTAGTAGAAAACATGTTATTATGAACTTGAATAACATATGTTAACTTCAAAGAAATCTATAAATATTAATGGAAATTAGAGATCAGGTAAACAGACACATGGATAGATGGACTAATTGGAATAATAATTATTGTTAAACAATGTTGAAAAGTATTAATGCATACACACCTAAAAATACAATTCTTGTAATTTCAAATTACAGCCCCTAATGTATTTGAATATTTTTGTGTGGCCTTAAAAACCATAACATTAATCATGCCACATTCAATAGAAAACATGTTTTTGTGCATATGATTGATAAGTGCCAATTTCATTAAGATTTGTGTAATAAAAATATTAAAATATATTTTTATAGAAATATCTCTACTAGAACACAATGTACTGGAATTCTTTCGGTATTCATGTGCACAAACCAGTTGTGCAATGTACAACATTTTTAAGAAGAAACATACTATAGTGAACATGAACTTCATAAATCGATTTTAACACTATGTCGTCAGGCATTTCCCCCCCAAATCGCGTCGTAGAGTGGGGCATCCGAACAAAAGCAGTATATTCTTCGACCACATTTGATGAAACCATGGAAGCATCTGCGCAAGTGCTAAGTCAACGAGTCCAATGCTAAAATAGGGGTGACAGTCATCTGACTCAGGGAAAATGAGCAATAGCACAGCGCGGAATTACTGGATGTTTTCCAAATTTCAAACTGTCAGACAAGCTAGCATTACTCCAACATTTTGGACGCATTCTTCACTGCTAGTTTTAGGATATGTGGCTGCACTGTAAAGCAGTTACTAGAGAGACAAACAAAAATGCAAAAACAAAATCTTTTTTGAAATTATCAGGTTTTTCTTTTTGTCAATATTGCGACTATTTATTTTTATGGCTATTGTTTTTATTCCATCCCAAACTTATTGTATCAGCAGGTAGACACATAGGGTACCGCTGACAATAGATTACGCGCAGCCTGCCACCTGTTTAGAGCCCTTGTTTATAAGTTTCCCACGTCCCACCACTTCGTGGACCAAAACGAGTAAACTCGTCTCCCGCGTTTTAGTATAAAAAGGGATATGACGAGTTTACTTGTTTCCCACAAAGAATGTGTTAAGAAATTCTACAGATATTTACCAAAGTTAGAGCATGAACAGACAAATTAAAATCATAAACATTTTTCAAGTCTGTTGGAAGGTGTTAAAAATCCATTCAATAAATTTTCTTCAAGAAAGATAGATACATACATATGTAGTACCAGCACTATAATGAACGCCAAGAATTTCATGGGCATCGATAAATGTTAAAATATACATACAGATATAGTGAGTAGAAAGTTAGCAAAAAGAAAATCTGATTCACGCACACAAAAAAAAAAAAAAAAAAAAAAAAAAGCTAATACTTACAGTTAATTTCACATACATTTCAAACATCTTGATATATTCCATATCCTGTAACCAGAAAGAAAATATATTAAATAAGCATGAAATATTTTTCGATATCAAATGCATACTACATTTATGCATTCATTTTTACATCAAATTTGTTAATTTAAAGAAAAAACGAACACAACTGAAGAGCTTAACATAGACATCAGAATTACCCATTTGTATATTACTATCTAAGATACTTAAAATACTAAATAAAAAAAATATTCTTTAGTAATAAGAATTGTACCTGAATCGAATCTTGATATTCAAAAACAACTGGAATTATTGATTGTTGTATAATACTCAGGATGAGTAGTGTCACAGAAAGCTAAATAAATAAATAAAAAAGAAAAATAACAAATACTTTTTTAATTCAAACTAATCAAAAGAACAGAATAATTTTGAATTATAATCAAGCAATACTGATTCGATAACAAAACAAAACTTTTTAGATATTTTACGTTTCATGGTTGGATTTTTGTCTTTTGAAGACCTATATTTGAATCCTTAAAGACTACCTTTGATTTTGTCAACTAGGACTTTTTTTTTAACAACTATTATTACAAGGTAATAATAATAGTTGTAATAACAGTAATAATAGTAATTTTTCAAGTCTTTTTCTAAAGACTTGAAAATTTTTTCTGACTTTACAATCACAGAGTAAAAAAAAAACTTTCCAAAATCTTAAAATTTTATCTGGGAAATGACATTTAAAGATAAATTTTATTAAAATCATAGTACATGTGGTGTCTGAATGGTTAGTGCACCAGCCTTCAATTGTCAGGTGTTGAATTCAATTCCCAGTTCTCACATGGATGTTCATAGATTTTTTTCTTCTTCTTCTTAATCTGCTTTAAACAATACAATCTAGTCTAATTAGCCCCAATGTGCAAAAATTGGTTGTTGAATGACCAGTTTGTATACAAGTTTAAAATAAAGAGTTTGTTTTATATATCTTTATTGCAACTTTTTAGATATTACTGGATAAATCAACCTTCTAAACAGTCTCTTTTATTTCTAACTTTTGAAAAACTATATATAACATCCTTAAAAACTATCTTAAAATTTATACCTTTGATATGCTAAACATAAAATCCATAAATGTCATTTTTGATTTTTTAAACTAAGAACCTTTTTACATGCTTTTAAGCCTAATTCTGAAAACTTTTGGAAAAACTTTTAAACTTTACATCCATAGGGTAAAAAAAAGTTTTCAAAAATCTTAAAATGCTATTCAGAATACTATTATAAGAGAAAAAAAACATTATGAGACATCCAAAACTAAAAAAAATATTATTTCACTCTAACTATAAAATGTACTTGATAACTTAATAAAAACTACTTTAAAATGAAGTTATAATTCATATTTGATATAAAATTAAATACCTTTATTTAAACTTCATTGCTTGACAGAAAGCTTTTTCGGCAGGGGATCCCCTCCGTCAACTGTGCCGACTGCTCTTTGTGGTTGGCGGCTGTCCAAGTCTTGCTCTTCTCCTTTATACTCATACATGTGTGTCTATCTAGACTAAGTGTGGCATCACATTTAGGCAGGCCGCACACCAAAGAAACAAGCGCGATTTGGACGACATAAGAGACAATCCCTAGCATTGCCGCTAACTTTTACTTCACTGCATACACACACCAGAGAGACAAATGTCATGTCCTATCAGTCGAGCATGTGTCTCCCGTTTGTCGCTCGAATCACGCATGCTACAACTTTTTGCACTTGTTGCTCATGTTGCAACATGGCGGCGATAGAGATTTGACAACTGTGGGTAAATTTAAATAACACTGGGCTCAACGCAGTCGCTTTTTTCAATACTAATAACTTTAATAGAAATATTTAGTAATTCTTTGCAATATTTTTCTTTTTTTTTTAAGTAGAAAAATAATTTAAGAAAAAGGATAATGATTAAATTCTACTATTTTTTTTATTTTTTTTTTTAAATAGATATATTCTATAGAAAAACAATAAAAAGGAAAAATAGAGAAAAATTATTCATTTAAAGGGAAGAAGATCAAATATAGGAATTTAGTACAATGTTAATAACATCTTGGAAATTATTGGGTTTTTGCATCATTTTGAAATTTTTTATTAAAAACTGTTCAGATTTAAAAGCAACGTTTTCAGCTGGAAACTATTAATTTAAATTTAACAATAAAGAAAAAAAATATAAGGTGTAATGTAAAATTCTTTTTCTTAAATTATTCATTTATTTAAATTATAAAGAAAAAAAATAAATAAAAACACAAGTCAGAAATTTAATTCATCAACCTGGAAATTAATTTAGATAGAATGGAGTAGAAGGTTGATTTTTTTACCAACTATGTGAAAAATACCAGAGCCGGGAATCGAACCCGGGCCTTCCGCATAGAGCATCCGCGCGTTATGCGGAAGGCCCGGGTTCGATTCCTGGCTCTGGTATTTTTCACATAGTTGGTAAAAAAATCAACCTTCTACTCCATTCTATCTAAAATAAATAAAAACACTTTTTTTAGCTGAAAAAAAAAAAATAATAATAATAGTAATAATTTTATAGAATATTTGTTTGCATATCAATAATAACTTGTTAGGTTTAGAAATTTAAAATATTAGTATGCTCTTGACACTCAATATTTTTATTCAGTTTCACTCCCTCTTTAGTTTAACTATCTTTCCTTTTTTATTAAAACTGATGGTCATTAAAATCTAAGTAATTTATTCTCTATTTACTTTTATAATTTTAAGTTAATAAATATTTAAAAACTCATAGTTTATTTAAAATTTATTTTAGCATAAAATATTAATACGTTAGCCGAAGCTATCCGTATGCAAATGACATAAGTCTACGTCATCTGCTTGAATTGAATAAGTAGCGTAGCAGAAAAGCAATCGTGTGGCTTTTTCGGTGTTAGTGCCGAGGTGAATCCCGGTAATAAAGAAGCTGTCATGAAATGCAGTTTGTATATTTTTAGTTTAAGTTTCCTTAATAACCTCGACGGTATTAAAGCTTGTGTAGAAAGCTGTTGTTTTTCAGATGAGGTTTAAGTAAATATTTTTAGATTAATTCGAGGATAATAGTCATTTTAAAACTGCAAACTTTTAAGCTACTTTCAGATATAGTATATTAGGCTTCAATAACTACTCTGTATTAATCTCTCTGCCCTGAAGCATATTAAACGAATTATCTAAATGTGTTATAATTTTTATTTTCATTTGCCATATTTTTTATTTCACTAGATAAATCAATCTAGTTTTTAAATAAATGATTTTATTTAAAAGAAAAACTTGTCATATTTCTTTTTACCTGCTCAATACAGTTTCCACTGGACTCTATTATTTCAACTCTGCTTAACTTGGAAGCTTTAAGATAATCATGTCAGGTTTATAAACCTGACATAATTGGTTATGGGCTATTGCCCAGTATTGAGCAGTTTAAGTGAAAGTTTTAA